>CM076576.1:724700537-725096717 GCA_034641835.2 Pinus albicaulis
CTAACGATAAACTACAGTAATGAATTTTGCACTGAAATTTTGAAGAATTATAATAAAAATGATAGTAAGTGAGTAAAATGGTACAATGGATAGTTAAAAATAATGACTTAATTAATGAAAAAAACAAATGAAAATAATGACAAATCACTTTACAAGGAAGAAATATCCTTTCTTAAATGGTACAATGAATAGTTGAAAATAAGGACTTAATTAATGACAAAGACAAGTGAAAATAATGATTCACTTTACAAGGAAGAAATATCCTCTCTTTACAAGGTATCCGCACCATGAGTTTATGAATTTACTAAACTTTAAATAGGAACATGGTGTTCTCGGTTTATATCTGAGTTGTATCGACATATGGTTGAACTATTTATTGTTTATTGTTCATTGTTAGGTTTCATATACGATGTGGGATTATTGAAGCACTAAGCTAACAATCTTAATTCCTTATTATCGTGTATATTTTTATAAGACTTAGCTTTACACATTTTTTTATATGGGTTTTTATGAACTTTCTCAGGTTTAGTTGTTCAACCTGACACGCATGGTACTTGGGCTACCATCCACGCTACACGAGTTTAATTAATCCAACGGTTGAGTTACTAGGGTTGGAATCCAAGGGTCTTGATGGGAGGAGGAGTTATCATGTTAACTACATCACTCTTCCCTCGGCACCAGCTCATGCCATTTAGGAATTTGCATGATGGAAAACTTGGATCTCCATCTCGGTTGTTCTTACACATGGGTGTAGCTATTTCTCAATCCTTGATAAGATATTACAAAAAAAAAATTCGTTACAGATCCCTAACAACCATGCTTTTGTGTCTGATATGATTCCATTTATTTTATGTGCTCTAACCCTTTCCAAAATCATTCTTACATAGGGAGTTCCCTTCTGCTTAGGGGTGTTGGTTCAGTTAATGGACCAAATGAAGTTTTTGTTCATCAGGACCCACACCATGGAATGGGTTACTTCTGTAACTTGTTTTGTTCCTAGTATACCTTCTTCGTCGTGCAATTGATCAACCTTATCAGTTGAGTTAATTATATTTCCATGGAATCTTTTGTAGGACTCCAAGAACCTATGACTATTCGATGTATTTACAGGTATTAAGCCAATAGACTTATCTCGTCCTTGATTAATTTTATTGTCTCGATATTGTAATTCCGCCTTTTTTTTTTAACTTTCGCTACGAGTTTTCTTCCGCCCTTAAGTAATTATGCCGTGCGACATGAATGCTCTAATGGTTGGTCCTTCCTCGCTTGTCTGTTCTGGGTTGTGGAGTTGCAGGTCGACGCCCACATGACCAACCCTAACCAGGTTCTTATAGTTTATTACTCATTCACTTGAGTTACAGTTCAATGATTAAGTCTCGAATGGTTCTCTTGGGGTTTTAAGGCCTTAGGCCTTAGATTCCAATAAACATATTTTAATATTGGTTCAAGAGACCGCTTGTCTATTATATTAACCCTAATCATCTATTGAGAATAGGTTAAAAATAACAATAGGAATTTATCTATGGTTGTTGTTTACGTCAATCAAGCCGAGAAAACAAGTACCACTTTTTTAATTGCATATATGATTCTACTTGAAGCATGATCAAACCCTTGATAAACTTTATACCTAGAAATCTGCTACACTTGGGTTTGGCTTATGATCTACTTTGTAATTTTAAATAAAGTTGTGTCTTTAAGTTAAGCTTATGACCATTGGCTCGAACAAATTCTTATTATACAAAATTTATACAATATAATTTTTGTTCTTCTTTCGAGAAAATAAATTGTAATTTGCCTGTAACAATGTGGTTATAATTCCTGTAAAACTTCAACTTGATACTTCTGATACCGTTAAATTTTCAATCTTTGAAATGATTCTCTTTTTGGAAAATAACATAAAAGTTGTTTTTAGATGTATGCATTGTTCTGCTTTTCGACTATCGAATATTCCTCCAATTTTGTTATGGAATCCATCTAAATTAGTTTATTTTACTTGCGCAGTTGTATACACATGTAGTCTTTTGTAATTAGTTATAGTCGTGGGTTACACCAATACTATTCTTATTTTATAAAAACCTTCATAATAATTTGTATGTTTACATTATGCAATTATTAATTATGTTATTATAGTTCTATTAATTTATTTCATAATGGGTTTGGAATTTTCTCAATATTTATCACATATTTATCATAATAAATATTTACTCACATGTATAAGATAAAAACAATTCATACAAGTAATAGTTCAAATACCTATGGTTATTGAACTTGGTCCAGCCATAGAATTATTGTAATTACTCAATATTATACATAGAGTTCAAACTCTACTGATTTTTCAAAGAGTTCAATCAATCTCTTATAAAAAGGTTGTATAGGAAATTTCCATTCATTATTCCTGTATATATGGAGTATGAAATATATTAAACTCTTCCATTCCAAAAAAAAATTTAATAATTTACAAAGTAATTATCTATTATTATAAGTTGTATGTAAAATCCATAGAGGAGAAAGACCAATTCTCCCAACCACTGAGATTGGAAGCTATCCAATTCTCCCCTCCAAAGGCATAAAGTTTGTACAAGTCTAGCCCAGGAACTCACAGAATCACAAGTCAGACTTAGGGATTCCACTGGCCCCAACCAGCTCAAGAATTCCCTAACTGGAAGTGTCCTTCCTTCCCTTAATAACGTCATGTTCAAGGGATTAATCTTATTTCTTTCCCTTTTAAGTTGCCTCAGGTTCCTCTCATACCCTTTTTGCTTCTTTTCCCGACTGAGATGATTTATCTCTAGGGAATGGGAGTAACTGATCATGAATTATACAAGAACACAACATAATACATAACTAAGAATGAACGCAGAGATATAATAAAAGTAAAATTTCATTTAATTAATATCAAAGAACTGAAATATGCTTACATAAAGAATGGAAATAAACTAGCTACAAGGATGATAACTTATATTTGTGAAGAGATGTGGTGGCTACATGTCTCTGAATTGTGTTACAATGAGGCTCGAGGGCCTATTTATGATTTTGAAACAATGAAAAACACTAAACATCCAAAAACCTAACCCTAGGAGATGAAATTCCAAAACTGTGGGCCTCGTTGGGGTAAATTGGTACATCAACTTCCTGGGACCGTAACTTTGGCATATGATATTCGTTTGACACTCACGATACCTAGTTAGAAATATCTATCCAAGTACTACCACTTTGAACTGCAAACATGATTCAAATGCCCATGTTTTCTAATTTTCCAAAAAACGTCATTTAGGGCCTCAAAATGGCTCCAGAAGTTCACAACCCGAAAAACTGCCAAAAATAGAAAATGGTGCTACAATTAAGGAAACTAAAAAAATGAAAGAAACAATGGTGGGGGTCCAAGTGGAATAGGATGGTGGCCACCAATATCCACCAGGATCAGTCCTCTCCCCTTAGGAAGAAATGGTCCCCATTGAGTGCCTCCATGAGATGGGGAAACTTCTTGTGAACTTGGTCCCTCATGAGCCACTTGCTTGGTTCAGGAATTGGACAACTTTGACAACCCAATAGAATTGGATATTCTACTGGTGATTTTTCTTGATATGTGTGTCCATGATCTTATCTTTTTTGGCCTGCTCGATGCAGCCTGGGTTGAGCTTTATTGGTGTCAGCTGCTCTGCAATGTCTAATGTGTCCAACAATGGAGGAAAATATGGTCTTAGCCTGTCCACATTGAATATTGGGTGCATGCCAAGGAATGGTTGAATTTTGAGCTCGAAAGAATTGTCCTTGACAGTCTTAATGATGGTGTAAGGCCCATATCAAAATGGGAAAATCTTTCAGTAGGCCTCAACGAGGCACTCCTTCTGCAAATGTAACCAAAAATTGTCGCCCACCTGAAACTAGTATGGCACCCAACGTTGGTCATGATATTATTTGTACTTAGCATTGTATTTTTCTAATATGTCATGGACCTGCTGGTGGATGATCTGAATGCACTCAATGAAATTATTAGCCCTGTCATCTTCGAACTGGACATGAGCCGAATTTTCCTAAGTAGCTGCAAATGGTATGGCCACATCAATGGGACATAGTGGTCAGAATACCAACCCCACCTAAAAGGGTTTGTGTCCAGTTGATCTATTGAGAGCTCTATTGTAGTTGTGTTGGACATAGGGTATGCTTTCATCCCATGTTTGTGGTGTTATCACACCACCAGATCTCTGAGGCTAAGAAGAGATCAACAAAGGTAACCACAGACCAATATTTTGCCAAGTAGCTATCCCTATTAGGTAGGAGAGGGATATCTCCAATGGATATCAGTAAATATGTCTAGATAAATGAGATATTAGGCTAGGTATAGTATCACAGGGGTTTGATTGATTGAATTTGAGGTGTTGGATGGTGAATAGGTCAGGGAAGAAATTAGGTCAAGGCAAACAAGGATCAGAATTGCAGGGATATGATGGAGCAAGGTAGGTAAGCAGTTCAACACAAGAGAATATCTGATGAAGTGGTTTAGATTGCTAGGGTTTGAGAAAATAACATAAGAGATATGAATTCTTTTCTATTAGGAAGAAGATGAAACAAATTGTAACTATTCCTCCAAAAAAGAGCATAAGCTTAATGAATTATATATTTTTGACTTAGGAAACAATCACATAGAGATATGGCATGAATATGAAATCACAATACATTCACACATTTGTAAAATAGAAGAAGAAGAAATTTCAAATAACTTTACCACAAGAATTCCATCAAAATAGTTGTAACTCAGTCTATTATTACCTACAAAAAAAACTAATTGCAATAATGTTCAGTGATCAATCCAACAACATCCAACCATTGCAATTTAAAAAAGGAATGAAAGATATAGGATGAAAACTAATTCTCCCACTCTCAGGGGTTGAATACTTGACTTGTGGAACTAATCCCCAAAGTTATCAAATGGAAACCCAAAGACTAGGGAGGTCAACAAACTCATCCCTAACTTTGGTGAAACTGATTCATTTGTCCCAAAAATACATTTTTATCCAATGTATCTACCTCTAGTAACTAAAAGTGACTTAATTACATTTACATGGATTAATTACATCAGTAAAATTCATCAATTCCATGACCAAACTGGGAAATTTGGAAAATTCTGAAAATATGAGGAAACTAGTAAAAGTGCAGCGCCCTTGAAAAAAGCGCAACACAAACTTCAAGGTCACTTTTGGAGGACTTATTGAAGTCCAAATTGAGCCCAATATATATCATTGGAAATCTTCTCCTCTCTAGTTTCCAAAATTTCCCTTAATTTTTTAAAATGATGAAGTTAAGGCCCTCAAAATGGAAATATCTCAAGACTGGTCAAAAGTGCAACATCAGCCTAAAAAATGAGGCAGAAAAGTGATTATTTGGATGATTTTGGCCATTTATCCCTGTCAGAATATTCAAATTTGATGTGACAATAGTCAAATTTTGATGTAGAGGGCCTTTTCAATCCAATGATTGTGACCATTTGTCATTTGGAGGCTCCTAGAAAAAGTGCAGTGCCCGAGGCATTGCATTTTCAATAAGTGGATTGTGTCAAATTTCTGCATTTTTTTCAAAATTAGGCCTCAAAGATGGAGAGATATCACCCTACCCATGAACTATTTTGCAAAACGGACAGATGTTTTTGTTATTTGGAATGTTAGGAACAAACACCTCCTCATGTTTCCCAATATGCTTCTCGGATTGTCCACAATCCTCTCTGCAAAAAGGTATCTAAAACAGGATTTCACACAGGCATAAAAATAGGTTGTGAATATGTGAATGGATATCTCATTCTGTAATACCTTTGTAAAACATGAGATAGTTTGTTGGACTTTGATATCTTAGAAACAAAAACCTCCTCCAGTTTCTCAAAATTCATCTTTGTTTGAACACAATATGTTCTGTAAAATTATTCCTAAATAAGACATTTTTGGAAAATGAGCCTTCAAAGTTTTTTTCAAATTTCTCAATTTTTTCTTCAAATTTCCTCACAATTTCTCTAGATATTACAAATAAGGTGTGTTATGCCATCATGGATGTATCAACAAGTAGGTCCAGCTTACCCTTCTCCTTTTGACAAATTAGGGTTTCCTTTATAGTGTGATTTCAAGTAGGGTTTGTACTGCTCAAGGTCTAGGTTCATGCCTTAAGATTCTCCTTCCTTTGTTGTAGGTATTTTTATCTTCCTCCATGGTTCTTCTATTTTTTCCATTATGTTTATCTTTTCATCCATTATGTTTCTCTCCTCCTCCATTATGTTAAGTTTGTCTTAAAACCCTAGGGAAGAAGGGGAAGGGAAAGGGAGTAGGATTGTAGGGTTAAGGGGTTGGGATGTGTGAGGGAAAATTTGGGGAAATGTGTAAAGCGGTTGGGGAGCTTAGGGAAGTGATGGGAGGCTGAAATGTTAAGGGAAATAGGGTAGGAAATTTCTATTACAAGGTGGTATCTAGTTGCGTAGGAAATCATAGCTTAGGGGTGTTAGGGTTTAGGGAATAGGACTTGGGAATGGGAACTAAGGTGATTTAGGGGTAGGGGGAGTGTTTTTTGAAGTGTGGAAATGGAAAATATGGTCTAGGGAAAACAATTTTGGCTTGCAAGAGTGAAATCTAGGGTTTCTTTGCTCGAAACTTGAAATGATGAGTGAGGAGGGTTTACACCATAAATTTGAAATTATGAAGTGAAAGGATGGCTTTGAGAGGTGTAAATTACTTGAATTTTATTGAGAAAACCATGATTTTATGCTTGGGCCACCTTCAAAGAATATTTTGAGGTTGTAGGTGAAATATGGCAAAAGTGTAGCGCCTCTTGGTCAAAAACGCATCGCCTGAAGCAGGAGCGTAACGCCTTCAAGGAAATTAGACTTTCTTGCTGCTTGATTTTTGACTTTGGGAAGATGAAATCTCAATGCATGAGGATGAAAATGAGTGTCTCCTTGGTATTTTATGGCCCTCTAAACTTGATGAAATTTCAAAAATAGGCATGGGACAAACATTTTCCTTTTCAACCTCAACTTAAACATTGCAATTCACCTTTATTTTTTTTATCTTGATCCTTTGAATTTGATCTTTTGATGGATTTGGAACACTATGACTTTTGGAACTTTGACTTAATTGGCTGATGGAAACTTGAGCATGTAGTTACCTTGGAACCAGGAGAACTTATTACATGTTAAGAAACATAAAATTACATATTGAATTGAAATTAAATTTACAAAATAAATTTCATAATAAAATGTGTTTATTGTCACTCTCTTACTTGCTCGAGTTTTATGCATGCAAATGGTGATTTGAAGGACCTTGAAAACCCTAATACCTAATGGAGACTCTCACTGAATGAATTTAATGGTGAAAAGACAGAAATGATGATGACAACTCATGATTGATGTACACTCAGCAAAGTGGTGAAATGAGCCAGCAAGTAATGAAATTTTTTAAAAGAGTGAGGTTTGACCTTGGGCTACCTCCAATGACCAAATTTTTACATGATGACCTAATGGAATGAAAAAAAATTCATAATGGGACCCTACTATGATATGAAAAGATATTTTTTTATCTCTGGTGGCAGGATGCAAAAATTGACACTAACATGTCGATTATTTGAGTAGTGCATGCCCAAAATGTGTATGCTCATCCTATTGACAACCTTGTTTGGCCATTAGTTTGGGGGTGGAAGGTCGTGGACTTAATGAGATTGGTATCCAGCATCAACCAGAGGCTTGAATAAAAGGTACTTAGGAACTCGTTGTCCTGATCTGAGATAATGGACTCTGGGATCCCAAAGTGTACCCACACCTATTTAAAGAAGAGTTCAACGGTGGCTTCTTCTATGATACTCTTCTTGTAGGCAACACGATGGCCATCTTAGAGAATCTGTCGACGACCATGAAAACACAATCGTTTCCATGCTTAGTAGAAGGAAGGCACGACATGTAAACCATGGAGATGGATTCCCAAGGTCGAATAGGAGTAGGAAGGGGAGTATATATGTCTTGCTTATTTATCGTTGGTTTGGAAATGGAGCAGGAAATGCAGGATCATATGTACTTCCCAACGTCTCGTCGAAGGTTCGACCAATAAAAGTACTTCTGCAACACTACCAATGTTTTCTCTACTCTGAAATGTCCAGTGACCTGACTGTAATGTGTGTCCTGAATCATATTGGCACACTCTCTTGAAGGAATACAGAGGTGTCCTAGGTAGCATAACAGTGCACCCTGGAGCTAAAAATTTGGAACTTGCTTGCCTTCCAGGAGGATCTGGTATGTGTTGTCGAATTTTGGATTACTCTTGTAAATATGCGGCCACCCCAAGGTCTCGTGTCCACAAGAGTCGAAGACAGTGGTCAGCGCCATGACTGATCGTCGACTAAGCCAGTTTGCAATATTATTTCTAATGTCATTCTTGTACTTAACGTTCAAATGGAACTATTGTAGGTATGTGGACCATTTCTGATGGCGATCATTTTGCAACTTCCGTTGTGTTTGTATGAACTGCAAGGGTTGGTGGTTTGTGTGGATAACCATTTCCTTCCCTAGAATGTAATGCTTCCATTGTTGGAAGACCTACAAAATGGAGTACATCTCTTTGTCATAGGTGGGATAATTTTGGACTGTGTATGAAAGTGTCTCACTATGATATGCCACTAGATGCCCCTGGTGAGTCATAACTGCACCAATAGCATAGTTAGAGGCATATGTCTCAATCTAAAATGGTTTTTTCAGGGCTAGTAATGTGAGCAATAGTGCAGATAAGAGACGATGCTTCAACTCGGAAAACCCCTTATGTTGGGACTTATACCAAAATAACTTTACTTTCACTGCTCTCTTGTGTAGGTTTTAACCCTGTATAGAAATTTTATGCAAATTAATCTTAAAAATAGAAAATAAACAATAGCGAGAGCATAAAACATAAAATAGATATACACATATATTTTCCCCTGGATCCCAAATCGGGACGACCGGCTTGATTTTTCATTATATTCCTCTTAGTGTTACAACACATATATATACATGCTGAAGCATACATCCCCAATCCATTAACCCTCAATCAGAACATAACCGTAGTTCCCTTGACTGGATCTAAAAAATACCAGGGGTCGAAAACCATCATGCCCCAAAACCATGTGCAAACCCATGCACAAAACCATGGGCGGGTCCGTCCATCGGAAAATAAGGACCAAAAGAATATAACACATACACATTCATGGAAAGAATATAACACATACCCAACACCTTGGTGATTTAACTCAAAGGCCAAGTGATATGAGAGAACCTCAACATGAACCTGTGATGGAAATTAGCAAGAGCCAGAAAGCTATGAAGCTTTGTTAGAGTGGTTGGGGCTGGCCAATCCCGAATAGCTTGTATCTTGGTTGGGTCCAAATTCACACCTCGATCATTAAAGACATACCCCAAATATTGAACATGGGTCATACCAAAAGTGCATTTCTCTAAATTGGCATAAAATTTCTATTATCGCAGGGTTTGGTGGATTTTTTGAATATTGTAGAGGTTCTCTTTGCAACTCTAGCTGAAGATCAGGATTCCATCCAAATATACTACCATAAATTCATTGTTGAAGGGTCTCAAGGTGTCGTCCTTTAACCTCAATAAGGTTGCGTGGGCATTCGTCAACCCCAAAGGCATGACAAACCATTTGAAAAGGCCCTCCTTGGATTTGGAGGAAGTCTTCCACACATCAGAGCGTTCGATTGGTACTTGGTGATGATCGGACTTCAAGTAAATATTGTTGAAATATTTGGCACCCTTGAGCTAGTCCAGAAGGTCATTAATCCGTAGGATTGGGTACCAATTCTGGACAGTGATCATATTCATCACCTAATAGTCAATACAGAGTCTCCAAGCCTCATCCTTCTTGTATACCAACATGATCAAGCTCCCACAGGGTGATGAACTTGGCCTAATGTGCCATTTCTACAACATCTCCTAAATCTACCTCTTAATTTCATCATTCTCCAGAATAGAACGTTGATGGATCAGTTCGTTGGGTAGTGGCGCACCCAAGGTCAAGTCGATGGAGTGCTTGACTTGATAACCTAGAGGTACCCTTGTGGGTGAGGCAAATATTTCCCTATACTCCTCCACGACCTTGTCCATCTGTTGTTGTCATGCAAAGGATCCTTGTCTGAAGGCCTTGGATGTGGCCACAATATTCTTCTTTCCTTGTGGGTGAATAATAAGGAAAACAAATTTCTATGTCTGGGACATTATCTTACTGCATTGCCTCACAGAGATCAAAGAGATGGTGGTAGGAAATGCTACCTCTCGTATCTTGTATAATTTATTTCCCAAAGTAATAGTAACAGTGTGAGGCCTAGCATCATACAAAACATGACACTTCCATAAGTATGGTTTTCCTAATAATACATCAAAAACTTCAAGAGGATCAACATCACAAAGTACCTCATCTGTGAAGGGCTTGACGTTGTAGGGAATGCGACACTACTAGTTGATGCAGAGGTCTCTTCCTTGGTGAAGCCACCCGATGGTCTACTGTTGTGGGTGTTTTGTTTTCAATGGGCCTATATTCTTCAGGAAATCTGCTAAAATGAGGTTCTTTTGTCTCCCGATTTCAACAATGAACTGCAATGGAGAACCCTTCACCCACATTTGTGAGTGGAAGAGGTGCTCTCCCTCCTATGAATCTTTAGTCTCAATCTTCTGGACCTTGGTGGTGGAAAATATGGAACTCTGCTCTATGTCAATAATCTTGTTCCCTTTTTCATTCCCCTTGTTAGGTTCTAACTTAGAGTCAGAACATGCATCTGATTTGGAAGTCTTCAGCTCGACCACAGGTGATTACTTGGCCCGACACTCACTCATGTTGTGAGTGGGCCTCTTATGGAACTCATACCATTTTCCTGTGTCATTTTTCTTCATGGTGTTGTTATTTTCTTGCAGCTTCGGCGGATTGTCCTATGTCGCCTCTCCTTGGCTTTTTCCTTTTTTCTATGGTTTGGTGGTGCCTTTCACTTTCTTTGGATTCACAGATCCAAAGTCTTTCTTCTTCTATTTAAATTTTTTCTTGATCTTGACAGCATATCAATATGCAACTTCAAGCAAGGAGATGTCTAGGAAATCCATCTCATCTTGGATATACTTGTGTAGATATTCGCGATACTTGAGTACCAAATTTCTCTCAAAATCCCTGATACCCAACTTCATAAAAGGGTGTGAAAAATATTTGTTAACTCTGGAACATCTTGTCACCTTCCATGTCATAGCATGGTCCACTTTATGTATTTATCTTCATAGCTCCCAATAGGGTAACACTATTCCTTGATGGCATCTCAGAAAGAATTCCAAGTGGGTGTCGCTGAAAACAGTGAGGGTTCCCTCTCGTCCCTCTGCTCACAACAGGTTTCCCACCAGTCCTTGATGTGGGGGGTAGTTTTGAGGAGTGCAAAACTAATCTTTTCCCAATTGGAAAAATCATGAACCGAAAAATATCCTTCTAACATAATTAATCATTTATATATGGCATCTAAATCCATTTGGCCTTCAAATATGGAGATTTCAAAGTTGAATTGTACCTTAAATGGAGTGGTGCCTACAAAGTGGCTGGTGGATGAAGGTGTGTTGCCTGTGGGTAGATGTCGAAGGATATGGGAGAATTTTCCATCATCTCGCTCCTTTATCGCCTGAGGGATTTTTCAAGAAATAATTTGAAAGGATCTCCTGCTCTCTTGAATTTTTTTTCTTCCGTCATGGGAGGTCTTCAAGGTTTGCGAGGTTGCTCTTACAAACGTTCAACTAGTTCGAGCGCTAACTCCTTACACCCTGATCACGTTGGGGACATGCAAATAAAAACAGATAAATAGAATATCAATATGGCACCACTGATCCAAAATTATATAAGAACACAACATAATACAAAAATAAACATGAACATGGAGATGTAGTAGAAATAAAACTTCATTTCATTAATATCAAAGAGTTGAAATATGCTTACATACATAATGGAAATAAACTAGCTCGGGTGATGGTAGCTTATCTCTGAGAAGATATTTGGTGGAAACATACCTTTGAACTATGTTATCATGAGGCTCAAGGGCCTATTTATGACTGAGAAACAATGTAAAACCTTAAACATCCAAAAACCTAACCCTAGGAGATGAAGCACCAAAATTGTGGGCCCCATTGGGGTAAATTGGTACATCAACTTCCCAGGGTCATAATTTTGGCATACGATCTTCGTTTGACACACATAGCTCATTAGAAATATCTATCTAAGGAATAAAACTTTCAACTCCAAAAACGAGTCTTTCCTATTTTCCAAAAAAACATCGTTTAGGGCCTAAAAACGGCTCTGGAAGTTCAAGACCTGAAAAACTACCAAAAATAGAAAATTGTCCTACAATTAAGAAAACTGAAAAACTAAAAGAAACAATGGTGGAGGTCCAAGTGGAATAGATGGGTGGCCACCAATATCCACATAGATCAGTAACTTTCCTCTAACTTTCTGGTGAGTGAAAGCTTTTTCATTTAGTGTCTTTTCCCAAAAATTCCATGGCTCACCATTACCAACTTTTAAATAAAATCAAAATAAACTTCAAACATTTAAAAATTTTCCACTGAGATTCCACACAACTGACATTTTACCAATTTATTGCAGTAAAAGTAAATTAAATATATACTTTTCACTGAGGGGTATT
The DNA here is from genome assembly GCA_034641835.2 of Pinus albicaulis. Classification (NCBI taxonomy): domain Eukaryota; kingdom Viridiplantae; phylum Streptophyta; class Pinopsida; order Pinales; family Pinaceae; genus Pinus; species Pinus albicaulis. Next base: position 724,713,213 of record CM076576.1, read on the forward strand.
ACATTTTCTTCCACTTGAGTGAAATATCGTCCTTTGTGTTCCCTAGCCTTCAAAATAGGATGGGATGTGCCTCACGCATAAAATATTCATTCCCATCTTCCTAGGTAGCCTCTCCTAGTTGAAGTGCTTCCACGACACTTAACCCGGGTAACTGCTTGCTTTTGTAGCATAATTTCCTCTGATTGAGAATGCATTGAGGTTTGACTAGGATTAATCCATTCAGTTTGACCTACTTCACAATTATTATGGTCATTAGTTTATGTCAATCATTATTTACGAACATATGTGTGTGTGTGTGTGTACATATGGTTCCAATCTTCGTTAAAAACACAATCAATTATTATTTATATACCCAATAAAGGTCAATAACATGTGTCAAAACCTAATAAGGGGTATTAACCTCCACTCAATGAGAGTTAACATATATATATATATATATATATATATATATATATATATATATATATATAAACCATCATTGTAAACTCATGGTTATAATTCTTTACTTACCCAAGGCTATGCCAATTGTGAAAGTCCCCATTATATCTAGTTCCACTATAAGTTTCAGACCACAAAGGTATCAGTTCTTCTTACACAATTTTCTTAACAATAATAATATGTTAAAAAAAAAATTATTGTTCTTTTCTTTTATGAGAGATTGTACTAAACATCACTTCTATACATTTATCATAATTCAAATGCTACATATGAACTAGTCATGCATGAGTAAATTTTAGGATAACTTCTTTATTTTTCCTTATTCAAGATGGCTATATTTTTGTCTTCTTGTCCAAGTAGCTTAATTATGCATGTCTTGGATTCATTTGTTATTTTATTTCAATGCAACTCCAAAATTCCACTTTGTAATATTCTCTATGTTTTGGCCTCTTTTTCATGTTGCATTACAGGTGGTGGATAAAATTTGTACGCAATTTTCTTCCATGTGTATTCATGGAATTTCTCTCTTTTGCATTTGTACGTCTATTAACTATCCCACACTCCTATGTTAATACAGTATAGTGTTTTTCTTAAATATCAGTTCTTAACATGTCATTCACTTCATTCAACGAGCATGTTACTTTAATACATTTATCCTATGGGATCTTGTGGATTGTTAAAAATGAATAGGAGTCTTAACTCAATATGGGAATAACTATTCATTTCATAGTAGTCATACTTGTTATCATCATTCATTTTTTTTTAAGTTCAAGGGAGATTCCCTCATCTTGTCCCCATGATGGCTTGCAATTAAAGATTTGTTCTTTAGACACCATCATAATTTCAGAATATCAAATATGCCACAAAAACAGATTACCAAGGTTTTAGGACAATTGCTTCATTTACCATTTTCAAGGAAAGTATTACCTTTGTTTTTTGTTCAAGTGGAAATGTCCCATACACATTACTTATCTATCGGTATTTTCATGTAGAAGTCTTAATCATAATTTTATAATTCAATTAGTTTTTTTTAATTGATTCCATTCGTTTCGTTTTGTTCTTTCCTAGTACCACCGAGACTTAAAAGCACAATTTAATATTAATTGAGTCATTATGACGAATTAAGAACACAACTTGGAATAATATGGCATTCTATAATCAATGAAAAATGACAAGAAATTCACGTCACCAAATCTCGCAACAATATTTCTCTAACATGTATCACACTTGGATTCGCCTTAACTCCCTTCTTGGGGTTTACATCCTTTCTATTATAAAATTATTGATTAAGGTTCTTGCGAAATCCATTTCTCTTTTTTTTCCCCATGTCTATCAACATTCTCAACACATTATCTTAGTGTAGTTACCTTGACATGGTAATTTTGTAGGAAAAAGTTCATTCTAGTCAATCGTGTGACCAAACTTCGTTTGTGTCTATAGAATTCATATTTGAGGCACTTATTTGGGGTAACATTGATGGGTGGCATGCTACCCATTCCATGTCAATAGGCATAGGTAACACTTCTACTTATTTTCCATCAACATTCTCTTTTCTCAACTTTAAATTTTGTTAAAATTAGATCCCATATTCCTTAATTATCTTACTCAACTATATGTTCATTTCTAATCATTATTTTACCTGAACCCACCATCCATTCTCCAAGGCATGTTAATACAATTGAATATTAGAAATATTTAATATACACATTCATTGTCATGTGTACCTCACACATATATACATATACATAAATTCATATGTTGTCCTTTTCAACCTATGATATTGGCCAAAATTTTAAAGAAAAGACATCAAACCAACAAGGACCTGGTTAAGAGTTCCCATCATAATTTACAATGTATCATGTGGTATACATACATACATACATACATACATACATACATACATACATACATATATACATACATACATACATATATATATATATATTGTTGTAGTTATACTAAATTTCCCATGAAATTTAACGTGCATTTACTCATGTTCACCGTATTGTATCAACTCCCCTCAAATATTTAGATATCATAATTACAATTATCATTGCTTTCAATTAATCAAAATTCTATTTTCATCTTGCTTTCAATCATAATTAGCCTTCCCAATTGTGAGATGGTTATAAAATAAACCATTTAGCATTTTATTCTAGGATTTACTATTGTGAGTCTATAACTCACAGAATTATTGAGCCCTCTACATACATAAGGTACGAGAAATTTCAAAAACTATCTGGATTCCTTTCCCATGCTTTTGGGTCGTTGCACTCCTTAGTAAATTTTCATAATTCTAGCTCTGGTCTTACTCACTTTATACTTGCAAAATTTTGATGTAACACAGATATCTTTTTTGTATATCAACAACATTGTTTTGATGTGCTTCCATATCCATGTGGTGTCAGATAAAATTACCACACTCCTTCCAACTTAAAAATCTTAATTATATTATTTACTTATTATTTCCAAGGATAGTTTTCTTCCATCATATTTGTCACAACTTATCTCCATTTAACTGGTTCTTGATCAGGTATCTTATCCAACAATTCTACTATGACTCTCTACCATTTGACTGTTATAATTGTTCGTGTCGATGGTGTGAAAATTTTTGAATTTACTAAACAGAAACCCTACTATTAAATTCTTGATTTACTTCTCCTACTTAGATAAGTTATTAATCTGAAAACTTCATCATTAACATCAAAATAAACACATTAAAAACCTACAAATGTAGATCTAAACTGAATAACATGCTCAATGAAAAAGTGACACATGAGTATTTTTTGGACAACTGTCCCCGGAAAAACCCAATTCGGGAAAATCGATGTTGCTAGATTCTGGAGGGTTTTTATTATTGTGTAGAATTTGAGTACAGCAAATCTATGTGCCAAACTAATTAACCCGAAAGAGAAATATAAATGACATCAATACCTCTATTCCAGAGACAAAAAAAAACTAATTGATTCACACCCTCAAATGGGATTTACAGAACTCAACCCTTTTCCAGCCTATGGAACCCCAGCGCTGCTCTGAAGCCCTCTACATCAGCCTGTCTGGCCTGCGTCAGCCTCTGCGCTGCTCAGGAATGACTTGCATCACCCTAGACTGGGTTATGTCGCCCCTACACTACCCTAGATGGGCCTGCGTCAACCCTCCTAGCATCTTGCTTCCTCTGCGCTGCCCCTGTTGGGCTATCAGTTGGTCTGTGTAGCTTCTACCTTTGTGCTACCCTTGTATGCTCCTTCTCTGCCCTCATTTTACTCTTGGCCTGGGAATAAACCATCCCCCTCGCTAATACTACCCCTCGCTGCAGCTGAAACACTTGTGAAATTCTTAGAAAACCACACCCTATAATTCCAGCTTAGCTTCACTACTCTCCGAGTGTGTGTGTTCTCCAACTGACCCCAAGCCCTCTTCTTATACTTTTCTCGTCGAAATATGAACGATCGTGATCTAATCTTGAATCGACGACTAATATTAGAAGATTATTGATCGACGTCACTTAATTCATTCTCATCACATGTTTAATTTAATGACCTTTAATATTTTAATTTTCCTAAGTTAGACTTAGGGTCCTTAATTAAAAATATTAATTAAATATCTCTTAAACTAAATGGAATTTCCAAAAACACTTTTCGGGTCTTGGAGATCTTATGTATTCTAGTCCCTCCACAAAGTTTGGGAGCTAGAGAACATTTGATGCTACCCTAGCACCCAAAAATCTCAACACTCCCTCTTAGTGAGGAATGTGCTCTAGCAAAACACTTCACCCTGAAGGTTGCTCTGACCTCTAGTGTTGGCCTTTATGTTGATGCTTTTCCTACTACCCTTCATCACTGCATTGTTGCTTCTCTTCTGTACTATTTCCTATGTCTCTTCCACCTTCACTACTACATTCGTACTGCAACTCCCTCTCAAGTTGTTGCATCGTGCTCCCCATAGCACTGCCACTACTAACTATTTCACTGCAACTCAGTTGCTGAGAGTAAGCAACTAAAGGAGACACCCAATCTTTGACAGACAAGTTAGTTAGGATGCATCTCATCACTTAAGCTCCATAGGTTGCTTCTCTGCATTGTCATCCGGAGGCTATTGTGATGTTGCAGCTCTGCACTGCGTAAGAAGACCTCCTTTGTGTTGTTTCCCTCTACATTGTTGCTATATCAACATTGCGCTATCCTTCTGAAGCCTCTGTGCTACTACAACACTGCAATGTGTAAGAAAGCCTCATCTGCATTGCTTCTACGTTGTTGCTGCATGTGCACTGTGCTGCTACCTCTCCAACTTATCAACTTGTTAGATAATTAAATATTACAGAGCATGCTGCTACCTCTCCAACTTATCAACTTGTTAGATAATTAAATATTACAGAGCAATGCAACACATAAAATATGCGGAAAATACAAGCACACAAAACACATAAAACCAGAGAGACACAGATATACGTGGTTCACCCAGTTTGGGCTATGTCCACCTCGAACAACCAGTCCTTCCTTTCTATTATCCAGCAAAAATGAAGAGACAAAAAAAAAACTACAGCAGATCTGCTGTAATATCCTCTGTTCTCTCTCACAGTCTCCCTATATGTTTCCCACTCAAAGAATACACACCCAATACATAGCCGCAATACAATACCTCATAAAAGCGAGGGGTTGCCTTCTAGGGCAAAAAACCGTAAACTAAACATAACTTCTATCGTCAGATCATCTGCCTAATGAACGGCCCATATTGACTAGAAATTACTATACTTTTACAAGGAAATTTTACATCTATTTTTGGCTTTGGGGGCGCTACCCCTGAAACCCCCTGCCAGCAGGGGGCTCCGACCCTAGACCCCCCACGGCAGCGATTAATTATGGGTGGCGTTGCCGCCCCTTTTAAGGTACAGGGGTCCAATGCTGTGATACAAAGTAAGCAAGATAATTAGGCTCCACACCCAACAATATCCCACTTGGAGACTGATTGTAGCAACTCCACCGCTGCTTCATTTGCTATACAATGACTCCTCTTTGGACCTGGCTATTCCTCATCTTCATCGTCATCCGTGAAGACCAATTGAAACTGAGCACATTCTCAGTTTCTCTTTGGTTACAACTTTTGTTAGCATATCTGCAGGATTCTGGCTAGTGTGTATCTTTTGCAGCTTCAATTCTCCATATTCCAATATTGACTGTATGAAATGGTACTTGAGATGTATGTGTTTAGTCCTAGAATGACATGTTGAGTTCTTTGCAAGATGAATGGCACTTTGGATATCACTGTATAACGTGCCCATATCATGCTTCTTACCCAATTCATCCATAAAAATTTGTAACCAAATTATTTCTTTACTAGCCTCTGTAGGAGCAACATACTCTGCTTCTGTTGTTGAAAGTGCAACAACACTTTGGATTTTTGAAACCCAATTGACAACTGTTCCACCTATAGTAAATACATATCCTGTAGTGCTCCTCCTGTTATCTCTCTCACCTGCCATATCTGCATCAACATATCCATGTAGAGCAATGTTTGAACCACCAAAGCATAATGCTTGATTTGTGGTACCTCTCAAATATCTGAGAATCCATTTTACTTCCATCCAATGTTCTTTTCCTGGATTATTCATGTACCTTCTTACAACTCCCACTACATGTGCAATATCAGGCCTTGTGCAGACCATTGCATACATTAAGCTTCCAACTACTGATGCATATGGAACTTTAGACATATAATCCATGTCTTCTTGGGTCTTGGGGCACATCTCCTTACCAAGTTTGAAATGGCTAGCAAAAGGTGTACTAACTGGTTTTTCATTCTGCATATTAAATCTTTTCAACACCTTTTCTATGTACTCATTCTGAGACAGTGTTAATTTGCGATTTTTCCTATCTCTAGCTATCCTCATACCAAGGATTTGTTTTGCAGCTCCCAAATCCTTCATTGCAAATGAATTTTCCAATTTTCTTTTGAGCACATTTATTTCCTGCATGTTAGACCCTGCAACAAACATGTCATCTACATACAATAACAATATAATATAGCTGCCATCATTTTTCCTTTTTAGATAAACACAATGATTAGAGTGACATCTAGTATAACCTTGTTTAGACATAAACTTGTCAAATTTTAGATACCACTGCCTTGGAGCCTGTTTTAAGCCATACAAGCTCTTCTTTAACCTGCACACCAATTTTTCTTTCCCTTTTACCTCATATCCTTCTGGTTGTTGCATGTATATCTCTTCCTCCAAATCTCCATGGAGAAATGTTTTCTTTACATCTAACTGTTCAAGATGTAAATCTTCCGCTGCTACAAGACATAAAATAGTTCTGATTGAATTCATTTTAACAACAGGAGAAAATATTTCATCAAAATCAATACCTTTCTTTTGTGCAAACCCCTTCACCACAAGTCTAGCTTTGTACCTCTGTTTTCCTCCATCTTCTTCCTTCAGCCTGTAAACCCATTTATTATGCAATGTAGTTTTACCTGCAGGCAACCTGACTAAGTCCCAAGTCTGGTTATGCATTAAGGAGTCCATCTCTTCTTCCATGGCTAGCTCCCACTTCTTCCTTCTTTCAACTTGCATTGCTTCTTCATAACATTCAGGTTCACCAGAATCAGTCAACAATAAATAATATAATGAAGGAGAGTATCGTTTAGGGGGTCTACTTATCCTGGTAGATCTTCTAACACCACTTTCAGGTGTTTGAGGTGCCTGTTGCTGTTGTGGTGGTTGCTGCTGCTGTGGTTGTTGATTATTATCATTTTCAGGCACCTTTACTTTTTCAGTTATCTCATCAAGAACCGTGTATTCCTTGCTTTCTTTTTCCTATTTCTTTTCCTGCAACTGATTCTTATACAAGACCTTTTCATTGAATATTACATATCTTCTCCTAATGATTTTTTGATTTTCATAATCATATAAGCGATAACCAAAATCATTAGCACCATATCCAATAAAGGTACATTTCTTTGATTTTGCCTCAAGCTTTGTTATATTTTCTTTATTAATATGGACAAAGGCCTCACAACCAAAAGGCTTTAAAAAAGAGTAGTTTACCTTTTTACCTGTCCATGCTTCCTCTGGAATACCACCATCCAAGGAACTTGAAGGCCCTTTGTTTATTAGATAAATAGCAGTATCTACAGCATCTGCCCAAAATTGTAAAGGCAATCCCGCATGCAATCTCATGCACCTTGCATGCTCCATGATTGTTCTGTTCATCCTTTCTGACACACCATTTTCTTGTGGTGTTCTTGGAACTGTCTTCTCTCTACGAATTCCATGCTCTGAACAGTACCTATCAAACTCTTTGTTGCAATATTCACCTCCATTGTCTGATCTGAGACACTTCAACTTCTTTCCTGTCTCAATCTCAACCAAAGATTTCCATTTCTTGAAAGTATCAAATACATCAGATTTATTCTGAATACAATAAATCCAATTTTTTCTAGTTGCATCATCAATAAAAGTAACATAATAACGAGAGCCACCAAGAGATGATACCTGAGCAGGTCCCCATACATCTGTATGCACAAGCTCCAATTTTTCGCTCTTCTTTTCTTTCCCAACTCTGAGAAATCTGACTCTCTTTTATTTTCCATAAATGCAATTTTCACAGAAATCCAAATCAACATTCTTCAAACCTGGCAACAAATTTCTTGAGTGAAGAATCTTCATCCCCTTTTCACTCATGTGTCCGAGCCTATGATGCCATAATGTTGCATCTGCTCCTTTGGAAGTTAAAGCATTAACAGAGTTAGAAATACCATTGCATAAATACAATGTACCAACCTTTTCACCTTTTGCTATTACCAGGGCTCCTTTGGTGACCTTCCAAGTTTTATCCGTGAAAGTTGTCACACAACCTTCACCGCCTAACTGCCCTGTTGAAATCAGATTTTTCTTCAGATCTGGAACATGCCTTACCTCCTTTAGTAGCCATTGGTTTCCATTCTGTTGTTTTACAAGAACTTTACCCATTCCAACAATTTTACAAGTTTTATCATCACCCAAACGAACTTGTCCAAAATCTCCTTGAACATAGTCATGAAAATATTTCTTATCAGGTGTGGCATGGAATGAAGCCCCTGAATCTACAACCCAAGAATCAGTAACATTTTCGAAAGAAAGAATCAAAGCATCTTGTAACACATCACCTGTCACATTTGCTTCATGATTGTTTTCTTGCTATGTGTCTCCTTCTTTTCCCTTCCAAGATCTACAGTCTTTCTTTAGGTGTCCTTTCTTTCCGCAATTCCAGCACACTATCCCCGATCTAGACTTGGATCTGCCTTTCCTTGATTTACTGCGATATCCCAAGCTCTTTCCTCTTTCCATTCTTCTTCCCCTAGACTCTGCACTCAAAGCATTACCCAATGTCTCACCGGAGCTTTTCCGTCGCATTTCCTCGCTAAGGATAGCACCAACAACATCATCAAACTTTAAAGTACTAGATCCAGAGACAGAGTTACTAATGGCCATTACTAAACCATTCCAACTCTCTGGCAATGAGCACAAGAATAACAGAGCTCTAACTTTATCATCAAAGTTTACCCCTACAGAACTTAACTGACTGGTAACTGTATTAAATTCATTTAAATGGTCTGCAACAGATCCACCTTCCGACATCTTCATATTAAATAATCATTTCATAAGAAATACCTTGTTTGAGGCCGAGGGTTTTTCATATAGTTTCGCCAACGTCTGCATCAAACCCTCTGTTGTTGTTTCCTTCGAAATATTGAAGGCAACTGACGCCGCAAGACACAACCGTACTGTTCCGAGTGCCTTTCTATCGAGAATGTTCCATTCCGCGTCTGTCATGGCCGCCGGCTTCTTTGTTTTTCCGCTCAATGGTAGGTACATATCTTTATGATATAGATAATATTCCATCTGCATCTTCCACAACGGGAAGTTTTGGCCGTTAAATTTCTCAACCCTAAATTTACCATCTTCCGCCATTGCTCCCACTCGAACCAGGAGCCCTTCTTTCCTGCGAGTTTATCAGCCAAATAGACCTTCGGCTCTGATACCAGTTGTTAGAAAATTATATATTATGGAGCAAGGGAACACATAAAATATGCGGAAAATACAAGTACACAAAACACATAAAACTAGAGAGACACAGATATACGTGGTTCACCTAGTTTGGGCTACGTCCAATTCCGAATAGCCAATCCTTCCTTTCTATTATCCAAAGAAAAATGAAGAGATAAGAAAAAACTATAGCAAACTGGCTGTATCCTCCGTTCTCTCTCACAGTCTCCCTATTTATTTCCTGCTCAGAACACATAAAACCAGAGAGACACAGATATACGTGGTTCACCCATTTTGGGCTACGTCCACCCCGAATAGCCAGTCCTTCCTTTCTATTATCTAGCAAAAATGAAGAGACAAAAAAAAAACTACAGCAGATCCGCTGTAATATCCTCTGTTCTCTCTCACAGTCTCCCTATTTGTTTCTCGCTTAGAGAATACACACCCAATACACAGCCGCAATACAATACCCTCATAAAAGCGAGGGGTTGCCTTCTAGGGAAAAAAACCCTAAATTAAACATAATTTCTACTGTTAGATCATCTGCCTAATGAACGGCCCATATTGACTAGAAATTACTATACTTTTACAAGGCAATTTTACATCTATTTTTGGCTTTGGGGGCGCTGCCCTTGAAACTCCCCATCAGGAGGGGGCTCCGAAAAGCGCTGTCGCCCCCCCTTCAACCCCCCACGGCAGCGATTAATTACGGGCGGCGTTGCCACCCCTTTTAAGGTACATGGGTCTAATGTTGTGATACAAAGTAAACAAGATAATCAGGCTCCACACCCAACACAGCCTTTGCCTCTTCTTCATATGTGATCTTCTGCACCCACTACTCCACCTGTCTCGCTACCGTCTTAAGGCTCCCATAGCTCGTATGTGATCCAAGAGTTGGGCTAGTGAAGGATCCCGTCATCACTCTATAGTTTCTTTACAGATTGTTATTGCCCCACTTTCGTGGTTCATGAGCGCTCATGGTTACATCATCATCAGAGCCATCGTCTGCTACATCATCCTTAAAAGTAAAAGCTTCCTTGTCCTTCTTCTTCTGAGGACAATTGTTGGCGAAATTTCCATGTTTGTCGCACTGGAAACATTTGATCTTTCACAAGTCACACTTCTTTTTCCCTTGTTGCCTCTTTATGCCAAGTGCTACATCTTCCTCTTCCTTCTTCTTTATCTTGCTCGAACCAATGTTGTAGTGCATCTTGGTCATTCGGCGGATTTCCTCTTATCAGAGGATATCCCACATATTGTCCCAGTTAGGAAGATCCACTCTGCCCAAAATAATTTGGACAAACATTTCCTTTGTGACAACATTTAGAGCGGTCCTCACCACGACATCATCATCCACCTTCACCCCCATGCCATTCAGCCAATCCCGAATCGACTGTAGTCTGGATAGGAAATGATCGATTTCTTCTCCCTTTGACATCATGAATAACCTCAACTAGTTCTCCAGAAGCATCTTTCTCTCGACGGACTTCCCTTGATACAATGTGGCTAAATATTCCCACATCTCATGAGCCGTCGTCTTCTCGGCTATGTGTGGTACCACATGATATATAACCCCATCCATAATGAAGTGTTTGGCATGTGTTGTTGTTTCCTTGTGCTTCTCCAGGAGAGCCGCATCAGTTGGTGTAGCCAAGACTTTCTTTGCATGATTCCATATACCGTAGGCCTCTAGGACTACCAGGATTATGGCCTTTCAGATAGAAAAGTTGGACTGGTCGTCCAACCTATCCTAATCACGAAGTCCATGTGGCACCATCTGCTCAGAAATTTGTTCGAATGGATCCTCCTCTCTATACTAGAGACTCATATCTAGGATCCTTGTCGATAAAGGCACCCTCTACTCCCTCTCACAACTGACTTCCTTCCTTGGAAGTATGCCAATCACAACGAATCATCTCTCTTTGATCACCCTACAATCGATCTTTAGATTTCTTTGGCGGGAAATCTACTACGAAGTTGTTATCTTCCCGCTCTTTGTCAACATAGCTTAGGCTAAATTATGCATCGGAAGAATAGTCACCCCACCAGTAACTGGTGAAGATCTGCAACTCAGCTTCCGATTCATGGCACTCTGCAAAACAATAAAATTCTGGATTGTGTCACCATGGCTGGCCTTTGCGTGAGCATACTAGCTCTGCGCAGCGCAGGCTACTCATGCATCCCTTTAGAAGACCTTACGTTGTCTTTGTGTCACCCAGCTGGGACTGCGTCATCCCCTGCATGGCTCTTGCTATCTCTACGTCCTTCTATTGCTGTGCTTCCCTCTTCGTTTATCTGTTGCTACTATTGCTTTCTTTGCTGCTTTTTGCAACACAGATTTCTTCAGTCATCTTGCTTGAGATCCATCTTGATCTGTAATCGCTCTAATACCATGTGAAAATTTTTGAATTTACTAAACAGAAACCGTATTGTTAAATTCTTGATTTACTTCTCCTACTTACATAAGTTATTAATATGAAAAATTCATGATTAACATCGAAGTAAATACATTAACAACCTACACATGTAGATATAAACTGAAAAACATGCTCAATGACAAAGTGACACACAAGGATTTTCTGGACAACTGTCCCCAGAAAAACCCAATACGGGAAAACCGGTGTTGCTAGCTTCTGGAGGGTTTTTATTATTATGCGGAATCTGAGTACAACAAATATGGGCACCAAACTGGTTAATCCAGAAAAGAAATATAAATGGCCACAATACCTCTATTCCGGAGACAGAAAAACTGATTGATTCACACCCTCAAACGGGATTTACAAAACTCATCCCTTTTTCGGCCTCTGGAACCCCAATGCTGCTCTAAAGCCCTATGCGTCAGCCTGCCTAGCCTGCGTTAGCCTCTACGCTGCTCAGGAAGGGCCTGAGTTACCCTAGACTGTGTTACGGTGCCCTTGCGTTGCCCTATCTTGGCCTGTGTCAGCCCTCCTCGCCTCCTGCTGCCTCTACGCTACCCCTACACTGCCCTAGGTCGGCCTATGTCAGCCCTCCTCGCCTCCTGCTGCCTCTGCACTACCCCTGGTGGGCTCTCGGTTGGTCTGCGTAGCTACTACCTCAGCGTTGTGCTGGTATGCTCCTCTGCCCTCGTTGTACTCTTGGCCTAGGACTAAACCATCCCCCTTGCCAATACTGCCCCTTGTTGTAGCTGAAACACTTCTGAAATTATTAGCAAACCACACCCTAGAATTCCAGCTTAGCTTCACTATTTTTCCAGTGTGTTTTTTCTCCAACTGACCCCAAGCCCTCATCTTATACTTTTCTTGTTGAAACATCAATAGTCGTGATCTAATCTTGAATCGAAAGCTAAGATTAGAAGATGCTTGATCCGCGTCACTTAAGTCATTCTCACCACATGTTTAATTTAATTACCTTTAATCTTTTAATTTTCCTAAGTTAGACTTAGGGTCCTTAATTAAAAAGATTAATTAATTAAATATCTCTTAAACCGGATGGAATTTCCCAAAATTCTTTTTGGGTCTTGGAGATCTTATGTACTCTATTCCCTCCAAAACGTTTGGGAGATAGAGCACATCCGATGCTAACCAGCACCCCAAAATCTCAACATATGGATTATGCCATTTGTTCTACTCCGGTAACCATTTTTCTATGGATTCATTTTTAAGATAATTTTCAGTGCAAAAGTTCATTAATTCATTTATTAGTTTGGACCCTTTTTTTTTAAACATGCAATGCATTCATCATGTTGAGTGTTTTTACGATGTTGCTATAGCTTCCGACCCTTTACGACCTACTTCCCATTCATGGATAGGATTCAAAATTTTATGTTATCACCAATTATTTCTTCACTCATTCTCTCAACAAGGTTCCTAGTCAAAATTTAGTATAGGTGCAATATATATGGTATTACAGTTAATTTTTTTTTTAATGGAACTTTATAGATATCATCATTGATCCATAACATCACCCTCGAAACATGACACAAAGTTTCAAGAAGTGGAGGAACACATAGAGCATGAGGTTCTCAAACTATTAAATAGAAACTTAGTCATAGAAAAAAATAGATGAAAAAACGAGAAGGTTAAAATCATATTGAAAGGGAATTGGGACTATGGAATTGCATATTTTTTAGGTTATATCCATAGAAACAAATTTCATTCAAGCAACAAAAAAGGACTATAAATTAGCACCCAAGTATTATGGTCCCTATAAAGTGTTGCAAATGATTGCAATGGATTAGAAATTAGAGTTCCCTTCATCTTCACATGTACATCCAATCTTCCATTTTTATTACCTAATGAAGGTAATTGGTGACAAGAGCCTAGTTCAAAATAATTTCTTAGAGATTAATGAAGAAGAAAAAATCATACTAGAACTAGAAGCAATCCCTGAAATATGTCTTACGTAACTATGAAATCATGTGAATAGTAAGCACCTCATCATGTGGAAGAACCTACTAGTTAAAAAAGAAACTTGGAAAGATGTTTTCTTCATGCGAAAACTTCCACAACTAATCAGAGCTTGAAAGAGAGTGACATGTTAATTCATAATGAAAGCCCTATGTTAATAATAAAGCCCCATGTAAAGCCTTACATATTTACGCCGTAGGCGTCTTTATTTGAAAATAACCCTCCTGGGTGTCCTCGTGTCATAATCTGAGCCCTTTGATCTTTTGTTAGACGATTGAATCGTCATCAGCCATGGATTTGAATTTTAGCAGTTCTAACGGCTTTCAAGATAGTTGCATGCGGGAATAAAAAATCTTTGGAAGGCAATAACATTGCCAGTCCAGTTCCAGCTTGTACCAAGATGGATTACATTCTTGGCGTCCGCGTATCACCAAGCCACAGGTATGGATTGAAGCTTTGCAACAGATGCTTTTCTTTAATTCTTCTGGCAATAGATAATTTTCTTTAATTCTTCCGGCAACATATGATTTTCATTAATTCTTCTGGCAACAGTTGATTTTCTTTAATTCTTCCGGCGTATGATGCTTTTATGTAATTTTTCTTGCTGGGGGATGATCTTTAATGTATTTCCTTTGAGTTTTGTAGACAATCTTTAATGGATTTTTCGTATCTTTGGATTTTGCAAACGATCTTTAATGAATTTTTCTCATTTTTGTGTTTTGCAGAGTATCTTTAATCGATTTTCTTTGGTTCTTGAATTGTGTAGACGAATGGGAATTGGTCTGAAGTTAGTAGTGAGACTCGAAATGTCAAGATTTAGGGGTGGAAGTTCAAAATCCGCCAGAAATTTTAGCAAATTATGGACAATTTTACTTGTCGTTGGGAGTTTCTGTGATGGAATGCTCTTCACCAATAGGTCAGTAATTCAATTATTGTATATCTTTATTAGAGAATTGTTACTACTATTACCTCAGAGGGTTAGTTCCATGCTTCTTAGTAGGCATAACACTAGCTGCTTAACATTTTCTGTCGATTCAATCTATCCCTCCAATTTCACTCCAATTTCACTCCCGACTGACCCGGGGCACTTTAAAAATCATCATTCCCAAAATGATGCACCAAAGCTACAGTAAGGAGGTGGAGAAGAAGCGAGGATTAATGGTTAAAAACTATTAATTTACCTTTGTGTGTTCTGAAGAGATGGAAGGCCATACTCATATGGATGTCGGCTACACACAGACACTGGAATTAACATTTTATTATGCTAAATTTATAGTTTCTTTGAATTTGTTTAGGATTTTCAATTCTCATTGCCTCTATTGAGTTCATGAGAATCCGGATTCAATGATAATTATTCTCTATTTACAATCATCACCAACAACCCACAATTTCAGATCATCACAGCCTATCCTTTTACAGTTTCATTGATTACAGTTCCAATGACATATGACACTGCTTAAAATTGCAAATCATCATTGCTAAAGGACCCAACAAAGTTACTTGATATAGGTGGAAGAGGGGGGAGGGTTAATGGTAAAAGCGTATTAACTTATCTCTGCATATCGAAGAGAGGGTAGGTTTTGTGCATATGGATGTCGGGTTTAAAAGAATACCATTCAATACAGAAAGAATAGGTAAACAAAAAATTTAGGACGGCTTCATTACGGAAGTATACATCTCATTTATAGGATAATATGCGTTTTGTTCTATATTTTAGAGAATTTCAACCTCGGGAATGTGCAATAAATGTGAAATATAATTATTTCTTTAAAAATTTGGGGATTGAATTTATATTTATAGGTTTTTTTGGTTATTATAAGTTTTTTTTTTTTGAAGTTTTAGAGATGTTACATTTAGTTTATGAAGAGGCATGCATCAAGGAAATGAGTTATATTATCAAAGACAGGAAAAAGTAAGTTAACCATATTGTATCCTTTTTTACAGAAATTTCACAGAATTTTATACTGCTACCAAATTTCTGTACAGCAAAGGTCCATTCGGCTGAATCTTGCTACTATGATGTCCGCTGTATAGACTGGAAATGACGCCTTTTTTTTGCCAAATTTATGGTTTATTTGAATTTGTTTGGGTTTGTTTGTTTTCACCAGTTCTCCATTTTGTCTTCAGTTGGGCTTGAGCTCCTCAGACCGAGGTTTTAATGAGAATTGCTTAGTTGTGTCAATGTCCGATTGTTTACCGCCTTTTACATTGTAACTTGTAAAGACTGTATGCAATCTATGTAGTCAAGCTGATATAATTTGTTAATTATGTAGAGTTTTTAGGAAATGGATTGATACGTTTTTTCAAAATGAAACTCTTATTAACATATGGCCAATTTCGCTTCTTCAATACTATCTGATTGGGTTCCACATATTTTATGATTGGTAATTTTATGCCTTATGTAGCTAACCCATCAATTTGTTGGTTGAAATTTTTTCGTTGTTGACACTCAGCTCATATCAAGTAATGATTGGTTGATAATTGCCGCCCCAGTATTGACTGGGAGGAAAGCTAACTTAATAACTCCAAAGAAAAACCTTTAATTCCGGAACCCTAAAACAATTTACTCATGTATTTAGTAAAGATATTATTGTTTACTCGAGCCTGTATTGATTAAATATCTTTGTTTTTTGTTCCCATTTCTTTTCAGTGTCCTTTGACTATGATCTGTTTATTGCAAGGGATATGTTTGCAGCGTGTTTGTGGAGTATTATTTATCTTCCGACTGTTGCCTATTTTACCCGAATAAAATTGTCAAGCAGTTCTGTCTCCTTTAGTGTTATGTATTTTAGTAGCTTTTGTTGTACCATCTAGCTTGATGCTTGGAGATTAACATACCCCTTTTATAATTTTATTTGTTCAAGTGACAAATTCTTTCTCAGCATCTTATTTATACTATGAAGTTATTACTGGGTATCATTTCTTTATTTTTGTGTATTTTAATTTGCACATTTATTTCCTTACCCTTTATCTTTTTTTTCTTTTTCCCTTTCTCGCTATAGGAGAAAAGAGTTTTATATTCAATTTCATAAAAAATGAAAATTTATCAAAAGCATTTAAAGGGCTTATTAATATTTACCCTTCCTAAAATCCTGCTATAGAAGGACTCTACCAACTGCATATAGCATCAGAAAATTCATCTTCTAGCACACTTGATCCTACCTCTCCTGTTGTCCTTCCAACAACATATATTTCCTATTATAAAAATATAATGGAATTCTCTTATCTGCTTCAGTCAGCGTATCTTGCCAGTTTATTTGGATTCCAACAACATATATTTCCTATTATAAAAATATAATGGAATTCTCTTATCTTCTTCAGTCAGCATATCTTGGCAGTTTATTTGGTTACTCTGCCTTTTGTCTTAGAATCAGATTAGTTATAGCTAAACAATGAGGATAACTTTAGATTCAACGCCTCTCCTATCCCATAGGGAAAAAAATGCAACATAACTTTATCAGTGACATTTTTTTTTTCCAGTGTCAATGGTAAATTCTGTGGTATTTGATTCAACCAGGGGTGGTGCATTAGTTGAGTTTCTTTATCTTCTGAAAAAGAAATTCTAGCTTAGAAAACCTACATATTTTTTTTCCTGGCCCTAGCAAAACTTTGTTCAAGACTATCTATAAATGGGTCAGCTGGCATGTATCCTTATAGTTATCAATATGATTTAGAACACCAATTTAGACAATGATCTGTTTTGTAGTTAGCTACTGGTTGTTGTTGTTTATACAGTTCCCCCCCTTCAAAATGTGTGGGTGTATTTCATTTGATGAAAGGATTTTCTGAGTCTTTTTGGAGTCTTAGAATGGTTTTTCTAGTTATATGCTTCATTGAAGTTATTGTGAGTACCAACTCTTCCAACTCGAAGTATTCTTACAATGGCGGCGTCAACCGACTCATCTTCAAATCTTGCCAATCGACATCAATAGATCGAAAACTTCTTATTTCCAGTTTTCTTGGAGTCATTACATCTTTAGTCCTATTAACAATTGTATTCCACATAAGAATCTTATGGCGTTTCCTTTGCAACATTTGATAATGGTGCAATTGCTAGTTAATTATATTTTTATCACTAAACTAATGTTTTTGGGCTATACTTTTAATTGAAATTGTAGTATTTGTCTCTTATTTATATATACTAAAAATATTGATTTCAAGATCATCTTTCATTCTTGTACATTTTCCTATTTTGAAGAGAGATTTCCCCTTAAAAAAACTTGTCTTTTATTCTTATATTTTTTTTTCAAGATATATATAGCTACTCTCCCTATTTTTTTAAGCTATTTTAATATTTAATTTCTAATAATATAATTGTGTTCTTCCTCTTTCTCACACTCTATATTGAAGAAACATTCCAACTCACACAAACAACCATTATTTCCTTAGTATTTTAAAAATAATACAACATCTTGATTAAAAAACAATTATTTCCTTAATATTTCAAAATTAATACATCTGATCATTAAAAAAAAATCCCCTTTCAAAAATGTAAAACACACTCATATGGCTCCTATGGCAAGATCCCAACTACTATCATTAAAAACAACTTATAATAATTAGAAGTCAATCTGTGACATCAACCTCTCATAACAGATGCTTGGTGGAAAATAACATAATTTTTAAATTCATCTCCCTTCCCTTCCCTTCCCTTACCTTCCCTTCAAATGAGTTTCATTTGCAACACTTACCAATAAAATAGTCTTTCTTAGTTTCATATCATGTTATACATCAATTATATTTCTATACTATATTGCATAATGTTTTGATACATATAATAATATCGAGGAATAGGTCATTTAAATAGAAAATATTTGCATGTATAAGTTTGATAGTAAGATCATATCTGCAGGACTTTTGAAGCTATGTGCCATTGCTAATCAATCGACTTCCATTAAAAAATTTGGAAAAAGACACGAAAATCTTTAATTTGAAAAACAAATTTTTAATTGCTTTTTTTAAATATCTTAAATCTAAAAATTATATGAATATTTATTCTTCATAATTACATAAATATTTATTTTATTTTCATTTCAACTAATTTTACAAAACACTATAAACTCACCGGCGATTGTATAAACTCACCAGAGATTGTATAAATATTTACTGGTTCCAATTGTATAAATATTTACTGCTTCCAATTGTATAAATATTTACTGCTTCTAATTACATAAATATTTATTTTATTTTCATTTCTGTATATCCAGCAGGACGGAAGGCCACGCAGACAATAAAAGTAATGTAGATAGGATGAACGAATTCAAATTCCTTTAGCTGACCTCGTACAGCCATCACGGTCCCATTTGATTGGTTTCAGTGTAACGATGACCACTCATTTCATTTTCTTTATCTTGTTTGGTATACTACATTTGCTTTTGAAATGTCTGTGTGCGGAGGCTATATGGGACAGGACTATGGAACAGGACTTTGAAAAAAATTGCGGTGTTTGATTTTTATTATTTAAATTAATCTTTTTATTTTAAATATAGATTTAGCATTCTAAAAAACTTCTAAGATATTTTGATTATGCAAATTATTCATCAAATTTCTGTTTTCAATAAATTCTTGCCAAATTTTAAAGAAATTAGACCCCTACTAGAAAAACTTTCAAAAAATCGCACAACTCCCTTTAAATATGCTGAAAATCAAACCTATACAGAGCTATGGCTCACTGGCTACATAAATTAAAAGGTGTTTTTTAGTACATACAAATTTTAGGTCTATGTGTTTTTTTAGGAAGTTGTCTACTCGGGCAGTGGAATAGCCTGGACTTGCTGGAATCTGGTCAACTAAAATTCAAAAAATCAGGTACTTGGAGTGTTTGGAATCCATTTTTGATAGTGGAAATGGATTCAGCACTATCAAAAACCCTTGGACACTCAAAATATTGAAGTTTAGCAACTGTAAACAAGATTTTGATAAAATCTTTGTCGCATTTTTTCAAAATCTTTGCTAAATTCTAGACTAAAACACTACTTTTTTAAACTACTAATTTTTTTTTTTTTTAGCACATACAAATTTTAGGTCTTTCTCTTTATTTAATAGAATATTTAAGTAGCAGGAATGGAGCCATTTTTTTATTAGTAAAGAGCTTTGGTCTAGAACGACATTAACAAGATAATATCTTTATGCAATTAGATGGGTTCGAGAAAGAAGACCAAAATCAGATATAAAGATTTATGGAATAATTATCTGGTAGGGTTTTTTTTTTTTTTTAAATACGCATGCAAAGGGCGCCGGTGTAGATGTGGGGTTGTCATTGTTGTGAATCTATGAAAGTTTTTTTTTTTTTTTTTTGGGGTGGGGAAGGCTGATAGGTACACAGAGTAAAGCAGAGCTCATTGTTTTATGTGGTGTTTTTATAGCTGCTAAATGGTTGAGATGGAGCGTATTCAGATATTAAGAGATGCTAAAGGTATCATAAAATGGGTGTGAGATAACACTGTTTCAATTTTCCAATTCTTAAAAATTTCCATTTTGTTAATTTTGATTACTTTTATAGATAAGAGAAAGCTGAAAAAGAAACAGAAAATTTATTGTTTTCAGCTTATGATTTGGGGAAAATGGTTAATGAAAATTAATGAAAATTACATTAACTACTCATTGAAAAAATGTATCGATTTTGAGAGCCTATAGGATATTAATTACAATTTTTCTAGGTATATATGTATGGGGTATATATTAATTACAATTTTTCTAGGTATATATGTATGGGGTATATAGAATAGAGGACTGAATTTTTTAAATGATTTTGCTATGGAGAATGTCTATGTAACAGTCATGGGTAGATAAATAGGTAGTAGATAGAGCGCTGATAAAAGATGGGAAATTTGAAAGTGATACAGAGAATATATACTACTTATTTTTTTATAGGCCGCTTGAAAGTTTGGTAATTAATAAAAATAAAAGTAAAAAGACTACAAACCATTCAGAAATTTGTTACATCGAATACATTTTTACAATTTTGCTTCCACAAAAACAGAGTTAAAAGAAGCAGCGGTCACTGGTGACACTTTATCTCCATTGAAGGAGCTCCAACACCCTAAACAAACCAAAAACAGCACACAATTCTCGCTCCGCTGGGCTCAAGTGGTGGACCTACTAAAATTTCGATATGAAACAAAGGCCTGCAGGCGACGTTCTAACAACGCGAAGTTGTCCTCTCGTTTGATCAAGCTCAATCGAACATACCTTTTCTCTCCTTCAAACTCTTCGCCTCTTCGCCCGATGATCCCTCCACTCTTCATCACATCTCTGCAGTCTTCATCTTCTTCCCTCTCGCACTTCACCCACGCGTACGCTGAACCAGACAAACATAAAATATCACACAAATTACAACAGTGTCCTCCGGATTTCAAGATTAAACAACACCTCTATCTCCAAAAATAAAAAATAGCATTATGTTTTGCAGTCAACCCCAAAAAATATATATATACTACAAAAACTCCAAAAAAACAGGTAGATTTCTGCCCACCCAAAAAAACTAAACAAACAAATCCGAACCTGGCGAAGGCCCCGTGACCGTCCGGAAAAAATTGCAATAATTAGAAGTCAAATTCTGAAGGGAAAAACGTTGGGAGCCACTGAAGATCTTTTCCAATTTTTGCCATCGGCCTCGCATAACATCGTAAGCGTAGTGGAAAAGAAGATTCTGATTCCTGGATTCATCTGCCTTCCCCTGTTCCAATTTGCGTTGATAACCAGCAATTATTGTTTTCAATAACGTAGTTGCTCTTAGCTGCGTATCATGTGAAACCCCTAAGGTGTTCCCAAAAACGTAATCAGTCATCTTCTGATACACGTCAAACTCTTTCACAATAGCCCATCTGCGCGGACATATAAATCTCTCAGAGTTTAAAATATAGTCAAAAGACCTGATCAATTTCCCTGAAAATGAAGAAGAAATTAATGAAAATGATGAGTAATTTCTACCCCAGCCTGCTGCCAGCGTGTCCAGTGAGCTTTGAGAGGGTGAAGAGCATCACGTCCTCGTTAACTGATTCAGTAATGGCAGTGAAGTGAGGCCAATAGTAGGCATGATCATAAACAGTCCTCACGTTTTGTCCCTCTAAAACACCTTCTTGAAGAAAACCGGTGGGATTGTTTGGAGACGCTACAATCTCTACAAATCTGGTCGAGTTCAGAGATTTGGAGCGTTTTACCCATGCCCTAGCGTCTCCCTCCCAGCTGGAATCAGCAGAGTCAAACATTTGAGTCTGGGTTCTGTATGTCTGCAACAAACCAAATTACCCTAACATTAATCCATGGATTTCACCTTATCTACTGAAATAACTTTAGAAAGCTGAAGAATAGCCTGGACATACTCCATAGTGGGGCGGAACTGCCACGACGTGGGCTGGATGTTGAGCATCTTGAAGCTTAGGAGAAAGACTGTAAACTGCAGCGTTGATAAGCTGCTTAGAGCCTGTTCCAATCACTATATATCTCCCCTCTGTCACGGCGTTTCCCACCAACGCATGAATACCACGAATTTGAGTCTCTAATTCGGGGGACAACAACTGTATTGCTCCACTGTCTTGTATTTTATAGCTCATCCGATACCACCCGGGTACCACTGTTGCGCTGGCTTCTGCATTCCTGATCCAGAAGGGCTCTAGGAACAGAGGATCCCCGCTACAGTACAATTCTCAAATTACTCTTTTGTCACATAATTAAACTCCTTAAATTTCATAAAGCAGAGCCGAAAATTGAATTCATTTGTTTAATCATAGAGATTGAAGCTCACCTGTCGACATTTGCTCCGCAATCAGCGACCATTTGGGAACAATCGGGTCCTGTGTAGCAGTCGTTACATTCGCAGTTAAATGTTTTTCCCCCATCATCTGCCCCAATATTTTCCGTATCGACGAAGACATATCCATGACCGGAACACTGATACTCTGCCGTTGCCTCTGTTTCCTCTGCGGCGCGCCTACTCCATGTCAGCACCTGCGAATTATTATCACTCACGCCCTCTTCAGTTCCTGCATCTCGATGATATACCTGGTGCGAGGACCGATAGGTCGGAAATGGCCAGAACATGATAGAAAGTAGTAGGTTCAACAGAAGAGAGGAGACCAACAACACATCCTTCACTCTGTATTTTACTCGGCGATTACAACGTCTGTCGATCTGATGATCATCAAGCAAGAATTGCTTTTGTTGATGATCCATCTTGAGGATTTCAGTCCTGCAAACGATGGATGAAAAACTCTTCTGGTCGGAGGTTCCTTCTGCGGGGATTTGGAAGTCCTCTGCGTAGAGATTCCTTGGCCCTGGAGATGGAGGGCCACCAGGGTAGTAATTGAGAATGGAGTGGAATCTTTCTACCACTACATACGACGAAACAGGTTCGTGGTGCTCATTGGCCCGTCCAATTCATCAAGCAAAGGTACGATTGTGGTTCTGTCAAATCAATAATGGAATCTTTTTACTTTCATTCCATGATTTGACATCCTCGCCCCTCCATTCGGGAAGTTGAAACTTCTCTTTAAAAAAACCGTTAGCCACTGGTTATGGAATTACAAACCTCCCCCTTTACCCTGTAAAACGCAAACGTTAGCCACTAGTTGTGGAATTCCAAATCTCTTCCATTGCCCTGCAAAATGAAATTAATTCCAAATCTCCTCCGTTGCCCTCTGGAATGAAATTATTTGGTTTTCAGGTTTATCATTGGTGTACTTGTCTTTTCTTTCATTTTGGGGAAGTGTTATTATTAAAATTTGTCTTTCTTTTTTGGGTAGTGTTATGGTTCAAATTTGTACACAGTTCTGAGTATTTGATGAATTATAATGATTCTTTGTTTTATAAATTTATCATTCTAAGTTTTTGGGTATTTAAATATGTTATGTTACTATGAATTTATATTTTTCAATTTATTATATTATTATATATTAATTTTATTATGAAAATATTTTCTCGCACAAATTTTTTTTTTTAATTTTATTAATAAAAATATTAAATAAATATTAATAATAATAAAAATAATTTGAGAGTGTAAGTTTATGTGATTCATATCTAATTTAATCAGAATTTTTTTGAAAAATTACATAATTTACTGTAGTTCATCATCAAGAAAATGGTGTTTGGGCTGATCTACATCCATCAATAAATATAATTCAAAAATGCAATAATCAAGGCAAAAATTCAAATATAAATTAATTTAATTAAACACTAAAAAAATTAAAATATTATAGTCAATATAATTAAATAAAATAAATAAATAACTAATTAAATAGATAAAATTAAAATTATATGTATATACTAAAATTAGAACAATCATAACAAGAAGAATAAAAAGAATAAAAGTTAAAGACGAGCACACTCAGAAAATATAATAATATATAAATAAGAAATTAATGTAACACAATATAAAGAAATTACTATAAGATTTAGTCAGTTAAGTTGGAAAATTTGAAGGGAGACTGTCTCCAAACCGCTGAGGGAGGGGGGGCTAAACTTCAAGAATCTCTCTCTTCAGAACATAGCCATGGGAGCCAAGGTGCTCTGGAGAATCATTGCGCCCAAGCCTTGCTGGGCCCAATTAGCACTTCGGAAGAAATATTTTAAAGGAAAGAGACTCATATGCCTAGATGGTCCTCTCCCCCAAGGCGCCTCTCCCTTTGCTAGACTCTGCTCCAAAGCTGCCCCCCTGATCAGCTCCAACGCCTATTGGATTCCTGGAAATGGTAAGAAGATAAATATCTGGACAGATCATATTCTGGGTCGCGATCCAATTGGTGACTGTTCCTCTTTGAACGTGATTCGTTGCTGGTTGACTTCTACTGGGAAAACTACGCTGTGGGATATCTCCTCGTGGGATGGGATGCATTGGGCAAGCTGGAATTTCTTTGACGTGCCTCCGGAGCTCCTTCAGGATTGCAATTGTCTTCGCTCCATGCTGAACGGTATTGCCCCCATTCATCTGCGCAGAAGAGACTCGTGTGGCTGGGGTTTGCTGGCTGCAGGTTACACGGTAGCCCAAGGCTACGCAAAGCTCACCTTGAGGCCTCACGTCCCCCCGGACCCTGCCCCTTGGACTGCGATCTGGCGTCTGCACTCTCTGCCTAAAATCGACATGTTTTGTTGGCTTCTTTGCCACAAGAAAATTCTTACAGATGAAAAACTGCAGAAACGAGGTTTCCATGGTCCGTCCAGGTGCTCATTCTGCAGAGAAAATGTGGAATGTGCCACACACTTGATCTTGAATTGTAAATTCACTGTGCAGGTTTGGAGCGAGCTAATGGATTACTGGAACCCCAATTTTGTCCTTCCCTCCTCTATTTCTAATCTTTTTGCAAATTGGCAGAACAGTTACCCCGGTCCTCCACCCAAAAACAAAGTGATAAAAAAGGCATGGTCTGCCCTCCCCAAAATCTGCTGCTGGCAGATCTGGCTTGAGCGAAACAGCAGAATCTTTAGAGATACTAAGCATGATGTCAAGGTGGTGGCGGCCAAGATAAAATTCCAGTTAAAGGAGAGCTTAGATAATCAAAAAGATGCCTCAAATCTTACTCAATTAGATTCAGTCTGGGGTACCTCCCTAAACCTGCAATTTCTTCAAGCCACCAGCAACATTTCCCTCATTGAAGATTGGAAAATAAGGGGGAAGAACAATGCTGAGTTTCAAGAATGGATCTCCAAGCAACAGGTGCACTCTTTCTTCTTTGATGGGGCATCAAAGGGCAACCCAGGAAGGGCTGGAGCAGGAGGTATTGTAAAAAATGCTGAAGGTGTTTTGATCCACAGCTTTGCATGGGGTCTGGGGATCAACTCCAGCATTCAAGCAGAGGCTCTGGCCCTCCTTCAAGGCCTTAAATCGCTCTTGAATCTAGAAATCAAGGAGGTTAATGTTTTTGGGGATTCCCAAGTGATAATCAAAATTATGGTGACAAACTCCTCCCCCCGGGATCTTAGATTGGCAAGGCTGATATCCAGAATCAGAATTTTGGGGAAATTGTTTAAAAAGTTGAGCTACTATCATGTATTGAGAGACAACAACAAAGAAGCAGACCTTGAAGCAAATAAAGTTGTCCTCATCTCTGCTGGAGCAATAATTCGAGACGAGGACGAAACATGGGATCCAATTCCATAATCTGCCAGCTTAAATGTTTTACTACTTGCTATTGAATCAGTTTGTTTGTATTTTTAAGCTAGGGGAAATCACAAAAATCGAGTGCATAATTGTAGTCAAAAAGAGCTGGAAGCTGTCCACAAGTCTCATAGCACTTTTGGCTATTGATACTTCCTGGGCCCTCCTCCCTCTCATTGTAACCCGAAATCTGGCATTTAGACCAAGCAGTTAATATATCTCATAACCGTTTCTGTAAAAAAAAAAAAAAAGGTTGGAAAATTTGAAATTTTTATTTAACCAAAATTAGTTAAACAATAAACCTAGTCAAAAATTATAATAAATAATTTAATCAATGTTTATATATATATATATATATATATAAACAAACTAGAATAAGAAAGAATTTTAATATAAAAAGGATTAACCAAAAAACAACCAAAGTTAATACTAATTAAAACAAGGGGAAACATAAGAAAACCAAACAATGAAAAAGACATTAAATTAAAAATAAAATGAAACATGAAAAGGATAATAAATTAAAAATAAAATTAAAATATCAAACCAATATAAATAAATAAATAAAGAAAAGAAAAAAAAAGGACGGGAAAGGAAGCCAACTAAGAGACTAGGGATAGAATCCAACAACTACTTATCTTTCAACCATCATCCCTATTCAAAGTCTAGATCTTTTCTCAATCAATAGCATGACCTTGGATTCCTCTAAACAAAAATGGTGCCAGTTGCCTCGTTTCTCAATTAATTATGTCATTTTCCTGATTAAAATAAAAATAATTCTTTTAATTAATAATATTAAAGTAAATGATTAACTATCCATAAAAAATTAACTTTTTTTAGTAGCAAATCTTATAGATAGTCATAATTTTTTTTGAATTACTCACATATAAATATTATATGTCATTATTACATGTCATTTTTTATTAGTATGCAAGAAATTAATTTTCATTATTTTGAAGCACATAATAATAAAATGTTTTAATTATGATATTTTTTATTTTCAATTGCTATATTCAACATGTTTATTTTGAAATAAATTTTAAAAAATATTAATTTAATTATCATTAATTATTAGAGATGATAATAATAACAATAATCATGATAAAATATTGAGATTTATTTTAAAAGTAGTTAAATTTTTTTTACTTTTTAATTTAGTTAAAAAATATTATATTTACAAATTTACTAGTCATTTAATTTATATAACTACACTAATATGATATAATATAATATGTATACATTTTTGTCATAATTTAAATTATAAAAAGCTTTTACGTTAAATTGATTTCTCTACATATAAAGTGGACATGAAATTATTTCATCAATCTCTCTTATTAAATGTTTACACATTAATATTTCTTTTAATCACAACTCTCATTTTCCTTTAATCAAAACTCTGATTTTATTGTCATGCATAGAAGATATTGGCATATTCTTGTAATCTCCATATCAATATATGAAATTTTGAATAATAATTTCCTAGCATCTCTAAATTCATAATTATTTTTCACATTTAATTGTATGATTATAAATTTGACTATGCAACATATTGATAACCACTTATACAAGGAAATGAGAAGTGAAATGAGAGAAGAAAATTCATATTATATTTAAAAATAAGCATACACATTCATTACATCAATAAATAAATGGTCCAATATTAAATCTTTATTGCGCTATGCAATATTAGGTTTTTATATTAATAATCTATGAGGCTTTTATATTAATAATCTAAGTAAATGTTAAACTATGGTTGATGTTAATATTAAATTATTATTTTAGTAATAATATTAGGTCATGGCATAGTTAAATATTTTTATTATAAAAATCATTCATATTTATTTATATAAATCATATTTATTAATGTGGTTGTGTTAGTCTTAGTGTTACTTTATATGAACATTGAAATATTTTATTTATGGATAATCTTTCTCTCTATATATATATTATGTATACGTAATAACAATTTTTTTCTAAACTATTATATGTTGACCATAAAATGAATTACATATCTTCTTCATTTTGGATTGTAATATCACTATTATTTTACATTGAATAGTAAAAGAATTACAAATTTTCCTCTAATCAGAAAGTAAAAATTGTTATAAGTAAAATTTGAATTTTTTATTTTCAATTATTTTATCTCTCATAGTATTCATGTAAAATTAAAATGAATATGAAAATATTTCATTTATGCCAAACATTAAAATAGTTTTTTTTTAATAATTAATATTATTTCTTTTATTATTAATATATTTTAATCTATTAATATTAATATTATTTTATTATTTTTAAATATAATATTATAAATTTACTTCTCAATACTGATACAGAGTATTCTTTTATTTATTAAAATTAGCAATCTTTCTCATCTTTCATTTATTAAAATTAGCAACCTTTGGCCACAGACCTAATAGATAGAGCAACTTTGTTTTAACCCTGAACTACCACTCCAAATAGGATTTTCCGCATCCTCCCTCCTTCCCTGGACAAACCATGCAACCGAAGGGAAATGTATGAGGGAAATTAAAACTTTTGATATTTGAAAATTTTTGACATTTTGAAATGAAATACCTGTGCTTTTTTAAGGCCACTCAAATTCCATTAAATAAAATGTGTGAGACTTTTCTTGGGGTTAATAAGGGGTTTGGGTAAATAACTGGTATTGTTGATTATAAATAATTATTAATGAGATTAGATCTAAGACATTTATTTAAATTATTAATTATATAAAATTGTTGAATTTTTATTTCATAAACTAGGGATTTTGGTTGATTTATTAATCTAATTATGTGATATTAAAGATGAATTATGGTAACTTAAAAATAATTTTTATGTGGTTAAAAGGGAAGTAGTAATGTTATGGTATGAATGATTATTTTCAATGAAATTTTTGGTTTAGTAAGGATAATTAGGTGAATTATGCCACGGGGGAGCAAATGGAAGACGGGCCGCCCTAACGTGCATAAGGCACCCGGGCTGTCACAACTTAGCAAAACTGATACGGGTGCCCTCGAATGAAACGACCTGAACCGAATGCGCCCGGTCGGGCGACCTCCCACGGCGCGACACGGCGCTCGTGACCAAACGATGCCACAAGGGAGGAAACGGAAAACAGGCCGCCCGAACGTGCACAAGGAACCCAGGTGGTCACAACTTAGCAAAAATGATACGGATGCCCTCGAACGAAACGGCCCGACCCGAACGCGCCCAGTCGGGCGACCTCACACAGCGCGCCCGACCGAACGATGCCACAAGGGATGAAACAGAAAACAGGCCGTCTAAATGTGCACAAGGCACTCGGGCTGTCACAACTTAGAAAAATTGATACGGGTGCCCTCGAACGAAACGACCCAGCCTAAACGCGCTCGGTTGGGTGACCTCACACGGCACGACACGATGAACGATGCCACAGGGGAGAAAACGAAAAACGGGCTGCCCGAATGTGCACAAGGCACCCAGGTGATCACAACTTAGCAAAAATGATACGGGCGCCCTTGAATGAAACGGCCCGACCCGAACGCGCCCGGTCGGGCGACCTCACATGGCACGACACGACGCGCCTGACCGAACGATGCCACAAGGGAGCAAACGGAAAATGGGCCGCCCGAACGTGCACAAGGCACCCGAGCGATCACAACTTAGTAAAACTGATACGGGGGCCCTCAAACCAAATGGCCTAACCCGAATGCGCCCGGTCGGGCGACCTCACACGGCACGACACAGGGCACCCGACCAAAGGATTCCACAAGGGAGCAAATGGAAAATGGGCTGCTCGAACGTGCACAAGGCACCCGGGCGGTCACAAATTAGAAACACTGATACAGGAACCCTACAACGAAACGACCCAACCCGAACACGCCCGGTCGGGCGACCTCACACAGTGCGACATGGCACACCTGACCGAACGATGCCACAAGGGAGCAAACGGCAAACGGGCCACCCGAATGTGCACAAGGCACCCGGGCGGTCACAACTTAGCAAAACTAATACGGGTGCCCTCGAATGAAACGACCCAGCTCGAATGCACCCGGTCGGGCAACCTCACATGGCGCAACATGGAAAATGATGCCACAAGGAAGAAAATGGAAAAAGGGCCACCCAAACGTGCACAAGACACCCGGGTGGTCACAACTTAGCAAAACGGATACGGGCGCCCTTGAACGAAACGGCCTGAACTGAACGTGCCTGGTCAGACGACCTCTCACGGCGCAACACAGCGCGCCCGACCGAACGATGCCACAAGGGAGAAAAAAGAAAACGGGCCGCCCGAAGGGCCTTTGAAGGGGTTCCCCCACCATATGACCGAAATAAGAGAATGGTCATTCCAGATGCTCTGAAAGTGTTGAGGCTTCAGCCAAGTCACAAGTATTGTCTACTAGCAGCTAGGAAGGCTTTCCAAAGAAGTTGGCTGGCATCACTATGACACTATTACGAAATTAGAAGGGAATAGAAAGGAAAAGGCTTAGGTATCATATGAGAAAAGGAACCAATTGGAAAAATTGAGATCAAAAGCAGTGGATTTAGCCGAAAAGCAGCTTGCCCCAAAGATGGATAAGATAAAACTTGACAACATATTGGTCAATTCCTTGACCCTTTATTGGTTATTCATAAGGAGTATGAATACACCACCATTAATATCAAAGCAACCGGCCCCTAGCAGATCAAGGGCTACAAGTTGTAGTTTTCTTTTGAACATCAACATACCACAACCATGCTTACAACCAGGATATGTTTTTTGAGGAGGAGAAATCTCATCGAGATCAACATCAAGAATCCATTGCGAAAAAAAAAATTACAACTTGTGGCGATTCCAGATGAGCATAGATGAATAGCTACAATAGATGTCGAATGTGGAAATTATGGAGGAAAAATATGAAATTCATCTTCCTTTTGCATTCGAGCAAGAGGAAAATCAATCATCAATGAAAATTCAAAATTTTCAAGTTGATCAGCAAGATCAACCAAATTGGGGGCAAATTTTGGGGAACCTTCGTAACTGAATGGGGCCTATGTGATATGGCTACAAGTTATCTACTCCCACACAATCCGATATGTAAACAGTAAACATTGTAGGCATAGGGCTAATTAACCCCACACATAGTGGAGTTAGCGCTCGAAAAGCAGCTTGCCCCAAAGATGGAGCTCTTAGCTTCAATAAAGTATTAGATAAGCCGCATGTTGTGCTCAATGAAGCATACAATTTTGAAAATGACAAGAAACTAATTCTGAAGATGAGGTTTTTTACTAGAAAGATATAACTACACAGAAATAATTACACTGTTGATACAATAATAATATAATCTGCAAACAGCCTTCTCACATTCATGATCTGAGTATATAGTGAATTAGACAAAAGTAAGAAAACAATTACTTCTTCAAAGCTAATTCGAATTTGGACGGCTTAGGGGATTGGGGGTTAGGGGTTAGGGGATTAGGGGTTAGGGGTTAGGGGCTAGGGTTTAGGGGGTTAAATGGGTTAGGGTGTTAGGGGTTTAGGGGGTTAAATGGGTTGGGGGTTGGGAATTAGTGTTTAAGGGGTTAGGGGTAAAAGGTTAGAGGTTTAGGGTTTAGGGGGTTAAATGGGTTAGGAATTTAGAGATTTAGGGGCTTAGGGGATTTAGCAGTTAAGTATTTTAGCTAGGGGTTAGGGGTTAAGGGGTTTAGAGGTTTATGGTTTAGGGGGTTTGGGGTTAAGGGTTTATAGGTTTATGGTTTGGGGGTTAAATGGGTTAGGGGTTTAGAGGTTTAGGGGGTTAAATGGGTTAGAGGTTAAGGGGTTATAGGTTTAGGGTTTAGGGGGTTAAATGGGTTAGGGGTTTAGGGGGTTAGAGGATTTAGCAGTTAAGGATTTTAGGGGTTAGAATTTAGGGGCTAATGGGGTTAGGTTTGAGGGTGTTAGTTGGGTTAGGGGTCGGGAATTAGGGTTTAAGGGGTTAAATGGGTTAGGGGTTTACTAGGGGTTTAGGGAGTTAAATGGGTTAGGGGTTAAGGGTTTAGTGGTTAGGGGTTAAGGGTTTAGAAGTTTATGGTTTAGGGGTTAAATGGGTTAGAGGTTTAGAGGTTTAGGGGGTTAAATGGGTTAGGGGTTTGGAATTAGTGTTTAAGGGGTTACGGGTTAAGATGATAGTTTCATTGGTATTCGTTTGTGCACATTAGTTTCTTATTCTTTGCGTCTCAATGTAACAATTTTGTAAGTATTGTTGCTTGTTGCCATGTATTCTTTATTTATTATAAAGAGATAGGACTTACGAGAGAGGAACCAGTATCATAGAAGAAAGAATATGTGACCAAATTACTCTATATGGAGATGGGAGATAGGGGCACCCTACCTACCTGCTAAATGTCTAAACCAAATGTGGTGTAAACGTCTATAATGGTGGTCAATTATATGAGGAGAGGATTTTATGAGGAGGCACTGGATTTTAGCATTTTTTATACGACCCAACCCAACCCGACCCGACCCGCCCGAACGTGTTTCCTTGGGTGCCCTCACAATATGGCACGACCTAACCTGACCCGAACCGAACGCATTTCCCTGGGTAGCATTAGTACACAACTCGACCTGACCCACCTGAATGCGTAATTTCCCTGGGTGCCCTCATGACACGGCCCGACACGACCTGACCCGATCGGACATGTTCCTTCGGC
This sequence comes from Pinus albicaulis, assembly GCA_034641835.2. Classification (NCBI taxonomy): domain Eukaryota; kingdom Viridiplantae; phylum Streptophyta; class Pinopsida; order Pinales; family Pinaceae; genus Pinus; species Pinus albicaulis. The sequence continues at coordinate 724,745,803 of CM076576.1, forward strand.
GCCTTCACATGACCCAACCTAACCCGACCCTCTCGAACATGTTTCCTTGGGCGCCCTCATGGTACAAAACGGCCTGACCTGACCCGACCCGAACGCATTTCCTTGGGCGACATCACATGACCCAACCCGACCGGACTCGCCTGAATGTCGAAGGCACAAGGGAGAAAACGAAAAATGGGTCACATGAACATGCACAAGGTACATGGGCGGTCACAACTTAGCATTTTTTATACGACCTCCCTCACATGATTTTACCTGAACGAGTTTCCAGTGGCATGCCCCTCACATGGCACGACCTGAACCACCTGAACAAAGGGCGCACGAGGGAGGAAATAGAAAAGGGATCACACAAACATGCACAAGTAACATGGGTGGTCACAACTTAGAATTTTTTATACGACCACCCTCATACGACCCAACTCGACCCGCCCGAACATGTTTCCTTGGGCAGCCTCACACGACACGACCCGACCAGACCCAACTCGACCCGCCCGAACGCGTTTCCTTGGGTGGCCTCACATGGCACGACCCGACCTAACCCGACCCAACCTGACCCACCCAAACGTGTTTCCTTGGGCACCCATAATTACAATATGGCACAAACCAACCTGACCTAACCTGACCTCGTTTCCAGCTAATTGGGTTCCATCACATGACTTGACTCGACCCATATGAATGTGTTTCCTTGGGCGGCCTCACACGACAAGACCCGATCACCAGACCCAACCTGACCCACCCGAACGCGTTTCCTTGAGCGCCATCAGTACATGACTCGACCCAACCCATACGAATGTGTTTCCTTGGGTGGCCTCACACAACACGACTCGACCAAAGCCAACTCGATCCGACCTATACGAACGTGTTTCCTTGGGCGGCCTCACATGACACTACCCGACCAGACCCAACTCGACACGCCCAAACGCTTTTCCTTGGGCGGCCTCACACGGCACGACCTGACCCGACCTGAAAGGGATAGTTGAACGACCAAACGATGCCACAGGAGAGCAAACGGAAAACAGGCTGCCCGAACGTGCACAAGGCTGCACCCGGGCAGTCATAACTTAGCAAAACTGATAAGGGCCCCCTCGAACGAAACGACCCACCCCGAACGCGCCCGGTCGGGTGACCTCACACGATGCGATATGGCGCGCCCAACCGAATGATGCCACAAGGGAGAAAATGGAAAAAGGGCACCTTGAACGTGCACAAGGCACCCGAGTGGTCACAACTTAGCAAAACTAATATGGGCGCCCTTGAACGAAATGGCCCAACCCGACCCGAACGCGCTCGGTCAGGCGACCTCACACGGCGCGACACGGTGCGCCCGATCGTATGATGCCACAAGGGAGAAAATGGAAAATGGGCCGCCTGAACATGCATAAGGCACCTGGGCGGTCACAACTTAGCAAAACTGATACGGGCGCCCTCGAACAAAACGGCCCGACTCGAATGCGCCCGGTCGGGCACCTTGCACGGTGCAACACGGCGTGCCCGACCGAACGATGCCACAAGGGAGAAAACTGAAAATGGGCCGCCTGAACATGCACAAGGCACCTGGGCAGTCACAACTTAGCAAAACTCATATGGGCACCTTCGAACGAAACGGCACGACCCGAACATGCCCGGTCGGGCGACCTTGTACGGCGCGACACGGTGCACTTGACCGAATGATGCCACAAGGGAGCAAATAGAAAACAGTCCACTCAAACGTGCACAAGGCACCTGGGCGGTCACAACTTAGAAACACTGATACGGTCGCTCTCGAACGAAACGGCCCGACCCGAACGAGCCCAGTTAGGCGACCTCACACTCTGCGACACGACGTGCTCGACCGAATGATGCCACAAGGGAGAAAATGGAAAATGAGCCATCCGAATGTGCACAAGGCACCTGGGTGGTCACAACTTAGCAAAATTGATACAGGCGCCCTCGAACAAAATGGCCTGACCTGCACCCGCCCGGTCGGGCGACCTCACACGGCGCGACACAGCGCGCCCGACCGAACGAAGCCACAAGGGAGAAAATGGCAAATGGGCAGCTCGAACATGCACAAGGCACCCGAGCAGTCACAACTTAGCAAAACTGATACGGGCACCCTTGAACGAAATGGCCCGGCCCGAACGCGCCTGGTCGAGCGACTTCACACAGTGTGACACGACGAATGATGCCACAGGGGAGAAAACGGCAAACGGGCCACCCAAACGTGCACCGGGCACCCGGGTAGTCACAACTTAGCAAAACTGATACGGGCGCCCTCAAACGAAACGGCCTGACCCGAACATGCCCGATCGGGCAACCTTACACGGCGCGACATGGTGCGCCCGACTGAACAATGCCACAAGTGAGTAAACGAAAAACGGGCCACCCGAACGTGCACAAGGCACCCAGGCGGTCACAACTTAGCAAAACTGATACGGGTGCCCTCGAACGAAACGGCCCGACCCGAACACGCCCGGTCGGGTGACCTCACACGGCGCGCCCGAACGATTAATGATTCCACAAGGGAGAAAATGGCAAACGGGCCACCTGAACGTGCACAAGGCACCCGGGCGGTCACAAATTAGCAAAACTGATACGAGTGCCCTCGAACGAAACGGCCCGACCCGAACATGCCTAGTCGGGCGACCTCACATGGCGCGACACAACGTGCCCGACCGAATGATGCCACAAGGGAGAAAAAGGAAACAAGCCGCTCGAATGTGCACAAGGCACTCGAGTGGTCACAACTTATCAAATCTGATACGGGCGCCCTTGAACGAAATGACCCGACCCGAACGCGCCCAGTCGGGTGACCTCACACGACGCACCCAAACGGACGATGCAACAAGGGAGAAAATGGAAAACGGGCCACCCAAATGTGCATAAGGCACCGGGATGGTCACAACTTAGTAAAACTGATACGGGTGCCCTCGAATGAAACGGCCCGACCCGGACGCGCCTGGTCGGGGCGCACCTGATCGAACGATGCCACAAGGGAGAAAATGGAAAACGGGCCGCCCAAACATGCACAAGGCACCCGGGTGGTCAAAACTTAGCAAAAATTATATGGGTGCCCTCGAACGAAATGGCTCGACCCGACCCGAACGCGCCCGGTCGGGCGACCTCGCACGACGCGACACGGTGCGCTCAACCGAACGATGCCACAAGGGAGAAAATGACAAACGGGCTGCCCAAACGTGCACAAGTCACCCAGGCAGTCACAACTTAGCAAAACTGATACGGGCACCCTCGAACCAAACAACCCGACCCGAACGCGCTCGGTCTGGCAACCTCACACGGTGCGACACGATCACTAAAAATAACTCCCAAACCCTAAACCCTAAGATTGTTCCTAAACACTGACAACACTTTCCTCCTAAATGTGGTAATACCGACACTTGACACAATTGTCGCAATACCGACCCTTCTTCTAGCTGTCGCAATACTGATAGTAATCTCTGTAACGTCGCAATACCGATGCTTTGCCCCAAACCGTCGCAATAACGACACTTATCTCTCTGTAACATCACAATAGCGACACTTAGCTCTCTGTAACGTCGCAATAGCAACACTTAGCTTCTGTAACATTGCAATACCGACGCTTTTCCCCCAAGCATCGCAATAGCGACACTTAGCTCGAAGTGTTGCAAGATCGACACATTTATCCATTCTGTCGCAATTCCGATGCTTTTCTACAAACGTCGCAATACCGACACTTACCTCTAAGTGTCGCAATATCAAAACTTGTCTCCAAACGTCGGTAAAGCAACAGTTGTGGGCGAGATTTGAAAAATTGATAAAATTTGGGGAAATTTCCGACATTTGGTCAAAAGTGTCGGAATTTCTGCCAAATGTACTAGCGGTAGATGCTCCTTCATCAATAATAGTGCGATGAACAAGGTGATTGAGAACATTTACTTGTATGGATAATGCCAATTTTGCTGGTAATTGCGGCACATAGCCCGTATGATTAAAGATGATAGGATTAGAATCAGTCGGATCAATTCCACCAATGGCTGACAATAAAGCCTACTTCTGGGAGGGACAATTTTGTAATACCTCAAGAGAAGACATAGCTGAAGGATATTGAGCCAAATATTCGACTATATTATAATTTTGTGTAGCTCTTGCTCGAGGATTATATATCGATTTATGAATTACTCCCTTTGGTGGCTTAATTGTCAATTCAGGAATAACAGTAGGTGGTATTGATTCAGTTGATGGATTCGTTGTCGAGGTAGTAGGTTGATCAATGGCTGGACTACCATAGTATTTATTCCGCGTCAACACCAAAATATCTTGTGAAGGTTTTGTGGTGTATAACATTAACACTTGGGAATTAGGAGATGGATCCGTAGTAACCAAATTAGTGTTTGGATTTGGAAATGGGTCTGTCAACACAGCTGATGCATTTGAAGTCGATGATTTTTGAGACTTCAGCACGGTTAGGACAATCCCTAACAAAGTGTTCCTCATTACAGATTATGCATGGATAACGAGGTTTCTGTGGTCCTGACGGTTGATCAGATGATCTTTCCTATGGGTTAGAATTTTGTTTTTTCTTTGATTTCCTCTTTTTCTTACTTCCTCGTTGCTTGTCACTTTTTCCTTTGTCAAATGACACAACATTAATTTCGGAAGTAGGAGCAGGATCAGATGCAGTAGCATGGTGTGTGTTTGTAGCGCCTATCAGGCCGTCTCTGACATGAGAGTCCTTTATTTGAGGAGGAACATTGAAATTAGATCGCGGCGCATTAGAAATTTTTTCATAGAGCGTTCCAAACTGAGTGTAAATCAAGTCTAAATATTGGGCACGAGCGATAACTTGCTCTTTTGTAACGATGCCACCCTTAGCCACATCCTCAATTATAGATGGTAAGAGGGACTTAATGAACCATTCAGCAAGTAGCTGATCAGGAATAAATGTTTTAACCATTCGTTGACGGTGACGCATCTCATGAATATGATCAGAAATGTGAGTAGCATTAGTTTGTTTGAAGTTGGTCAAGAGTTCCGTTCTAGTTTTGTATCTGATCAGTAACTGGAAATGGGTCAAAAAGACAATAGCTAAGGTAGTGAAATTGTCAAAAGAAGCTCTAGGTAACTCAATGTACCATTTAGCAGCTGGACCTGTAAGCGTACACTGGAAAAGACGTAGTCGAACAGAATCATCATTCAGGGAATTTGATGAACACCATAAATGATAAGTCATGACATGAGTCGACGGATCTTCTCCAAGGTTTCCATTGAATTTAGAAATATCGGAGGGTAATTTATGAGGTATCACCAGCCACCAAGGAGCATAATTTATAGGATCATTGGTTAATTGGTTTAAATCTGGTAATTCCAAGGTTGCAACAAAAGGCAACTATTGATTAAGTTCAGGTTGAGCATAGCCAGGGCAAGATGAAATTTCTTGGGCAAAAGGCCTTTGAGCACCAACATACAGAATCTGTTGTTGGTAACCTAGATAGGGGTTGTTTTGCATAGAAAACGCTTGAGCATTATGTTGACCAAAACCTAGACATGATACTTGTTGAAATGAAGTTTGCGGCATTTTCACCTGCGACTGCCAAGGGGTCTGTCCACCAATGTTATAACCCAAATTAGTATAATTTGGATTCGGTTGATATGTATAACCAGGTTGCATTTGTGATATCCCATAACATGGTACACCAGCTTGTGAATAAATGATTCCTCATACAAATTTTTGTAAATTAACCAAAGGATTTTGAGTCTGTGAACCCAACATTTGATGATATTGAGTTGAAGAACTCGCCTGATAAGTTTGATGTACAATATTTTGACTATGTAATAAGGGTATAGAAGTATTTACAAGTGGTAATGAAGGGGGTGTAACAGGTTGAACCGGTTGATACGAGTGTACAATTGTTTGTAGTTGGATAGGCAGAGTGGGCTACCATTGACAAACATTCATGTCAACATTAATTTGACCAAAAAGTGACTGAGTACTGTCATATTGGGTGACCAAAGGTTGCCCCCCAAATAATAAGACGGAAAATATTGTTCCCCGAATGTTGGGAGTCCAATTGATATGGTATTTAAAGGAATTGACCCAAAAGGACCGACTTAATATTTCCATGATGTTGTATGTATTGAATCAAGTCGTTTAGTACTAACTATAGGACTACCAGTTAAAACACCAGATGATGACATTCGCAAAGACCATGAACGTGAAGATGCACCAGAGAAAGTGCCAGATAATGATTTGTAACCTGTTGGGACTGAAGGGCCATCGTGTAAATATGACTCTGGTGAGGTTGTGAACATCAACAGAGTAGCTAGGGTAGGAGCTGATGTAGTTGGAACAGCAGACCCAACCAAAGATCTTGGTTCGGACATGGTTTTTTGACCAAATGTATACCCTCGAAAATCGATGGGAGATTGAATGGCAATAGGATCAACAAAAGTAGATGGAAATGATTGAGGAAAAGAATGGTACAGGTAAATATCCCCCCAGAAATAGGTTGGAGTTAAAGGCGTATCGTCTTGTGGGATTTCTTCAATCATAATTAAACTAGGAGGAAGAAATTCACCGTCAGGCCCAAAATATATTTCAGATGGTTGACTGTGTGATATAGGAGTTTCAATAGCTACAGAAGTTGTGGGATGACCAAGGTAGGAACAACTTTCGGTTGTTCGACTTCAGGATTCAAATGTTCTGGAAAAGAAGAGACAGGATCTGGATCAATTGGTGATTGAACAACGTCGGGTCCAGGAGGTATTGTCTCAGATATTGAATGGATCGTGACCATGGGTAGCTGTGAAGACTCCATTTCGACAAAAATAGATGAACTGGGATGTGTGGAAACAATTTGAGCTAACTCTAGGTTAAAAAATGATGTTTCACCAGAGGTACTAATTGTACTTGATTCGACAGATCGTGATCGCCTTCGCCTACCATAAGTAACTTCCGGTGGTAAAGGTGGTTTTAAAGCTAATCTATGCGAACGACGGGGGATAGGATTTTGTTCTTCCATGATTGCTGAATTATTTTATCCAAAAAACAAATAAACAAAAAGAGGGTAATGTTAGGCAAAAATGGTTTACCAAGAAAATGTGAACTGCAGAATACCTCCTGGCGAACCAAGAAGTACAGGCAGGTAATCTCCCTGAATGTTGTGTTCGGTGTATCACAATTTCAAGGCGGCCGACTCGGTTCACTATGGATGGATAGCACCTAAAAGTTTTCCACCCAAATATACCCGAAGGTATGTGGAGGCCCAAGTCCGTATTAGCACTATCTGATGCGAAACCACACAGTGAGAGCACCCGTTTATGCTTATCGTACTGTAACACCGCCTGATATACCCGAAAGTAAGTGGATGAGCTACGATATACTTACGTACATGGAGTGAGGTATCGCACTCGGAATGTATCACAGACAAGTTAATGACAGCTGTTATGTTTTACGATGCCGGAACACGTCTCTAGCCTAGATCTTCTAAATGTTATCGTTATGGTTCCAATGCATTTTTAAGTAAATTGAGATTAATTTTATGGTGATCTTGCTTAACAATTTTCCTTTCAAAGTTTCACTGTGATGATGTGTATGAAATTCCTAAAATGCAAGCTAAGAATGATAAACAAACTTTCACTTTCATCTTTTTCAATGAAGAACCTAGCTACTAAGGGAAGAGAGAAAATAATTTGTGAGCAAACAAATCAATGAATCACAAACTAAATGCAGATTTGCTAATGTTCCTTTTGCAAAACACACATTATTCTACATGCAAATGCAAGTTTTTCTTTTCATTTTCCTTAATGTTATGAATGCAGAAGAGAAACTAGGTGCACTAGATCAATAATTCAAATGATTTTTACTTTCGAGAAACGAAGAATACAGACAACAATTTCGCTTTTGAAGGAAAAATGAGGATTTCAACAACAACTTCTCCTATCAAGGAAATGCAGATTTTACGAAAATTTCCTATTTCGAAAGCAAATGATTCTTAATGTGACCATAAAAAGTACTTTGAAATCAACTTATCAATGATAAAGAAAAAGTGTTTTTAAAACAACATTGAACAAATTTTCAGTCAAAGGAGAAGAAGTATATAGAGTCACTGGTCAATTGAGCATCAAAATTTTCAGAACACAGCAGCAAACAAAACTGAAGCAAGTTGCAAACTCAAATTCAAGGGAATTTGGGTATTTTCAGGAGTCAACGTAGTCTCCAAGGGGAGACAGTGCTCTGCAACGCAGGCTAGGAAGGGAGACAATGCTCTGCAAAGCACTGTGTCCAGTCTAAGGGTGCGTTGGGCGCAGTATACAAAGAAAAAATACTACTGTTTAACTCATTGTCTTTACAAATTAAGCTCTGAAATGGTTTAATCTTTATGTGTAACAACTACAGGGTGGATAAACAAAGCAAATCAGAGGCTTATACACCTATAACTAATAGAAATTCTCCCTAGTGGAGCCGCCAATTTGTTGGGCCAGAATTGTGAATTACGGATAAAGCACGCTTCCCTAGAAATGTGCTAGTCTAGAACAACAGGTGAAAGACTATACAAATATTTTTCCTAACTCAGAATAGATACACAGAGAGGATTGGAGGCTTACTTTATCAGTCACTTCCAAATGGCTCCTTCTGTCGCTTCTATTGCAGCTTCAAATTCAAGCGGTTTGTGAGCTGAATGCTTCCTACAAGAAATAACACTGAAACAACAGAATATGCAATAATATAGATATATATTCAAGCTAGTTAGCTAAATCAGTAAAGCATAAAACATATACATCAACCAATATCTTGCAATATGGAAAATCAAAGTCAATACAGATGCATATAGGGAAAAATAAGCAGTACTCTTTATTGATGATAGAAGGAGAGGTTACAACCTAGTGACTAATTTGAAGTGACCTTCCAGCAACGTTCCCAAACTTCATCACAGTGTAAATATCTCCAGCAGCAGCTTCACAACTCTAGCTCTCAATTGAAAATTCTCCAGCATTTCTCTACTCAAATTCTTCCTCCTTAAGCACTTTGATCTGTGCTCAATTTATAGATGAACTGTAGTTTGTTTTGCAATCAATGACTTTCCAAAAATAGGTAAGACATGTTTCCAGTCATGTAGATGTCAAATGGACACTTTGATCCGAAGCTTAACACATGTGAACTCTTCTAGAAGGCACTGGCCAAGTGGAGATTCCGAAAAAATCATAATTTCACTCCCAATGTGACCAACGCACCTATGAATGTCGGGAAGTGCTTTGCAGAGCAGCCTTGCATGGGGATACCTACATATGCAATGCACTTAGGCCCCTTAGAGCCTGCGTTGGTGAGCTCTCATATGCTATATAATAAGCTTAAAACCATGGAAACCTTTGCTAGATGAAATTCTTGCTTGATTTGTCTTGTTTCTTGTCTTAGGGCATGTAGCAACTGAAATGATAGGAAATGATAGACCCTTGATCATTGGTCCTGGAGATGATGTCCAGTTAACCAGGTCATTGGGAATGGTGCCCAAATTGACCTATAACACACATCCCTGGATTCATTTCTTGATTAGGCTGGGGGTGAATTTATCCTGAAGTTATGGGTGTTGGATGCATAGACCCCCTCCTCATCATACTTCGTCAGCTTCTTCCTTTCAATTATATGCAAATTTACACACATCAATTATTACTCAGATGACCCCTTTTCGGTCCCAGTGTTTGAACGCTGCTCTGATACCACCTGTAATATCCACCACATCATTAACCTTCATCATAAAAAAAAACTACTAATGGAAATTAAGTCCAATAAATCTTATTGACATATATTATAAATATTTAAATAACTATTAAGGTTATATTATAAATCATTGCATAACTATTAAGATTTGAGTTTGACAAACCTATGCAATATAACTTAGCCACAAATTTTACATTATTCGTTATACAACATTGTGCGTTGTCCCATATATTTTACATCACCTTTATACATAGATTCTATATTCTTTAATTATTAAATCAAACCCTACGTAAACTACTTGTCTTTCAATACCCATATAATCATTATAATTCTAAATATTTTGGTACATTCAGGATCTCATAGTCTTGCTCAGTTAGTTGGCATATATTATTAACTCAATGATTAATGTAATACATCCTGTCGAATCTGTCGTATCCATTATCCTTACACGTTAATGGAGATTACGCCATTTGTGAGCCTTCCTGCCGTCGATATGCTTTTGAGATCTATGACCATTAGTGTTACTGAGGTGGTTAGGGTATCACCCTACCCCTCGAACCATAATTTCCTCCCTCATTGTTGTGCTACCCTGTCGGATGGCGCTCTACAACTCCAACGCGTTTTTTGTTGTTCATCCGGTGATCTTGACCCAGGTATGGATACAACCCCTATGCTTTACATTGTATGCTTATTTCGTTCTATTCATTCTTGTTGGTAAGCTTGGAAGCCATCTCGGCTATGGAGCTGAGAAATCTTTTGGTTGTCGGGTTCTTGGTACAAATATTGGTCTTGCATCTGCGGGCTTAGGAGGAACCCTAGCTCAGATCGTGCTCTCTGTTCGGATGTTTGGTCAGGAGAGTTTGCTCCGTCGATCCCAGCAAAGGTAAACTCACAGCCACCACTATATTGTGTATTATGTTCTTTTAAGACATCTTTATTCTTCATTCAAGGTTTCTAATCACTTTTTTTTTAGTTTAATACAGTTTCTTTTCTAGCCTCATTCACGCTTGTGAAGAGTATTGTTATGTTGGTCGATTATCCTACCTGTTAATTTCCATGAGGGTTATTACTTTCAAAGTCTTGTTGTGTGCTTAAATTTCTTTGAAATTTCTTTGAGTTTATTTATATACAGATATGTTATACATATGTTGTTTTTCTTGATCTTCCAACTCAATCAGGCATAAGTGTTCTCTGATAAATAATTGTAAATATAAATTATGTCGACCATCACAGTTATATTTTGTTTTCAAGCCTCCTTGCAGTTCATTTCCATATGTGGTTTTCATTTCATCTTTACAGAGTTTTTACTGCATTTTTATAATTAATTCCCAACCTTTTATGCCATAAATTTAATTGGATTTTCTGTTCTATTCAAGAAAATAAAAACTAGCTTATAATTTCATATTTGGGGTGTTTCTTGTAAGATTATCCTGGATTATTTTCTCAGGTTAAAGCCCTCTGTTTTCCTTGGTTTTTAAGCTCTGAATTCTACATTTTCATAATTTCATTTACTTCAGAACATGAACAAGCTTCTTGTTTTCATGTAACAATAGAATAGGAAAATCTTTATATTTCTGGAATGTTAATATTTTTTTTTCTGTAACTGATTGAAATGTTTGACATACATATTTTAATACTTTGCTATATAATAGCAATTAGATTATGTAATCTTGTTTCCCTTTCTAATTCTTGTAATAGAAAATTAGCCACAGGTGTCCAAACCACCTCATGAGGTTCCATCCTCTGTTCGTGTATAGTTTATTCATTCTACAGGTTAGGCTGTCTAATTTGGGATTCTTCTCCCAAAAATACTAACTGTCCAACTTGATAGATAATTACCCAATTTCCAGTCACGTTTACCTATGAAATTTCTATTATTCTTTCTTCAATAGAACTCAATCACAGTAATAATTTCAGAAAGAAAATAAATACTGTTTGAATATACATTCCTAGAATTCATTATACTCCTGTAAATCAATTAGTTGCATACTCAGAGTTCTATTCCTACTTCTATGATATATTTTCCCATTCATTCAAAATTCTATTAAAAAAAATAAGACTGAGATACATAAAGGAATTAGTTTCTTTCTAGTCTAATTTATTTATCTTAGTAAGTAGGTCTGATGGCATCCACCCAACCTTGAGCAAGGTATGACATCCTCGGCTCCCCCCGTGCTCCTTACCAAAGTAGGAATTCAACCAGTGTTTTCAAGGAGATGGACCTTAGGACACTGTCCAGTCTCATCTCCTAAAATAAGTAGCAGAGTTCCACTGGTTTTCCACCAACTTTGGATACTCACTTCTTTCAGCACTTAGTTGTTTCTCATCACCTGCACAGAACCCCTTTCATCCTCTAGTATTTTCCTTTGGAGTTATCTACGGAGGCGGAGGAATTTCCCGGACAGCCAAAAGTAGTCAGAATCCGGGAAAATTTGTTTTAAGAAATCTTGTAGTAGCAATGTTTGAATAATGTTTTTGATGGTGGAAATGGATTCAACACCATCAAAAACCTCTAGGACACCCAAAATATTAAAGTTTGATATCTATAACCTGGATTTACAAAAATCACTATTGGATTTCTTAAAATCTTACGGGAATTGCCATGATTTTCAGGGCAAAAAAGCAGTCTAATTAGACTATGATTTTTCCTTTTATTCCAAGAGGAAATGTAACTATCAGCGACTACTTAATCAACTACTTTGGAATCTTGGAAAACTCTTTTCCATCATACTTATTGAAATATTCCATAATTAATTATTTATTCAAAAGAACAACTTTAGTTCATAACTTGATTAACATACATGTTAATCCCAGTAATTTAAAACAAAAAAATATCTAATTAAAAATATCTTAAAGTTAAATGACAATAAATATGGGTGTTACATTATTGTACCACTACTTAATTCTTTATTCAAACAAACAACTTTAGTTCATAACTTGATTAACATACATGTTAATCCCAATAATTTAAGATAAACAAATTTCTAATTAAAAATGTGTTAAAGTTAAATGACAATAAATCTAGGTGTTACATTATTGTACCACTACTTAATTCTTTATTAAAAAAACAGATTTAGTTCATTACTTAATCCCAATAATTTAAAATAAACAAATATCTAATTAAAAATGTGTTAAATGACAATAAATGTGGGTGTTACATTATTGTACCACTACATAATTCTTTTAAAAATGTCTTAAAGTTAAATGACAATAAATATGGGTGTTACATTATTGTACCACTACTTAATTATTTATTGAAACAAACAGCTTTAGTTCATAACTTGACAAGCATATATGTTAATCCCAGTAATTTAAAATAAACAAATATCTAATTAAAAAGGTCTTAAAGTTAAATGACAATAAATCTGGGTGTTACATTATTGTACCACTACTTAATTCTTTATTAAAAAAACAACTTTAATTCATAACTTGATTAACATACATGTTAATCCCAGTAATTTAAAATAAACAAATATTTAATTAAAAATGCCTTAAAGTTAAATAACAATAAATCTGGGTGTTACATTATTTTACCACTACTTAATTCTTTATTCAAACAAAGAGCTTTAGTTCATAACTTGACTAACATACATGTTAATCCCATAATTTAAAATAAACAAATATCTAATTAAAAATGTCTTAATGTTAAATGACAATAAATCAAGGTGTTACATTATTGTACCACTACTTAATTCTTTATTAAAAAAGCAACTTTAGTTCATAACTTGATTAACATACATGTTAATCTGAGTAATTTAAAATAAACAAATATCTAATTAAAAATGTCTTAAAGTGAAATGAAAATAAATCTCGTTGTTACATTATTATACCACTACTTAATTCTTTATTCAAACAAATAGTTTTAGTTCATAACTTGATTAACATATATGTTAATTCAAATAATTTAAAATAAACAAATATCTAATTAAAAATGTCTTAAATTTAAATGACAATAAATCTGAGTGTTACATTATTCTACCAATACTTTTTTTATAACCGATAATTTGATTAACATTAATCTTATTCAAATTTTTATTTTTATATTAAAAATTATCAAACAAAACTCATTTCATTTATTAATTAAACAACACCCATTTAAATTCACTCTCCAAAAAAATTAATTTCTGATATCTGTGCTTGCAGATGGGCTACTGTGAAAGAGAGTGATGTGTACCGGAAGATGGCTGAATATGTTGACCGGAATACAATTAAGGTATCACATGACACGCAGCTAAGGGCGACTACGTTACTGAAAACAGCAATTGCTGGTTATTAACACAAATTGAAAGAGGGGAAGGCACTAGATGAATCGAGGAATCAGACGCGTCTTTTCCACTACGGTTAGGATGTTATGCGAGGCCGATGGCAAAGATTGGAAAACATCTTCAGCGGGGTCCGTAAGGCAAGACAAAGAAAAAGAAATGAGGGGTGTTCTGTACAGTTCCAAACCAATCAAATGGGCCCGTGAAAAGTGTCACGCGAGATATAGAAACTGTGAAATGGTTTGTGTGGAATCCTATAATGTTAACATTTATTTTAGAAACTATGAAATGGTTGGTCTTGTTTGTGTGGAATCCATAGTTGGAGATAATGTTAACATTTATTTAAGTTGGAAATAGAATAAAATAATTATATAATTATTATTAGATTGTTGTATTTATTTTGGAATGTGAATTTTAACATTTTAAATTGAAGTATTAGGTAGATGATATGGATTTAATTTTTGGAATACTTTAATAATTGTAAAAATAAAAGGTAGACCATTTTTTATTGTAATGAAAATAAAAGACTGAGATTTATTTTCTTTTTTTCAATTTAATTAAAAGAAAAGTTTTGTATACAAATGGTATTGAACTATTTTTATGTATTGTTATTTTACATTTTTTTTTGTTATATAGTTGTACTTTTTTTAAATATAAATTACTCATATTTTATAATTAATAATACTAATTTAAAATAAAAGTATAATTTGTCTAGAAATATTTAGATAGACAATGAAAAAGTGTTATGTTCAATTCCCCATTAGATAGAGGTGATATATTGGACATGATAAACATGTAATTCTCCCAAGGTTACAAAATATATATATATATATATATATATATATATATATATATATATATTGAATTTTCCGATTTTTTTCATGTAAAATGTATCCTAAAAAATACCTTGATACCTAATGAATTAATGGCTATCCTGGGATGGGTGACCTCTCGGGAAGTCCTGGTTACCGGGTGCAAGCCCCGGAAGTGATGATTGACGCTATGTGATTCATTTCACTAGTTTCGATCCCACTTCTTCACCCCTGTGAGCATCACCCGATGCAATGAGTGCTAAGTGGACTATTCAAAAATCATGAGAAATTAGTCAGTGACGACTACCTCTCATGGAAATGGTCATAGATGAATGATTGAATTAACGCAGTTGAATCCCAAAAATGATATCTAAATTAATTATTGTTTGTGCTAAGCATTCATTAAACACAATATTATTATACTATCTCCCAAATATATCATGGGACCTTATTACTTCGACAATAATATGGTTAGTGAGCCTCAAACTATTACATTGATGTCTCATAGGGTTTGAATAGAGGTCTTACTAATGAAAAGTTAAGAAATAATGTTTACTAACCCATGGTATTGTAATCAAGTCTATCTACAAATTAATAGTATCTATGTTAAAATGGGGTACATATCCATAGTTAAGAAACTTCTTGTTAAAATGGGGTACATATCCATGGTTAAGAAACTTGTTGTATTGTAACTATTAAGTTATTTATAAAATATTTTTATTTTGAAATGAATTACGGTTTCTGAGCATGTGGTATTGATAAGTCATGATATTGATTCTTTATCTATTAGAGAAAAATAAATCAAATATTAAAAAAAAATAAAAAGATAATAAATCAATCATTGCATGATAATAATTAAAACTTTAACACAACAACTAAATTATCATTATTCACTTAAATATAAATAATTTGAATTTTTTTATTGCATTTTTTTAATATTAATGTAAAAAAAATAGTTGATTATAATCATTATTATTCCAAATATTTATAAATCGAAATTTATTAAAAAAAAATTATATATTACCATTAATTTTTTTTATCTCTAATAAATATTACTTTAAAAATTAATAAAACTACAAAATATGGAGATTCCATACCTCGATATACCAATACAGTTAGTTGCATACCCTTTAAATCAATTAGCAATATGTCATTTACAAGAATCATCTGCAAAAACAACAGGACGATACAATTAATTTAGAAACTTTGACTTGGGAAGAAATTTTGAGTTGAGTACAAAATATTTATAAATAAACTCATGGTACGATTTCTCCTCAATGATCACAGGCCACGTACCAAGATGGCTTCATTACGTGCGGAAGAAGCCATCCATTTTCACTTCATTGGACAAACATGTCACTGTTATCTCATATTATCTATTATTTCACCAAATTAGCTTAGGCTCCAAAGCTTTATAGTAAATGATGCATTCACATAGTGCATTGCAGAAACCTTACGCATGGGTGTAGCTATTTCTCAATCCTTGATAAGATATTACAAAAAAATAATTTGTAACAGATCCCTAGCAACCATGCTTTTGTGTCTGATATGATTCCATTTATTTTCTATGCTCTAACCCTTTCCAAAATCGTTCTTACATAGGGAGTTCCCTTCTGCTTAGGAGTGTTGGTTCAGTTAGTGGACCAAATGAAGTTTTTGTTCATCAAGACCCACACCATGGAACGGGTTACTTCTGTAACTTGTTTTGTTCCTAGTATACCTTCTTCGTCGTGCAATTGATTAACCTTATCAGTTGAGTTTATTATATTTCAATGGAATCTTTTGTAGGACTCCAAGAACTTATGACTATTCGATGTATTTACAGGTATTATGCCAGTAGACTTATCTCGTCCTTGATTAATTTTATTGTCTCGATATTGTAATTCCACCTATTTTTTTTATCTTTCAATACAAGTTTACTTCCGCCCTTAAGTAATTATGTCGTGCGACATGAATGTTCTAATGGTTGGTCCTTCCTCACTTGTCTGTTCTAGGTTGTGGAGTCGCAGGTGGACGCCCACATGACCAACCCTAACCAGGTTCTTATAGTTTATTACTCATTCACTTGAGTTACAGTTCAATGATTATGTCTGGAATGGTTCTCTTGGGGTTTTAAGGCCTTAGGCCTTAGATTCCAATAAACATATTTTAATATTGGTTCAAGAGACCGCTTGTCTATTATATTAACCCTAATCATCTATTGAGAATAGGTTAAAAATAAAAATAGGAATTTATCTATGGTTGTTTTTTACGTCAATCAAGCCGAGAAAAAAAGAACCACTATTTTAATTGCATGTATGATTCTACTTGAAGCATGATCAAACCCTTGATAAACTTTATACCTAGAAATCTACTACACTTGGGTTTGGCTTATGATCTACTTTGTAATTTTAAATAAAGTTGTCTTTAAGTTAAGCTTATGACCATTGGCTCGAACAAATTCTTATTATACAAAATTTATACAATATAATTTTTGGTCTTCTTCCAGGAAAATAAATTGTAATTTACCTGTAACAATGTGGTTATAATTCCTGTAAAACTTCAACTTGATACTTCTGATACCGTTAAATTTTCAAGCTTTGAAATGATTCTCTTTTTGGAAAATAACATAAAAGTTGTTTTTAGATGTATGCGTTGTTCTGCTTTTCGACTATCAAATATTCCTCCAATTTTGTTATGGAATCCATCTAAATTAGTTTATTTTACTTGCGCAGTTGTATACACATGTAGTCTTTTGTAATTAGTTATAGTCGTGGGTTACACCAATACTATTCTTATTTTATAAAAACCTTTATAATAATTTGTATGCTTACATTATGCAATTAGGAATTATTTATTATAGTTCTATTAATTTATTTCATAATGGGTTTGGAATTTCCTCAATATTTATCACATATTTATCATAATAAATATTTACTCACATGTATAAGATAAAAACAATTCATACAAGTATTAGTTCAAATACCTATGGTTATTGAACTTGGTCCAGCCATAGAATTATTGTAATTACTCAATATTATACATAGAGTTCAAACTCTACCGATTTTTCAAAGAGTTCAATCAATCTCTTATAAAAAAGTTGTATAAGAAATTTCCATTCATTATTCCTGTATATATGGAGTATCAAATATATCAAACTCTTCCATTCTAAAAGAAAATTTAATAATTTACAAAGTAATTGTCTGTTATTATAAGTTGTCTGTAAAATCCATAGAGGAGAAAGACCAATTCTCCCAACCACTGAGATTGGAAGCTACATCCAATTCTCCCCTCCAAAGGCATAAAGTTTGTACAAGTCTAGTCCAAGAACTCACAGACTCACAAGTCAAACTTAGGGATTCCACTAGCCCCAATCAGCTCAAGAATTCCCTAACTGGAAGTGTCCTTCCTTCCCTGAATAACGTCATGTTCAAGGGCTTAATCTTATTTCTTTCCCTTTTTAGTTGCCTCGGGTTCCTCTCATACCCTTTTTGCTTCTTTTCCCGACTGAGATGATTTATCTCTAGGGAATGGGAGTAACTGATCATGAATTATACAAGAACACAACATAATACATAACTAAGAATGAACACAGAGATACAATAAAAGTAAAATTTCATTTAATTATATCAAAGAA
This sequence comes from Pinus albicaulis, assembly GCA_034641835.2. NCBI lineage: Eukaryota > Viridiplantae > Streptophyta > Pinopsida > Pinales > Pinaceae > Pinus > Pinus albicaulis. The sequence continues at coordinate 724,764,169 of CM076576.1, forward strand.
CTGAAATATGCTTACATAAAGAATGGAAATAAACTAGCTACAAGGATGATAACTTATATTTGTGAAGAGATGTGGTGGCTACATGTCTCTGAATTGTGTTACAATGAGGCTCGAGGGCCTATTTATGATTTTGAAACAATGAAACACACTAAACATCCAAAAACCTAACCCTAGGAGATGAAATGCCAAAACTGTGGGCCTCGTTGGGTAAATTGGTACATCAACTTCCTGGGACCGTAACTTTGGCATATGATATTCGTTTGACACTCACGATACCTAGTTAGAAATATCTATCCAAGTACTACCACTTTCGACTGCAAACATGATTTAAATGCCCATGTTTGCTAATTTTCCAAAAAACGTCATTTGGGGCCTCAAAATGGCTTCGGAAGTTCATGACCCGAAAAACTGCCAAAAATAGAAAATGGTGCTACAATTAAGGAAACTAAAAAAATGAAAAAAACAATGGTGGGGGTCCAAGTGGAATAGGCTGGTGGCCACCAATATCCACCAGGATCAGTCCTCTCCCATTAGGAAGAAATGGTCCCCATTGAGTGCCTCCATGAGATGGGAAAAAGTCTTGTGAACTTGATCCCTCGTGAGCCACTTGCTTGGTTCAGGAGTTGGACAACTTTGACAACCCAATAGAATTGGATATTCCACTGGTGATTTTTCTTGATATTTGTGTCCATGATCTTATCAGTTTTGGCAAGCTCGATGCAGCCTAGGTTGAGCTTTATTGGTGTCAACTGCTCTGCAATGTCTGATGTGTCCAACAATGGAGGAAAATATGGTCGTAGCTGATCCAAATTGAATATTGGGTGCATGCCAAGGAATGGTCGAATGTTGAGCTCAAAATAATTGTCCTTGAGATTCTTAGTGATGGCGTAAGGCCCATATCGAAATGGGAAAATCTTGCAGTAGGCCTCAAAGAGGCACTCCTTCTGCAAATGTAACCAAAAATTGTCACCCACCTGAAACTGGTATGGCACCCAATGTTGGTCATGATATTGTTTGTACTTAGCATTGTATTTTTTTAATATGTCAAGGACCTGCTGGTGGATGATCTGAATGCACTTAATGAAGTTATTAGCCCTGTCATCTTCGGACTGGACATGAGCCAAATTTTCCTAAGTAGCTACAAATGGTATGGCCACATCAATGGGACATAGTGGTCGGAATACCAACCCCACCTAAAAGGGTTTGTGGCTAGTTGATCTATTGAGAGCTCTATTGTAGTTGTGTTGGACATAGGGTATGTTTTCATCCCATGTTTGTGGTGTTATCACACCACCGGATCTCTGAGGCTGAGAAGAGATTAGCAAAGGTAACCACAGACCAATATTTTGCCAAGTAGCTAGCCCTATTAGGCAGGAGAGGGATATCTTCAATGGATATCAGTAAATATGTCTAGATCAATGAGATATTAGGCTAGGTATAGTATCACAAGGGTTTGATTGATTGAATTTGAGGTGTTGGATGGTGAATAGGTCAGGGAAAACAAGGATCAGAATTGCAGGGATATGATGGAGCAAGGTAGGTAAGCAGTTCAACACAAGAGGATATCTGATGAAGTGGTTTAGATTGCTAGGATTTGAGAAAAGAGCATAAGAGATATGAATTCTTTTCTATTAGGAAGAAGATGAAACAAACTGTAACTATTCCTCCAAAAAAGAGCATAAGCTTAATGAATTATATATTTTTGACTTATGAAACAATCACATACAGATATGGCATGAATATGAAATCACAATACATTTACACATTTGTAAAACAGAAGAAGAAAATTTTTCAAATAACTTTACCACAAGAATTCCATCAAAATAGTTGTAACTCAGTCTGTTATTACCTGCAAAAAACTGATTACAATAATGTTCAGTGATCAATCCAACAACATCCAACCATTGCAATTTAAAAATGAATGAAAGATATAGGATGAAAACTACTTCTCCCACTCTCAGGGGTTGAATACTTGACTTGTGGAACTGATCCCCAAAGTTATCAAATGGAAACCCAAAGACTAGGGAGGTCAACAAACTCATCCCTAACTTTGGTGAAACTAATTCATTTGTCCCAAAAATAATTTTTTATCCAATGTATCTACCTCTAGTAACTAAAAGTGACTTAATTACATTTACATGGATTAATTACATCAGTAAAATTCATCAATTCCATGACCAAACTGGGAAATTTGGAAAATTCTGAAAATATGAGGCAACTAGTAAAAGTGCAGCGCATTGGCAAAAGTGCAGCGCCCTTGAAAAAAGTGCAACACAAACTTCAAGGTCACTTTTGGAGGACTTGTTGAAGTCCAAATTGAGCCCAATATATCTCATTGGAAATCTTCTCCTCTCTAGTTTCCAAATTTTCCCTTAATTTTTGAAAATGATGAAGTTAAGGCCCTCAAAATGGAAATATCTCAAGACTGGTCAAAAGTGCAACACCAGCCTAAAAAATGAGGCAGAAAAGTGATTATTTGGATGCTTTTGGCCATTTATTCCTGTCAGAATATCCAAATTTGATGTGACAATAGTCAAATTTTGATGTAGAGGGCCTTTTCAATCCAACAGTTGTGACCATTTGTCATTTGGAGGCTCCTAGAAAAATCGCAGCGCCCTAGGTGTTGCGTTTTCAACAAGTGGATTGTGTCAAATTTCTGCATTTTTTTTCAAAAGTAGGCCTCGGAGATGGAGAGATATTGCCCTACCCATGAACTATTTTTCAAAACATAGAAATTTTTTATTTATTTGGAATGTTAGGAACAAACACCTCCTCATGTTTCCCAATATGCTTCTCGGATTGTCCACAATCCTCTCTGCAAAAAGGTATCTAAAACAGGACTTTGCACAGGCATAAAAATAGGTTGTGAATATGTGAATGGATATCTCATTATGTAATACATTTGTAAAACATGAGATAGGTTGTTGGACTTTGATATCTTAGGAACAAAAACCTCCTCCAGTTTCTCAAAATTTTTCTTTGTTTGAACACAATATGTTCTGTAAAATTATTCCTAAATAAGACATTTCGGGAAAATGAGCCTTCAAAGTTTTTTTCAAATTTCTCAAATTTTTCTTCAAATTTCCTCACAATTTCTCTAGATATTCCAAATAAGGTGTGTTATGCCATCATGGATGTATCGACAATTAGGTCCAGCTTACCCTTCTCCTTTTGACAAATTAGGGTTTCCTTTGTAGTGTGATTTCAAGTAGGGTTTGTACTGCTCAAGGTCTAGGTTCATGCCTTAAGATTCTCCTTCCTTTGTTGTAGGTATTTTTATCTTCCTCCATGGTTCTTCTCTTTTCCTCCATTATGTTTATCTTTTCATCCATTATGTTTCTCTCCTCCTCCATTATGTTCAGCTTGTCTTAAAACCATAGGGAAGAAGGGGAAGGGAAAGGGAGTAGGATTGTAGGGTTAAGGGGTTGGGATGTGTGAGGGAAAATTTGGGGAAATGTGTAAAGCGGTTGGGGAGCTTATGGAAGTGATGGGAGGCTGAAATGTGAAGGGAAATAGGGTAGGAAATTTGTATTACAGGGTGGTATCTAGCTGCGTAGGAAATCATAGCTTAGGGGTGTTAGGGTTTAGGGAATAGAACTTGGGAATGGGAAATAAGGTGATTTAGGGGTAGGGGGAGTGTTTTCTGAAGTATGGAAATGGAAAATATGGTCTAGGGAAAACAATGTTGGCTTGCAAGAGTGAAATCTAGGGTTTCTTTGCTCAAAACTTGAAATGATGAGTGAGGAGGGTTTACACCATAAATTTGAAATTATGAAGTGAAAGGATGGCTTTGAGAGGTGTAACTTACTTGAATTTTATTGAGAAAACCCTGATTTGATGTTGGGCCACCTTCAAAGAATATTTTGAGGTTGTAGGTGAAAGATGGCAAAAGCGTAGCGCCTCTCGGTAAAAAACGCATCGCCTGAAGCAGGAGCGTAATGCCTTCAAGGAAATTCGACTTTCTTGCTGCTTGATTTTTGACTTTGGGAAGATGACATCTCAATGCATGAGGATGAAAATGAGTGTCTCCTTGGTATTTTATGGCCCTTTAAACTTGATGAAATTTCAAAAATAGGCATGGGACAAACATTTTCCTTTTCAACCTCAACTTAAACATTGCAATTCACCTTTATTTTTTTTATCTTGATCCTTTGAATTTGATCTTTTGATGGATTTGGAACACTATGACTTTTGGAACTTTGACTTAATTAGCTGATGGAAACTTGAGCATGTAGTTACCTTGGAACCATGAGAACTTATTACATATTAAGAAACATAAAATTACATATTGAATTGAAATTAAATTTACAAAATAACTTTCATAATAAAATGTGTTTATTGTCACTCTCTTACTTGCTCGAGTTTTATGCATGAAAATGGTGATTTGAAGGACCTTGAAAACCCTAAGACCTAATGGAGACTCTCACTGAATGAAATTAATGGTGAAAAGACTGAAATGATGATGAAAACTCATGACTGATGTACACTCAGCAAATTGGTGAAATGAGCCAGCAAGTAATGAAATTTTTTAAAAGAGTGAGGTTTGACCTTGGGCTACCTCCAATGACCAAATTTTTACATGATGACCTAATGGAATGACAAAAATTTTAGAATGGGACCCTACTATGATATGAAAAGATATTTTTTTATCACTGGTGGCAGGATACAAAAACTGACACTAACATGTGGATTATTTGAGTAGTGCATGCCCAAAATGTGTATGCTCATCCTATTGACAACCTTTGTTTGGCCATTAGTTTGGGGGTGGAAGGTCGTGGACTTAATGAGCTTGGTATCCAGCATCAACCAAAGGCTTGAAGAAAATGTACTTAGGAACTCGTTGTCCTGATCTGAGATAATGGACTCTGGGATCCCAAAGTGTACCCACACCTATTTAAAGAAGAGTTCAATGGTGGCTTCTTCTATGACACTCTTCTTGTAGGCAACCACAATGGCCATCTTAGAGAATCTGTTGACGACCATGAAAACACAATCATTTCCATGCTTAGTAGAAGGAAGGCACGACATGTAAACCATGGAGATGGATTCCCAAGGTCGACTAGGAGTAGGAAGGGGAGTATATATGCCTTGCTTATTTATCGTTGGTTTGGAAATGGAGCAGGAAATGCAGGATCAGATGTACTTCCCAACGTCTCGTCGAAGGTTCGACCAATAAAAGTACTTCTGCAACACTACCAATGTTTTCTCTACTCTGAAATGTCCAGTGACCTGACTATAATGTGTATCCTGAATCATATTGGCACGCTCGCTTGAAGGAATATAGAGGTGTCCTAGGTAGCATAACAGTGCACCCTGGAGCTAAAAATTTGGAACTTGCTTGCCTTCCAGGAGAATCTGGTATGTGTTATCGAATTTTGGATCACTCTTGTAAATATGCAGCCACCCCAAAGTCTCGTGTCCACAAGAGTCGAGGACAGTGGTCAGCGCCATGACTGATCGTCGACTAAGCCAGTTTGCAATATTATTTCTAATGTCATTCTTGTACTTAATGTTCAAATGGAACTATTGTAGGTATGTGGACCATTTCTGATGGCGATCATTTTGCAACTTTCGTTCTGTCTGTATGAACTGCAGGGGTTGGTGGTTTGTGTGGATAACCATTTCCTTCCCTAGAATGTAATGCTTCCATTGTTGGAAGACCTACACAATGGAGTACATCTCTTTGTCATAGGTGGGATAATTTTGGACTGTGTATGAAAGTGTCTCACTATGATATGCCACTGGATGCCCCTGGTGAGTCATAACTGCACCAATAGCATAGTTAGAGGCATATGTCTCAATCTAAAATGGTTGTTTCAGGGCTAGTAATGTGAGCACTAGTGCAGAGAAGAGGCGATGCTTCAACTCGGAAAACCCCTTCTGTTGGGACTTGTACCAAAATAACTTTATTTTCACTCCTCGCTTGTGTAGGTTTTAACCTGTATAGAAATTTTATGCAAATGAATCTTAAAAACAGAAAATAAAAAATAGCGAGAGCATAGAACATAAAATAGATATACACAGATATTTTCCCCTGGATTCCAAATTGGGACGACTGGCTTGATTTTTCAATATATTCCTCTTAGTGTTACAACACATATATATACATGCTGAAGCATGCATAAACCCCAATCCATTAACCCTCAATTAGAACATAACCGTAGTTCCCTTGACTGGATCTACAAAATACCAGGGGTCGAAAACCATCATGCCCCAAAACCATGTGCAAACCCATGCACAAAACCATGGGCGAATCCGTCCACCGGAAAATAAGGACCAAAAGAATATAACACATACACATTCGTGGAAATAATATAACACATACCCAACACCTTGGTGATTTAACTCAAAGGCCAAGTGATATGAGAGAACCTCAACATGAACCTGTGATGGAAATTAGCAAGAGCCAGAAAGCTATGAAGCTCTGTTAGAGTGGTTCGGGCTAGCCAATCACGAATAGATTGTATCTTGGTTGGGTCCAAATTCACACCCCGATCATCAAAGATGTACCCCAAATATTGAACATGGGTCATACCAAAAATGCATTTCTCCAAATTGGCATAAAATTTCTATTATCGCAGGGTTTGGTGGATTTGTTGAATATTGTAGAGGTTCTCTTTGCAACTCTCGCTGAAGATCAGGATTCCATCCAAATATACTACCAAAAATGCATTGTTGAAGGGTCTCAAGGTGTCATCCTTTAACCTCAATAAGGTTGCGTGGGCATTCGTCAACCCCAAAGGCATGACAAACCATTTGAAAAGGCCCTCCTTGGATTTGGAGGAAGTCTTCCACACATTGGAGCGTTCGATTGGTACCTAGTGATGATCGAACTTCAATTAAATATTGTTGAAATATTTGGCCCTCTTGAGCTAGTCCAGAAGGTCATCAATCCGTAGGATTGGGTACCGATTCGGGACAGTGATCATATTCAACACCTAATAGTCAATACAGAGTCTCCAGGTCTCGTCCTTCTTGTATACCAACACGATCAAGCTCCCACAGGGTGATGAACTTGGCCTGATGTGTCATTTTTTCAACATATCCTAAATATACCTCTTTATTTCATCATTCTCCAGAATAGAACGTTGATGGATCAGTTCGTTGGGTAGCGGCACACCCAGGGTCAAGTCAATGGAGTGCTTGACTTGATAACCTAAAGGTACCCTTGTGGGTGAGGCAAATATTTCCCTATACTCCTCCATGACCTTATCCATCTGTTGTTGTCATGCGAAGGATCCTTGTCTGGAGGCCTTGGATGTGGCCACAATATTCTTCTTTCCTTGTGAGTGAATAATAAGGAAAACAAATTTCTACGTCTGGGACATTATCTTACTGCATTGCCTCATAGAGATCAAAGAGATGGTGGTAGGCAATGCTACCTCTCATATCTTGTATAATTTATTTCCCAAAGTAATAGTAACAGTGTGAGGCCTAGCATCATACACAACATGACACTTCCATAAGTATGGTTTTCCTAATAATACATCACAAACTTCAAGAGGATCAACATCACAAAGTACCTCATCTGTGAAGGACTTGATGTTGTAGGGAATGTGACACTATTGGCTGATGCGGAGGTCTCTTCCTTGGTGAAGCCACTCGATGGTCTATTGTTGTGGGTGTTTTGTTGTCAATGGGCCTATATTCTTCACAAAATCTGCTAAAATGAGGTTCTTTTGTCTCCCAATTTCAACAATTAACTGCAACGGAGAACCCTTCACCCACATTTGTGAGTGGAAGAGGTGCTCTCCCTCCTATGAATATTTAGTCTCAATCTTCTGGACCTTGGTGGTGGCAAAGATGGCACTCTGCTCTATGTCAATAATCTTATTCCCTTTTTCATTCCCCTTGTTAGGTTCTGACTTAGAGTCGGAACATGCATCTGATTTGGAAGTCTTCAGCTCGGCCACAGGTGATTACTTGGCCCGACACTCACTCGTGTTGTGAGTGGGCCTCTTATGGAACTCATACCATTTTCCTGTGTCCTTTTTCTTCGTGGTGTTGTTATTTTCTTGCAGCTTCGGCGGATTTCTCCTTGGATTTTTCCTTTTTTCTATGGCTTGGTGGTGCCTTTCACTTTCTTCAGATTCACAGATCCAAAGTCCTTCTTCTTCTATTTAAATTTTTTCTTTATCTTGACAGCATATCAATATGCAACGTCAAGCAAGGAGATTTCTAGGAACTCCATATCATCTTGGATATACTTGTGTAGATAGTCGCGATACTTGAGTACCAAATTTCACTCAAAATCCCTGATACCCAACTTCATAAAAGGGTGTGAAAAATATTTGTGAACTCTGGAACATTTTGTCACCTTCCATGTCATAGCATGGTCCACTTTATGTATTTATCTTCATAGCTCCCAATAGGGTAACACTATTCCTTGATGGCGTCTCAGAAATAATTCCAAGTGGGTGCAGCTAAAAATAGTGAGGGTTCCCTCTCGTCCCTCTGCTCACAGCAGGTTTCCCACCAGTCCTTGATGTGGGGGGCAATTTTGAGGAGTGAAAAAGTAATCTTTTCCCAATTCGAAAAATCATGAACCGAAAAATATCCTTCTAACATACTTAATCATTTATCTATGGCATCTAAATCCATTTGGCCTTCAAATATGGAGATTTCAAAGTTGAATTGTACCTTAAATGGAGTGGTGCCTACAGAGTGGCTGGTGGATGAAGATGTGTCGCCTGTGGGTAGATGTCGAAGGATATGGGAGAATTTTCCGTCATCTCGTTCCTTTATCGCCGGAGGGATTTTTCAAGAAATAATTTGAAAGGATCTCCTACTCTCTTGACTTTATTTTCTTCCGTCATGGGAGGTCGTCAAGGTTTGTGAGGTTGCTCTTGCAAACGTTCAACTAGTTCGAGCGCTAACTCCTTATACCCCGATTGCATTGGGGACATGCAAATAAAAACAAATAAATAGAATATCGATATGGCACCACTGATCCAAACTTATATAGGAACGCAACATAATACAAAAATAAACATGAACACGAAGATGTAGTAGAAATAAAACTTCATTTCATTAATATCAAAGAGTTGAAATATGCTTACATACATAATGGAAATAAACTAGCTCGGGTGATGGTAGCTTATCTCTGAGAAGAGATTTGGCAGAAACATACCTCTGACCTATGTTATCATGAGGCTCAAGGGCCTATTTATGACTGAGATACAATGTAAAACCTTAAACATCCAAAACCTAACCCTAGGAGATGAAGCGCCAAAATTGTGGGCCCCATTGGGGTAAATTGGTACATCAACTTCCCGGGGTCATAATTTTGGCATACGATCTTCGTTTGACACACATACCTCATTAGAAATATCTATCTAAGGAATAAAACTTTCAACTCCAAATATGAGTCTTTCCTATTTTCCAAAAAAACATTGTTTAGGGCCTCAAAATGGCTCTGGAAGTTCAGGACCTGAAAAACTACCAAAAATAGAAAATTGTGCTACAATTAAGAAAAATGAAAAACTGAAAGAAACAATGGTGGAGGTCCAAGTGGAATAGGCGGGTAGCCACCAATATCCACATAGATCAATAACTTTCCTCTAACTTTCTGGTGAGTGAAAGCTTTTTCATTTAGTGTCTTTTCCCCAAAAATTCCATGGCTCGTCATTACCAACTTTTGAATAAAATCAAAATAAACTTCAAACATTTAAAAAATTTCCACCGAGATTCCACACAAGTGACATTTTACCAATTTATTGCAGTAAAATTAAATTAAATATATAATTTTCACTGAGGGGTATTACATCTTCTTCCACTTGAGTGAAATATCGTCCTTTGTGTTCCCTAGCCTTCAAAATAGGATGGGCTGTCCCTCACGCATAAAATATTCATTCACATCTTCTTAGGTAGCCTCTCCTAGTTGAAGTGCTTCCACGACACTTAACCCGGGTAACTTCTTGCTTTTGTAGCATAATTTCCTCTGATTGAGAATGCATTGAGGTTTGAATAGGATTAATCCATTCAGTTTGACCTACTTCACAATTATTATGGTCATTAGTTTATGTCAATCATTATTTACGAACATATGTGTGTGTGTGTGTACATATAGTTCCAATCTTCATTAAAAACACTATCAATTATTATTTATATACCCAGCAAAGGTCATCAACATGTGTCAAAACCTAATAAGGGGTAGTAACCTCCACTCAATGAGAGTTCATATATATATATATATAAACCATCATTGTAAACTCATCGTTGTAAATTCCTTTACTTACCCAACGGCTATGCCAATTGTGAAATTCCCCATTATCCAGTTCCACTATAAGTTTCAGACCACAAAGGTATCAATTCTTCTTACACAATTTTCTTAACAATAATAATATGTTAAAAAAATATATACATATTGTTCTTTTCTTTTATGAGAGATTGTACTAAACATCACTTCTATACATTTATCTTAATTCAAATGCTACATATGAACTGGTCATGCATGAGTAAATTTTAGGATAACTTCCTTATTTTTCCTTATTCAAGATGGCTATATTTTTGTCTTCTTGTCCAAGTAGCTTAATTATGCATGTCTTGGATTCATTTGTTAAATGAAAGGGTGTCGGTTTCAACCGAAAATGCACCCATTTACAATGTGATGCAACTTAATTTCAATAAATACAAATGACTCAAGAGAACTTCCAACTATGGAAATCTCAAAGTACAAAATCTGCTCCTCAAATGATGGAGGGAAATCAACAAATTTTCAACTCAATTACACTTCAAGTCTTGAATGAAGATGCAAATCAATGTCAGTTCAATACAATATTTCTGCAAAATATGTGCAGCTGAAAATGCTTGTGCAAGAGGCCTTTAAGGCAGCTGAATTTTCCTTCAAAGAGCTGTTTTGCACCAATAACAACTCGTCTTCAAATGTCAATTTCTTCAAAAAATCACCCTTATGCCACAAATCACACAATGTCAAATCTGCAATTTTCTCTATGTATACTGTCCATTTACTGATATGTCATTTCCTTCATTTCTGTTGTTTATATTCTCTTCCTTTCTCTCTCTTTGCTGTTTTTTTTTTTTTTTTGTAATTAAAATAAAAATAAAAAATGGGAATTAGTTAAAAATGAAGGGAATTTAAAAGAAAGTGGATTTATTTAAAAAAAGGGGATTAATTTAAAATGGGAAGGGAATGAGAATTTTTTTTATTTTTTTATTTTTATTTTTTTATAAAGAAATTAATTAAAAAATTGAAATGAAATAGAGGGGGGTTATTAAAATGGGGGGAGGGGAATTAAATACAAAAAAATAAAAATTAAAAAACGAATTTAAATGGAGAGGTGGGAGAATTTAAAAAGGAGGGGGAACTTTTATTGTAGAAGGAGGGAGGTAACGAATTTAAAAAGGAGGGAGGTAAGGGGCTGTCGTGGGCAGAGAGGAGGTTTGTGGGAGCGTAATGAGAGATGAGTCGTAGTGAGGTTGGAGATGAGCGCTGGATTATGGGATATGGCGCAGCACTAGAGTGATAAGGAGGGGCGGTAAGTTTAGGGAGAGTGTTGCGAGTCGATGTGTGAAGGGTTTAAGCCGAGCGGGGGTGCTGTAGAGCTGCAGGGAGAGGTAGGTGAGTGTTGAGAGGAGCGATAAGGGGAGGGTTCGATGGAGAAGGGCAGTGGGAGCGGGGTAAGATTGCAGGGGGAGAGCGTGGAGTGTAGCAGTGAGGAGTGTTGGAGTGATAGAGTGGGGAGCGTTGAGATTACAGAGCGACGGGGCGGAGTGCATATGGGGTTGCGTTGGGAGTTTTTGTTGCAGGCAGAGGCGTAGGTAGTGGGTAGTGCGGCCGCATGAGGGGGTGGGGAGTCCGCTGTTGTATGAGTTGGGAGCAGCGTAAGGGAGTGGAGTAGTGTGTGTAGGGGATTGCAGAGGGCATATATCATTTAATAGCTGTGTAGAGGGCGAGGTACTGTGAACGGGTTTGGGGAATGGGCCGTGGGTTGTAGGCTTGGAATTTTTATTTTATTTTATATTTTATATTTTATTTTTATTTTATTTTTTTTCAATTTAAAAACAGCAGAGAGGAGGGCCAGAAGGCTTGAAACAACTCAGAAATTTTTTTTTTCTTCTTAAAGAGAGCAGTAATTTCACAAATGTTGCAGGAGAGATGCAACAGAGAATATTTTTCTAGCAGTAGAAAATGCAGAAATGAGTGAAACTGTAGAATTTTAGTCTTCAAAATAGTAGATTTTTTTTTCAAATATACAGCAATCTACTCCATTGCAGAATTTAACAGTATTCAGAAATATTTTCCATTAAAAAACTCATAAACTTCAGAAATCAATTTTAAACAATATTCCAGCAGCTCTTCAAAATGGTGCAGAATTTAAAATACAGAAATTGCAGGAAGAATGAGCAGTGAGAAAACCTTCAGATGTACAATGCTGCTTTTCTTCAAACCAATCTTTGAGTGTTGCCATGGATTTTGAATGTTGTTCTTCTCTAAGATACAATTTCTGAATGCTGCAAAATCACTGCTACAAAAACTCTGAGTGCTGCAAAAATGCCAAGAATTTTTGCAGATATGCACAGGCCATAAACACAAATGGCTCACTCAGTTTGGAGCAGGGCCAGCAATCGCCCGCTCTGATACCATGTTAAACACACACACGGTGTATGAGGAAGATGAACACACACACACAAGAGAATCAACACACAATGAAGGATAACCGTGAGGCTTTCTTATTTTCCATTATACAAAGATGTACATTTATAGTACAATGGTGTGACTCTTGGTTTCATATTCCAAGGTCACTTGGAATCCATTGTGACTTTTCGCATTCCACACCTACCCATGTAGGATTAGGTGTTCCACCATTTTCTTTCAATGCAACTCCAAAATTCCACTTTGTAATATTTTCTCTGTTTTGGCCTCTTTTTCATGTTGCATTACAGGTGGTGGATAAAAGTTGTACGCAATTTTATTCCATGTGTATTCATGGAATTTCTCTCTTTTGCATTTGTACGTCTATTAGCTATCCCACACTCCTATGTTAATACAGTATAGTGTTTTTCTTAAATATCAGTTCTTAACATGTCATTCACTTCATTCAACGAGCATGTTACTTTAATACATTTATCCTATGGGATCTTGTGGATTGTTAAAAATGAATAGGAGTCTTAACTCAATATGGGAATAACTATTCATTTCATAGTAGTCATACTTGTTATCATCATTCATTTTTTTTAAAGTTCAAGGGAGATTCCCTCATCTTGTCCCCATGATGGCTTGCAATTAAAGATTTGTTCTTTAGACACCATCATAATTTCATAATATCAAATATGCCACAAAAACAGATTACCAAGGTTTTAGGACAATTGCTTCATTTACCATTTTCAAGGAAAGTATTACCTTTGTTTTTTGTTTAGGTGGAAATGTCCCATACACATTACTTATCTATCGGTATTTTCATGTAGAAGTCTTAATCATAATTTTATAATTCAATTAGTTTTTTTTAATTGATTCCATTCGTTTCCTTTTGTTCTTTCCCAGTACCACCGAGACTTAAAAGCACAATTTAATATTAATTGAGTCATTATGACGAATTAAGAACACAACTTGGAATAATATGGCATTCTATAATCAATGAAAAATGACAAGAAATTCATGTCACCAAATATCACAACAATATTTCTCTAACATGTATCACACTTGGATTCGCCTTAACTCCCTTCTTGGGGTTTACATCCTTTCTATTGTACAATTATTGATTAAGGTTCTTGCGAAATCCATTTCTCTTTTTTTTCCCCGTGTCTATCAACATTCTCAATACATTATCTTAGTGTAGTTACCTTGACATGGTAATTTTGTAGGAAAAAGTTCATTCTAGTCAATCATGTGACCAAACTTCGTTTGTGTCTATAGAATTCATATTTGAGGAACTTATTTGGGGTAACATTGACGGGTGGCATGCTACCCATTCCATGTCAGTAGGCATAGGTAACACTTCTACTTATTTTCCATCAACATTCTCTTTTCTCAACTTTAAATTTTGTTACAATTAGATCCCATATTCCTTAATTATCTTACTCAACTATATGTTCATTTCTAATCATTATTTTACCTGAACCCACCATCCATTCTCCAAGGCATGTTAATACAATTGAATATTAGAAATATTTAATATACACATTCATTGTCATGTGTACCTCACACATATATACATATACATAAATTCATATGTTGTCCTTTTCAACCTATGATATTGGCCAAAATTTTAAAGAAAAGACATCAAACCAACAAGGACCTGGTTAAGAGTTCCCATCATAATTTACAATGTATCATGTGGTATACATACATACATACATACATACATACATACATACATACATACATATATACATACATACATACATATATATATATATATTGTTGTAGTTATACTAAATTTCCCATGAAATTTAACGTGCATTTACTCATGTTCACCGTATTGTATCAACTCCCCTCAAATATTTAGATATCATAATTACAATTATCATTGCTTTCAATTAATCAAAATTCTATTTTCATCTTGCTTTCAATCATAATTAGCCTTCCCAATTGTGAGATGGTTATAAAATAAACCATTTAGCATTTTATTCTAGGATTTACTATTGTGAGTCTATAACTCACAAAATTATTGAGCCTTCTACATACACAAGGTACGGGAAATTTCAAAAACTATCTGGATTCCTTTCCCATGCTTTTGGGTCGTTGCACTCCTTAGTAAATTTTCATAATTCTAACTCTGGTCTTACTCACTTTATACTTGCAAAATTTTGATGTAACACAGATATCTTTTTTGGATATCAGCAACATTGTTTTGATGTGCTCTCATATCCATGTGGTGTCAAATAAAATTACCACACTCCTTCCAACTTAAAAATCTTAATTATATTATTTACTTATTATTTCCAAGGATAGTTTTCTTCCATCACATTTGTCACAACTTATCTCCATTTAATTGGTTCTTGATCAGGTATCTTATCCAACAATTCTACTACGACTCTCTACCATTTGACTATTATAATTGTTCGTGTCGATGGTGTGAAAATTTTTGAATTTACTAAACAGAAACCCTACTATTAAATTCTTGATTTACTTCTCCTACTTAGAAAAGTTATTAATCTGAAAACTTCATCATTAACATCAAACTAAACACATTAACAACCTACAAATGTAGATCTAAACTGAATAACATGCTCAATGAAAAAGTGACACATAAGTATTTTCTGGACAACTGTCCCCGGAAAAACCCAATGGGGGAAAATCGATGTTGCTAGCTTCTGGAGGGTTTTTATTATTGTGCAGAATTTGCGTACAGTAAATCTATGTGCCAAACTGATTAACCCGAAAGAGAAATATAAATGACATCAATACCTCTATTCTAGAGACAGAAAAAAACTAACTGATTCACACCCTCAAACGGGATTTACAGAACTCAACCCTTTTCCAGCCTATGGAACCCCAGCGCTACTCTGAAGCCCTCTACGTCAGCCTGCCTGGCCTACGTCAGCCTCTGCGCTGCTCATGAATGGCTTGCATCACCCTAGAGTGGGTTATGCCGCCCCTACACTTCCCTAGATGGGCCTGCGTCAACTTTCCTAGAATCTTGCTTCCTCTGCGCTGCCCCTGTTGGGCTCTCAGTTGGTCTGTGTAGCTTCTACCTTTGCGCTACCCTTGTATGCTCCTTCTCTGCCCTCATTGTACTCTTGACCTAGGAATAAACCATCCCCCTCGCTAATACTGCCCCTCGCTGCAGCTGAAACACTTGTGAAATTCTTAGAAAACCACACCCTAGAATTCCATCTTAGCTTCAATACTCTCCCAGTGTGTGTGTTCTCCAACTGACCCCAAGCCCTCTTCTTATACTTTTCTCGTTGAAATATGAACGGTCGTGATCTAATCTTGAATCGACGGCTAATATTAGAAGATTCTTGATCAACGTCACTTAATTCATTCTCATCACATGTTTAATTTAATGACCTTTATTATTTTAATTTTCCTAAGTTAGACTTAGGGTCCTTAATTAAAAATATTAATTAAATATCTCTTAAACCAAATGTAATTTCCCAAAACGCTTTCTGGGTCTTGGAGATCTTATGTATTCTAGTCCCTCCACAAAGTTTGGGAGCTAGAGAACATTTGATGCTACCCTAGCACCCAAAAATCTCAACACTCCCTCTTAGTGAGGAATGTGCTCTAGCAAAACACTTCACCCCAAAGGTTGCTCTGATCTCTAGTGTTGGCCTCTATGTTGATGCTTTTCCTACTACCCTTCATCACTGCATTGTTGCTTCTCTTCTGTACTATTGCCTGTGTCTCTTCCACCTTCACTACTACATTCGTACTCCAACTCCCTCTCAAGTTGTTGCATGGTGCTCCCCATAGCACTGCCACTGCTAACTATTTAACTGCAACTTAGTTGCTGAGAGTAAGCAACTAAAGGAGACACCCAATCTTTGACAGACAAGTCAATTAGGATGCATCTCATCACTTAAGCTCCATAGGCTGCTGCTCTGCATTGTCCTCCGGAGGCTATTGTGATGTTGCAGCTCTGCACTGCGTAAGAAGACCTCCTTTGTGTTGTTTCCCTCTATGTTGTTGCTGCATCAACATTGTGCTATCCTTATGAAGCCTCTGTGTTGCTACAACACTGCAATATGTAAGCAAGCCTCATCTACATTGCTTCTACGTTGTTGCTGCATGTGCACTATGTTGCTCCCTCTTCAACGTATCAGCCTGTTAGACAATTAAATATTACAGAGCAATGAAACACATAAAATATGTGGAAAATAAAAGCACACAAAACACATAAAACCAGAGAGACACAGATATACGTGGTTCACCCATTTTGGGCTACGTCCACCCCGAATAGCCAGTCCTTCCTTTCTATTATCTAGCAAAAATGAAGAGACAAAAAAAAAACTACAGCAGATCCGCTGTAATATCCTCTGTTCTCTCTCACAGTCTCCCTATTTGTTTCTCGCTTAGAGAATACACACCCAATACACAGCCGCAATACAATACCCTCATAAAAGCGAGGGGTTGCCTTCTAGGGAAAAAAACCCTAAATTAAACATAATTTCTACTGTTAGATCATCTGCCTAATGAACGGCCCATATTGACTAGAAATTACTATACTTTTACAAGGCAATTTTACATCTATTTTTGGCTTTGGGGGCGCTGCCCTTGAAACTCCCCATCAGGAGGGGGCTCCGAAAAGCGCTGTCGCCCCCCCTTCAACCCCCCACGGCAGCGATTAATTACGGGCGGCGTTGCCACCCCTTTTAAGGTACAGGGGTCCAATGTTGTGATACAAAGTAAACAAGATAATCAGGCTCCACAACCAACACAGCCTTTGCCTCTTCTTCATCTGTGATCTTTTGCACCCACTACTCCACCTGTCTCACTACCATCTTAAGGCTCCCGTAGCTCGTGTATGATCTAAGAGTTGGGCTAGTGAAGGATCCCGCCACCACTCTATAGTTTCTTTACAAATCATTATCGCCCCACTTTCATGGTTCATGAGCGCTCATGGTTACATCATCATCGGAGCCATCGTCTGCTACATCATCCTTAGAAGTAGAAGCTTCCTTGTCCTTCTTCTTCTGAGGACAATTGTTGGCGAAATTTCCATGTTTGTCGCACTGGAAACATTTGATCTTTCACAAGTCACACTTATTTTTCCCTTGTTGCCTCTTTATGCCAAGTGCTACATCTTCCTCTTCCTCTTTCATTATCTTGCTCGAACCAGTGTTGTAGTGCATCTTGGTCATTCGGTGGATTTCCTCTTGTCAGAGGATATCCCACATATTGTCCCAGTTAGGAAGATCCACTCTGCCCAAAATAATTTGGACAAACGTTTCTTTGTGACAACATTTAGAGTGGTCCTCACCATGACATCATCATCCACCTTCACCCCCATGCCAGTCAGCCAATCCCGAATCGACTGCAATCTGGATAGGAAATGATTGATTTCTTCTCCCTTTGACATTATGAATAACCTCAGCTGGTTCTCCAGGAGCATCTTTCTCTCGACGGACTTCCCTGGATACAATGTGGCTAAATATTTCCACATCTCGTGAGTCGTCGTCTTCTCGGCTATGTGTGGTACCACATGATATTTAACCCTGTCCATAATGAAGTGTTTGGCATGTGTCATTGTTTCATTGTGCTTCTCCAGGAGAGCCGCATCGGTTGGTGTAGCCAAGACTTTCTCTGGATGCTCCCATATACCGTAGGCCTCTAGGACTACTAGGATTATGGCCTTTCAGATAGAAAAGTTGGATTGGTCGTCCAACCTATCCTAATCACGAAGTTCGTGTGGCACCATCTGCTCAGAAATTTGTTCGAATGGATCCTCCTCTCTATACTAAAGACTCGGATCTAGGATCCTTGGCAATAAATGCACCCTCTGCTCCCTCTCACAACTGACTTCCTTCCTTGGAAGTATGCCAATCACAACGAATCATCTCTCTTTGATCACCTTACAATCGATCTTTAGATTTATTTAGCGGGAAATCTACTAAGAAATTGTTCTCTTCCCGCTCTTTGTCAACATAGCTTAGGCTAAATTATGCACCGAAAGAATATTCACCCCACCAGTAACTGGTGAAGATCTGCAACTCAGCTTCCGGTTCATGGCACTCTACACAAAAATCAAATTCTGGATTGTGTCACCATGGCTGGCCTTTGCGTGAGCATACTAGCTCTGCGCAATGGAGGCTACTCATGCGTCCCTTTAGAAGACTCTACGTTGTCTTTGCGTCACCCAGCTGGGACTGCGTCATCCCCTGCATGGCTCTTGCTATCTCTACGTCCTTCTATGGTTGTGCTTCCCTCTTCGTTTATCTGTTGCTACTACTACTTTCTCTGCTGCTTTCTGCAACACAGATTTCTTTAGTCATCTTGCTTGAGATCCAGCTTGATCTGTAATCGCTCTAATACCATGTGAAAATTTTTGAATTTACTAAACAGAAACAGTATTGTTAAATTCTTGATTTACTTCTCCTACTTACATAAGTTATTAATATGAAAAATTCATGATTAACATCGAAGTAAATACATTAACAACCTACACATGTAGATATAAACTGAAAAACATGCTCAATGACAAAGTGACACACAAGCATTTTCTGGACAACTGTCCCCAGAAAAACCCAATGCGGGAAAACTGATGTTGCTAGCTTCTAGAGGGTTTTTATTACTATGCGGAATCTGAGTACAACAAATATGGGCACCAAACTGGTTAATCCAGAAAAGAAATATAAATGGCCACAATACCTCTATTCCAGAGATAGAAAAACTAATTGATTCACACCCTCAAACAGGATTTACAAAACTCACCCCTTTTTTGGCCTCTGGAACCCCAATGCTGCTCTGAAGCCCTCTGTGTCAGCCTGCCTAGCCTGCGTTAGCCTCTGCGCTGCTCAGGAAGGGCCTACATTACCCTAGACTGTGTTACGGTGCCCCTGTGCTGCCCTAGCTTGGCCTGCGTCAGCCCTCCTCGCCTCCTGCTGCCTCTGCGCTACCCCTACGCTAGCTCGTCTTACATCAGCCCTCCTCGCCTCCTGCTGCCTATGCGCTACCCCTGGTGGGCTCTCGGTTGGTCTGCGTAGCTGCTGCCTCAGCGCTACGCTGGTATGCTCCTCTGCCCTTGTTGTACTCTTGGCCTAGGATTAAACCATCCCCCTTGCCAATACTACCCCTCGCTGTAGCTGAAACACTTCTGAAATTATTATCAAACCACACCCTAGAATTCCAGCTTAGCTTCACTATTTTTCCAGTGTGTTTGTTCTCCAACTGACCCCAAGCCCTCATCTTATACTTTTCTCGTTGAAACATCAATAGTCGTGATCTAATCTTGAATCAATAGCTAAGATTAGAAGATGCTTGATCCGCGTCACTTAAGTCATTCTCACCACATGTTTAATTTAATTACCTTTAATCTTTTAATTTTCCTAAGTTAGACTTAGGGTCCTTAATTAAAAAGATTAATTAATTAAATATCTCTTAAACCAGATGGAATTTCCCAAAATTCTTTTTGGGTCTTGGAGATCTTATGTACTATATTCCCTCCAAAACATTTGGGAGCTAGAGCACATCCGATGCTAACCAGCACCCCAAAATCTCAACGTATGGATTATGCCATTTGTTCTACTCCGGTAACCATTTTTCTATGGATTCATTTTTAAGAGAATTTTCAGTGCAAAAGTTCATTAATTCCTTTATTAGTTTGGACCCTTTTTTTTTAAACATGCAATGCATTCATCATGTTGAGTGTTTTTACGATGTTGCTATAGCTTCCGACCCTTTATGACCTACTTCCCATTCATGGATATGATTCAAAATTTTATGTTATCACCAATGATTTCTTCACTCATTCTCTCAACAAGGTTCTTAGTCAAAATTTAGTATAGGTGCAATATATATGGTATTAAAGTTAATTTTTTTTTAATGGAACTTTATAGATATCATCATTGATCCATAACATCACCCTCGAAACATGACACAAAGTTTCAAGCAGTGGAGGAACACATAGAGCATGAGGTTCTCAAACTATTAAATGGAAAATTAGTCATAGAAAAAAATAGATGAAAAAACGAGAAGGTTAAAATCATATTGAAAGGGAATTGGGACTATGGAATTGCATATTTTTTAGGTTATATCCATAGAAACAAATTTCATTCAAGCAACAAAAAAGGACTATAAATTAGCACCCAAGTATTATGGTCCCTATAAAGTGTTGCAAATGATTGCAATGGATTAGAAATTAGAGTTCCCTTCATCTTCACATGTACATCCAATCTTCCATTTTTATTACCTAATGAAGGTAATTGGTGACAAGAGCCTAGTTCAAAATAATTTCTTAGAGATTAATGAAGAAGAAAAAATCATACTAGAACTAGAAGCAATCCCTGAAATATGTCTTACGTAACTATGAAATCATGTGAATAGTAAGCACCTCATCATGTGGAAGAACCTACTAGTTAAAAAAGAAACTTGGAAAGATGTTTTCTTCATGCGAAAACTTCCACAACTAATCAGAGCTTGAAAGAGAGTGACATGTTAATTCATAATGAAAGCCCTATGTTAATAATAAAGCCCCATGTAAAGCCTTACATATTTACGCCGTAGGCGTCTTTATTTGAAAATAACCCTCCTGGGTGTCCTCGTGTCATAATCTGAGCCCTTTGATCTTTTGTTAGACGATTGAATCGTCATCAGCCATGGATTTGAATTTTAGCAGTTCTAACGGCTTTCAAGATAGTTGCATGCGGGAATAAAAAATCTTTGGAAGGCAATAACATTGCCAGTCCAGTTCCAGCTTGTACCAAGATGGATTACATTCTTGGCGTCCGCGTATCACCAAGCCACAGGTATGGATTGAAGCTTTGCAACAGATGCTTTTCTTTAATTCTTCTGGCAATAGATAATTTTCTTTAATTCTTCCGGCAACATATGATTTTCATTAATTCTTCTGGCAACAGTTGATTTTCTTTAATTCTTCCGGCGTATGATGCTTTTATGTAATTTTTCTTGCTGGGGGATGATCTTTAATGTATTTCCTTTGAGTTTTGTAGACAATCTTTAATGGATTTTTCGTATCTTTGGATTTTGCAAACGATCTTTAATGAATTTTTCTCATTTTTGTGTTTTGCAGAGTATCTTTAATCGATTTTCTTTGGTTCTTGAATTGTGTAGACGAATGGGAATTGGTCTGAAGTTAGTAGTGAGACTCGAAATGTCAAGATTTAGGGGTGGAAGTTCAAAATCCGCCAGAAATTTTAGCAAATTATGGACAATTTTACTTGTCGTTGGGAGTTTCTGTGATGGAATGCTCTTCACCAATAGGTCAGTAATTCAATTATTGTATATCTTTATTAGAGAATTGTTACTACTATTACCTCAGAGGGTTAGTTCCATGCTTCTTAGTAGGCATAACACTAGCTGCTTAACATTTTCTGTCGATTCAATCTATCCCTCCAATTTCACTCCAATTTCACTCCCGACTGACCCGGGGCACTTTAAAAATCATCATTCCCAAAATGATGCACCAAAGCTACAGTAAGGAGGTGGAGAAGAAGCGAGGATTAATGGTTAAAAACTATTAATTTACCTTTGTGTGTTCTGAAGAGATGGAAGGCCATACTCATATGGATGTCGGCTACACACAGACACTGGAATTAACATTTTATTATGCTAAATTTATAGTTTCTTTGAATTTGTTTAGGATTTTCAATTCTCATTGCCTCTATAGTGGTCTTATGTTTGTCTTGAGTTCATGAGAATCCGGATTCAATGATAATTATTCTCTATCTACAATCATCACCAACAACCCACAATTTTAGATCATCACAGCCTATCCTTTTATAGTTTCGTTGATTACAGTTCCAATGACATACGAAACTGCTTAAAATTGCAAATCATCATTGCTAAAGGACCCAACAAAGTTACTTGATACAGGTGGAAGAGGGGGGAGGGTTAATGGTAAAAGCGTATTAACTTATCTCTGCATATCGAAGAGAGGGTAGGTTCTGTGCATATGGATGTTGGGTTTAAAAGAATACCATTCAATACAGAAAGAATAAGTAAATAAAAAATTCAGGACGGCTTCATTACGGAAGTATACATCTCATTTATAGGATAATATGTGTTTTGTTCTATATTTTAGAGAATTTCAACCTCGAGAATGTGCAATAAATGTGAAATATAATTAATTCTTTAAAAATTTGGGGATTGAATTTATATTTATAGGTTTTTTTGGTTATTATAAGTTTTTAATTTTTTTTTTTGAAGTTTTAGAGATGTTACATTTAGTTTATGAAGAGGTAGGCATTAAGGAAATGAGGTATATTATCAAAGACAGGAAAAAGTAAGTTAACCATATTGTATCCTTTTTTACAGAAATTTCGCAGAATTTTATACTGCTACCAAATTTCTGTACAGCAAAGGTCCATTTGGCTGAATCTTGCTACTATGATGTCCACTGTATAGACTGGAAATGAAACTTTTTTTTGCCAAATTTATGATTTATTTGAATTTGTTTGGGTTTGTTTGTTTTCGCCAGTTCTCCATTTTGTCTTCAGTTGGGCCTCCTCAGACCGAGGTTTTAATGAGAATTGCTTAGTTGTGTCAATGTCCAACTGTTTACCGCCTTTTACATTGTAACTTGTAAAGACTGTATGCAATCTATGTAGTCAAGCTGATATAATTTGTTAATTATGTAGAGTTTTTAGGAAATGAAATGATATGTTTTTTCAAAATGAAACTCTTATTAACATATGGCCAATTTGGCTTTTTCAATACTATCTGATTGGGTTCCACATATTTTATGATTGGTAATTTTATGCCTTATGTAGCTAACCCATCAATTTGCTGGTTGAAATTTTTTCGTTGTTGATACTCAGCTCATATCAAGTAATGATTGGTTGATAATTGCTGCCCCGGTATTGACTAGGAGGAAAGCTAACTTAATAACTCCAAAGAAAAACCTTTAATTTCTGAACCCTAACACAATTTATTCATGTATTTAGTAAAGATATTATTGTTTACTCGAGCCCGTATTGATTAAATATCTTTGTCTGTTGTTCCCATTTCTTTTCAGTGCCCTTTGACTATGATCCGTTTATTGCAAGGGATATGTTTGTAGCGTGTTTGTGGAGTATTATTTATCTTCCGGCTGTTGCCTATTTTACCCGAATAAAATTGTCAAGCAGTTCTGTCTCCTTTAGTGTTATGTATTTTAGTAGCTTTTGTTGTACCATCCAGCTTGATGCTTGGAGATTAACATACCCCTTTTATAATTGTATTTGTTCAAGTGACGAATTCTTTCTTAGCATCTTATTTATACTATGAAGTTATTACTGGGTATCATTTCTTTGCACATTTATTTCCTTACCCTTTATCTTTTTTTTCTTTTTCCCTTTCTCGCTATAGGAGAAAAGAGTTTTATATTCAAATTCATAAAAAATGAAAATTTATCAAAAGCATTTAAAAGGGCTTATTACTATTTACCCTTCCTAAAATCCTGCTATAGAAGGACTCTACCAATTGCATATAGCATCAGAAAATTCATCTTCTAGCACACCCGATCCTACCTGTCCTGTTGTCCTTCCAACAACATATATTTCCTATTATAAAAATATAATGGAATTCTCTTATCTGCTTCAGTCAGCGTATCTTGCCAGTTTATTTGGTTTCCAACAACATATATTTCTTATTATAAAAATATAATGGAATTCTCTTATCTGCTTCAGTCAGCATATCTTGCCATTTTATTTGGTTACTCTGCCTTTTGTCTTAGAATCAGATTAGTTATAGCTAAACAATGAGGATAACTTTAGATTCAATGCCTCTCCTATCCCATAGGAAAAAAATGCAACATAACTTTATCAGTGACATTTTTTGTGGTATTTGATTCAACCAAGGGTGGTGCATTAGTTGAGTTTATTTATCTGCTGAGAAAAAATTCTAGCTTAGAAAACCTACATATTTTTTTTCCTGGCCCTAGCAAAACTTTGTTCAAGACTATCTATAAATGGGTCAGCTGACATGTATCCTTATAGTTATCAATATGATTTAGAACACCAATTCAGACAATGATATGTTTTGTAGTTAGCTACTGGTTGTTGTTGTTTATACAGTTCCCCCCCTTCAAAATGTGTGGGTGTATTTCATTTGGTGAAAGGATTTTCTGAGTCTTTTTGGAGTCTTAGAATGGTTTTTCTAGTTATATGCTTCATTGAAGTTATTGTGAGTACTAGCTTTTCCAACTTGAAGTATTCTTACAATGGCGGCGTCAGCCGCCTCATCTTCAAATCCTACCAATCGACATCAATAGATCGAAAAATTCTTATTTCTAGTTTGCTTGGAGTCATTACATCTTTATTCCTATTAACAATTGTATTCCACATAAGAATCTTACGGTGTTTCCTTCGCAACATTTGATAATGGTGCAATTTCTAGTTAATTATATTTTTATCACTAAACTAATGTTTTTGGGCTATACTTTCAATTGAAATTGTAGTATTTGTCTCTTATTTATATATACTAAAAATATCGATTTCAAGATCATCTTTCATTCTTGTACATTTTCCTATTCTGAAGAGAGATTTCCCCTTAAAAAGACTTGTCTTTTATTCTTATATTTTTTTTTTCAAGATATATATAGCTACTCATCTCTATTTTTTTAAGCTATTTTAATATTTAATTTCTAATAATATAATTGTGTTCTTCCTCTTTCTCACACTCTATATTGAAGAAACAGTCCAACTCACACAAACAACCATTATTTCCTTAGTATTTTAAAAATAATACAACATCTTGATTAAAAAACAATTATTTCCTTAGTATTTTAAAAATAATACAACATCTTGATTAAAAAACAATTATTTCCTTAATATTTCAAAATTAATACAACATCTCATCATTGAAAAAAAATCCCCTTTCAAAAATGTAAAACAAACATTTTTGAAAAACACACTCATATGGCTCCTATGGCAAGATCCCAACTACTATCATTAAAAACAACTTATAATAATTAGAAGTCAATCTGTGACATCGATGGGTGGAAAATAACATAATTTTTAAATTCATCTCCCTTCCCTTCCCTTCAAATGAGTTTCATTTGCAACACTTACCAATAAAATAGTCTTTCTTAGTTTCATATCATGTTATACATCAATTATATTTCTATACTATATTGCATAATGTTTTGATACATATAATAATATGGAGGAATAGGTCATTTAAATAGAAAATATTTGCATGTATAAGTTTGATAGTAAGATCATATCTGCAGGACGTTTGAAGTTATGTGCCATTGCTAATGAATCGACTTCCATTAAAGAATTTGGAAAAAGACACGAAAATCTTTAATTTGCTAATGAATCGACTTCCATTAAAGAATTTGGAAAAAGACACGAAAATCTTTAATTTGAAAAACAAATTTTTAATTGCTTTTTTTAAATATCTTAAATCTAAAAATTATATGAATATTTATTCTTCATAATTACATAAATATTTATTTTATTTTCATTTCAAATAATTTTACAAAACACTATAAACTCACCGGCGATTGTATAAACTTACCAGAGATTGTATAAATATTTACGGGTTCCAATTGTATAAATATTTACTGCTTCTAATTACATAAATATTTGTTTTATTTTCATTTCTGTATATCCAGCCGGACGGGAGGCCACGCAGACAATAAAAGTAATTTAGATAGGATGAACGAATTCAAATTCCTTTAGCTGACCTCGTACAGCCATCACGGTCCCATTTGATTGGTTTCAGTGTAACGATGACCACTCATTTCATTTTCTTTATCTTGTTTGGTATACTACATTTGCTTTTGAAATGTCTGTGTGCGGAGGCTATATGGGACAGGACAAAAAATTGAGGTGTTTGATTTCTATTATTTAAATTAGTCTTTTTATTTTAAATATAGATTCAGCATTCTAAAAAACTTTTAAGATATTTTGATTATGCAAATTACTCATCAAATTTCTGTTTTCAATAAATTCTTGCCAAATTTTAAAGAAATTAGACCCCCACCAGAAAAACTTTCAAAAAATCGCAGGACACTTTAAATATGCTGAAGATCAAACCTATACAGCGCAATGGGTCACTGGCTACATAAATTAAAGGTGTTTTTTAGTACATACAAATTTTAGGTCTATGTGTTTTTTAGGAAGTTGTCTACCCAAGCAGTGGAATAGCCTGGACTTGTTCGAATCTGGTCAACTAAAATTCAAAAAATCAGGTAGTTGGAGTGTTTGGAATCCATTTTTGATAATGGAAATGGATTCAGCACTATCAAAAATCCTTGGGCACTCAAAGTATTAAAGTTTAGCAACTGTAAACAAGATTTTGATCAAATCTTTGTCGCATTTTTTCAAAATCTTTACTAAATTCTAGACTAAAACACTACTTTTTTAAAGTACTAATTTTTTTTTAGCACATACAAATTTTAGGTCTTTCTCTTTATTTAATAGAATATTTAAGTAGCAGGAATGCAGCCATTTTTTTTATTAGAAAAGAGCTTTGGTGTAGAACGACATTAACAAGATAATATCTTTATGCAATGAGATGGGTTCGAGAAAGAAGACCAAAATCAGATATAAAGATTTATGGAATAATTATCTGGTGGGTTTTTTTTTTTTTTTTTTAAATACGCATGCAAAGGGGGCCGGTGTGGATGTGGGGTTGTCATTGTTGTGAATCTATGAAAGTTTTTTTTGGGGGGGAGAAGGCTGATAGGTACACAGAGTAAAGCAGAGCTCATTGTTTTATGTGGTGTTTTTATAGCTGCTAAATGGTTGAGATGGAGCGTATTCAGATATTAAGAGATGCTAAAGGTATCATAAAATGGGAGTCAGATAACACTAGTTTCAATTTTCCAATTCTTAAAAATTTCCATTTTGTTAATTTTGATTACTTTTATAGATAACAAAATTGGATGGATATTCTGCTGTCTGAGAGAAAGCTGAAAAAGAAACAGAAAAATTATTGTTTTCAGCTTATGATTTGGGGAAAATGGTTAATGAAAATTACATTAACTACTCATTGAAAAAATGTATCGATTTTGAGAGCCTATAGGATATTAATTACAATTTTTCTAGGTATATATGTATGGGGTATATAGAATAGAGGACCGAACTTTTTTAATGATTTTACTATGGAGAATGTCTATGTAACAGTCTGGGTAGATAAATAGGCAGTAGATAGAGCGCTGATATATTAAGAATCACTAGACATAAAAGATGGGAAATTTGAAAGTGATACAGAGAATATATGCTATTTATGTTTTTCTATAGGCCGCTTGAAAGTTTGGTTATTAATAAAAATAAAAGTAAAAAGACTACAAACCATTCAGAAATTTGTTACATCGAATACATTTTTACAATTTTGCTTCCACAAAAACAGAGTTAAAAGAAGCAGCGGTCACTGGTGACACTCTATCTCCATTGAAGATTACAGCTCCAACACCCTAAACAAACCAAAAAAACAAACAATTCTCGCTCCGCTGGGCTCAAGTGGTGGACCTGACAGTAAAATTTCGATATGAAACAAAGGCCTGCAGGCGACGTTCTAACAACGAGAAGTTGTCCTCTCGTTTGATCAAGCTCAATCGAACATACCTTTTCTCTCCTTCAAACTCTTCGCCTCTTCGCCCGATGACCCCTCCACTCTTCATCACATCTCTGCAGTCCTCATCTTCTTCCCTCTCGCATTTCACCCACGCGTACGCTGAACCAGACAAATATAAAATATCACACAAATTACAACAGTGTCCGCCGGATTTCAAGATTAAAAAAAATCTCTATCTCCAAAAATAAAAAATAGCATTATGTTTTGCAGTCAACCCCAAAAAAATATATATAACTCCAAAACAACAGGTAGATTTCTGCCCACCCAAAAAAACTAAACAAACAAATCCGAACCTGGCGAAGGCCCCGTGACCGTCCGGAAAAAACTGCAATAGTTAGAAGTCAATTTCTGACGGGAAAAACGTTGGGAGCCGCTGAAGATCTTTTCCAATTTTTGCCATCGGCCTCGCATAACATCGTAAGCATAGTGGAAAAGAAGATTCTGATTCCTGGATTCATCTGCCTTCCCCTGTTCCAATTTGCGTTGATAACCAGCAATTATTGTTTTCAATAACGTAGTCGCTCTTAGCTGCGTATCATGTGAAACCCCTAAGGTGTTCCCAAAAACGTAATCAGTCATCTTCTGATACACATCAAACTCTTTGACAATAGCCCATCTGCGCTCACATATAAATCTCTCAGAGTTTAAAATATAGTCAAAAGCCCTAATCAATATCCCTGAAAATGAAGAAGAAATTAATGAAAATGATGAGTAATTTCTACCCCAGCCTGCTGCCAGCGTGTCCAGTGAGCTTTGAGAGGATCAAGAGCATCAAGTCCTCGTTAACTGGTTCAGTAATGGCAGTGAAGTGAGGCCAATAGTAGGCATGATCATAAATAGTCCTCACGTTTTGTCCCTCTAAAACACCTTCTTGAAGAAAACCGGTGGGATTGTTTGGAGACGCTACAATCTCTACAAATCTGGTCGAGTTCAGAGATTTGGAACGTTTTACCCATGCCCTAGCGTCTCCCTCCCAGCTGGAATCAGCAGAGTCAAACATTTGAGTCTGGGTTCTGTATGTCTGCACCAAACCAAATTACCCTAACATTAGTCCATGGATTTCAGCTTATCTACTGAAATAACATTAGAAAGCTGAAGAATAGCCTGAACATACTCCGTAATGGGGCGGAACTGCGACGACGTGGGCTGGATGTTGAGCATCTTGATGCCTAGGAGAAAGACTGTAAACTGCAGCGTTGATAAGTTGCTTAGAGCCTGTTCCAATCACCATATATCTCCCCTCTGTCACGGCGTTTCCCACTAACTGATGAATACCACGAATTTGAGTCTCTAATTCGGGGGATAACAACTGTATTGTTCCACTGTCTTGTATTTTATAGCTCATCCGATACCACCCGGGTACCACTGTTGCGCTGGCTTCTGCATTCCTGATCCAGAAGGGCTCTAGGAACAGAGGATCCCCGCTACAGTACAATTCTCAAATTACTCTTTTGTCACATAATTAAACTCCTTAAATTTCATAAAGCAGAGCCGAAAATTGAATTCATTTGTTAAATCAGAGATATTGAAGCTCACCTGTCGACATTTGCTACGCAATCAGCAACCATTTGGGAACAATCGGGTCGTGTAGCAGTCGTTACATTCGCAGTTAAATGTTTTTCCCTCATCATCTACCCCAATATTTTCCGTATCGACGAAGACATATCCATGACCGGAACACTGATACTCTGCCGTTGCCTCTGTTTCCTCTGCGGCGTGCCTACTCCATGTCAGCACCTACGAATTATTATCACTCACGTCCTCTTCAGTTCCTGCATCTCGATGATGTAGCTGGTGCGAGGACCAATAGGTCGGAAATGGCCAGAACATGATAGAGAGTAGCAGGTTTAACAGAAGAGACGAGACCAACAACACATCCTTCACTCTGGATTATACTCGACGACTACAAGGTCTATCGATCTGATGATCATCAAGCAAGAATTGCTTTTGTTGATGATCCATCTTGAGGATTTCAGTCCTGCAAACGATGGATGAAAAACTCTTCTGGTCGGAGGTTCCTTCTGCATGGATTTGGAAGTCCTCTGCGTAGATATTCCTTGGCCCTGGAGATGGAGGGCGGCCAGGGTAGTAATTGAGAATGGAGTGGAATCTTTTGACCACTACATATGACGAAACAGGTTCGTGGTGCTCACTGGCCCGTCCAATTCATTCAGTAAAGGTGGGATTGTGGTTCTGTCAAATCAATAATGGAATCTTTTTAATTCCATTCCATGATTTGACATCCTCGCCCCTCCATTCGGGAGGTAGAAACTTCCCTTCAAAAAAACCGTTAGCCACTGGTTATGGTATTACAAATCTCCTCCTTTACCCTGTAAAACGCAAACGTTGGCCACTAGTTGTGGAATTCCAAATCTCCTCCATTGCCCTTTGCAATGAAATTATTTGTTTTTCATGTTTATCATTGGTGTACTTGTCTTTCGTTTTGGGGAAGTGTTATTATTAAAATTTGTCTTTCTTTTTTGGGCAGTGTTATTATTCAAATTTGTACACAGTTCTGAGTGTTTGATTAATTGTAATGATTCTTTGTTTTATAAATTTATCATTTTAAGTTTTAGAGTATATAAATCTGTTATGTTACTAAGAGATTTATATTTTTTAATTTATTATATTATTATATATTAATTTTATTGTGAAAATATTTTCTTACACTTTTAATTTCTATAATTTTATTAATAAAAAATTTCATAATTTTGAAATACATTTTAATAAAATGTTTAATTATGATACTTTTTTATTTTCAATTGTTATATTCTGTTTGTTTATTTTGAAATAAGTTTACAATTCTGTTTGTTTATTTTGAAATAAGTTTAAAAAAAAATTATCAGTAATTATTAGAGATGATAAGAATAACAATAATTATGGTGAAAGATTGAGATTTATTTTAAAAGTAGTTAAATTTTTTTTACTTTCTAATTTAATTAAAAAAATACTATATTTACAAATTTATTAGCCATTTAATTTATATGACTATGCTAATATGATATAATATAATATGTACACATCTTTGTCATAAAATAAAATTATAAAAATATTTTACGTTAAATTGATCTCTCTACATATAAAGTGGACATAAAATTATTTCATCAATCTCTCTTATTAAATGTTTGCACATTAATATTTCTTTTAATCACAACTCTCATTTTCCTTTAATCAAAACTCCCATTGTATGGTCATACATTGAAGATATTGGAATATTCTTGTGATCCCCATATCAATGCATGAAATTTTGAATAATAATTTCCTTCCATCTCTAAATCCATAATTATTTTTCACATTTAATTGGTATGATTATAAATTCTACTATGCACCATGTTGATAACCACTTATACAAGAAAATGAGAAATGAAATGATAGAAGAAAATGAGTAATATATTTAAAAATAAGCATAGACATTCATTACATCAATAACATCAATAAATAAATGGTCCAATATTAAATCTTTATTGCACTATGCAATATTAGGTTTTTATATTAATAATCTAAATTAATGCTAAATTATAGCCAATGTTGATATTAAATTATTATTTTAGTAATAATATTAGGTCATGGCATGATTAAATATTATTGTTATTATAAAAATAGTTCATATTCACTTATATAAATTGTATTTATTAATATAGTTGTGTTAGTTTTAGTATTCATTTATATGGACATTGAAATATTTTATTTATGGATAAACTATATATATATATATATATATATATATATATATAGTGATTTTGGATAGAGGGTGATCGGGTAATTGAGGTGATACATACAACAACAAAAAATTTATTAATATTTTTTTTCTAAAACACTGTATGTTGACCATAAAATAAATTACATATCTCTTTCATTTTGGATTTGGATTGTAATATCAATATTATTTTACATGTTAACTCCATATTCAATAGTAAAAGAATTACAAATTTTCCACAAGTCAAAAAGTCAGAAGTTTTTATAGATGAAATTTGAATTTTTTATCTTCAATTATTTTCTCTCTCTATATTATTCATGTAAAATTAAAGTGAATATAGAAATATTTCAATGCAGCTCCAAAATTCCAAAATTACACTTAACTAGGATTACTCCATTCAATTTTACCTACATTCACAATTATTATGGTCATTAATTTATGTCAATCATTATTTACAAATATATATATGTGTGTGTGTGTGTGTATAGTTTCAATTTTCATTACAAACACTATCAATTATTATTTATATACCCAACAAAAGTCATCAACATATATCAAAAACCAATAAAAAATAGTAACCTATATTCAATATATGTGTGTGTAAACTCATCGTTATAAATTCCTTTACTTACCCAATTGGAGAAAGTCCCCACTATGTAGTACCACTATAAGTTTCAGACCACAAAAATACCAGTTCTTCTTACACTATTTTCTTAACAATATTAATATGTTAAAAAATTTTAAAAAAATTCTTTTTTATGAAGGATTGTACTAAACATCACTTCTATACATCTATATCAATTCAAATGCTACATATGAACTGGTCATGAATAAGAAAATTTTAGGATAACTTCCTATACTGTTGTTTGCTTGTCCAAGTAGCTTAATTATGCACGTCTTGGATTCCTTTGTTATTTTCTTTCAATGCAGCTCCAAAATTCCACTTTGTAATATTCTCTCTGTTTTGCATAAATTCCACTTTTATCCAAAATTACAGGCGGTGGATAAAAGTTGTACGCAATTTTCTTCCATGCTTATTCATGGAATTTATCAATTTTGCATTCGTACGTCTATTAACTATCCCACACTCCTTTGTCAATATAATATAGTGTTTTCTTAAATATAAGTTCTTAACATGTCATTCACTTCATTTCATTCAACAGGCATGTTACCTTAATACATTTAGCCTGTCGAATCTTGTTACCTTAATACATTTAGCCTATCGAATCTTGTGGATCGTTAAAAATGAATAATGAATAACAGTATTAACTCGATATGGAAATAACTATTCATTTCATAGTATTCATACTGGTTATCGTCATTCATTCATTTTTTTAAGTAAGGGTGATTTCCTCATCTTGTCCCATGATGGCTTGCAACTAAAGATCTGTTCTGTAGACACCATCATAATTTCATAATATCAAAGGTTGTAGGACAATGGCTTCATTTACTATTTTCATGGAAAGTATTACTTTTGTTTTTCTTGTTTAGGTGGACCTAGTATTTTCACTTAATTTTATAATTCAATTAGTTTTTTTTTAAATTGATTCCATTCATTTCCTTTTGTTCTTTCCCAGTACCACCGAGACTTAAAAACACAATATAATATTAATGGAGTGATTATGATGACTTAAGAACACAACTTGGAATAATATGGCATATTATAATCAGTGAAAGAAGACAAGAAATTCACGTCACCAAATCTCGCAACAATATTTCTCTAACATGTCTCACTCTTGGATTCACCTTAACTCCCTCCTTGGGGTTTACATCCTTTCTGTTGTACAATTCTTGATTAAGGTTCTTGCGGAATCCATTTCTCTTTTTTTTTCTGCGTCTGTCAACCTTCTCAACACATTATCTTAGTGTAGTTACCTTGACATGGTAATTTTGTGGGAAAAAGTTAATTCTAGTCAATCATGTGACCAAACTTCGTTTGTGTCTATAGAATTCATATTTGAGGCACTTATTTGCGGTAATATTGACGGGTGGCATGCTACCCATTCCCTGTCAGCAGGGATAAGTAACACTTTTGCTAATTTTTTATCAACATTCTCTTTTCTCAACTTTAAATTTTGTTAAAATTAGATCCCGTATTCCTTAGTTATTTTACTCAACTATATGTTCATTTCTAATCATTATTTTACTTGAACCCACCATCCATTCTCCAAAGCATGTTAATACAATTAAATATTAGAAATATTTAATATACACATTCATTGTCATGTGTACCTCACACATATATACAGATACATAAATTTTATATATCTGTGTATTCTTGTAGTTATACAAAATTGCTCATGAAATTTAGCGTGCATTTACTCATGTTTACCTTATTGTATCAACTTACCTCAAATATTTAGATATCATAATTACAATTATAAGTCATTTCAATTAATCAAAATTCCATTGGCATATTTTTTTCAATCATAATTAGCCTTCCCAATTGTGAGGTGATTATAAAATAAACCATTTAGCAAATCATTCTAGGATTTAATATTGTGAGTCTATAACTCACAGAATTCTTGACCCCTCTACATACACAGGGTACAGGATTTTTCAAAAACTATTTGGATTCCTTTCCCATGCTTTTGGGCCATTGCACTCCTTAGTAAATTTTCATAATTCTGACTCTATTCTTAGTCACTTTATACTTATAAAATTTTGATGTAACACAATATCTTTTTTGGATATCAGCAACATTGTTTTGATGTGCTTCCATATCCATGTGGTGTCAGATAAAATCACCACACTCCTTCCAACTTACAAATCTCAATTATATTATTTACTTATTATTTCCAAGGATAGTTTTCTTCCATCATATTTGTCACAACTTATCTCCATTTAATTGGTTCTTGATCAAGTATCTTATCCAACAATTCTACTGCGACTCTCTACCAAGTGACACACAAGGATTTTATAGACAAGTTTCACCCAAAAAAACCCAATGCGGGAAAACTGATGCTGCTAGCTTCTGGAGGGTTTTTATTATTATGCAGAATTGGGCACCAAACTGGTTAACCCGAAAGAGAAATATAAATGGCAGCAATACCTCTATTCTGAAGACAGAAAAAACTAACTGATTCACACCCTCAAACGGTATTTAAAGAACTCTGCCTTTTTCCGACCTCTAGAACCCCAACGCTGCTCTGAAGCCCTCTACGTCAGCCTGCCTGGCCTGCATCAGCCTCTACGCTACTCCGGAAGGGCTTACATCACCCTAGACTGGGTTATGTTGCCCTTGCGCTACCCTAGCTGGGCCTGAGTCAGCCCTCCTGGCCTCTTGCTTCCTCTGCGCTGCCCCTGTTGGGCTCTCAGCTGGTCTGCGTAACTTCTACCTCTGCGTTGTCCTGGTATGCTCCTTCTCTGCCCTCGTTGTACTCTTGGCCTCGGACTAAACCATCCCCCTCGCCAATACTACCCCTCGCTAAAGCTGAAACACTTCTGAAATTCTTAGCAAACCACACCCTAGAATTACAGCTCAGCTTCACTGCTCTGCCAATGTGTGTGTTCTCCCACTGATCTGCCAATGTGTGTGTTCTCCCAAGCCCTCTTCTTATACTTTTCTAGTTGAAACATCAATGGTCATGATCTAATCTTGAATTGAGGGCTAAGATTAGAAGATGTTTGATCAACGTCACTTAATTAATTTTCATCACATGTTTAATTTAATGACCTTTAATATTTTAATTTTCCTAAGTTAGACTTAGGGTCCTTAATTAAAAATATTAATTAATTAAATATCTCTTAAACCGGATGGAATTTCCCAAAACGCTTTCTGGGTCTTGGAGGTCTTATTTATTCTAGTCCCTCCACAAAATTTGGGAGCTAGAGCACATCTGATGCTACCCCAGCACCCCAAAATCTCAATGCTCCCTCTTAGCGAGGAATGTTCTCTAGCAAAACACTTCACCCCGAAGGCTGCTCTAATCTCTAGTGTTGGCCTCTATGTTGATGCTTTTCCTACTACCCTCCATCACTGCATTGTTGCTGCTCTTCTGTACCATTGCCTATGACTCTGCCACCACCACTACTACATCTGTACTGCAACTCCCTCTCAAGTTGTTGCATCGTCCTCCCCATAGCACTGCCACCACTAACTACTGCATTGCAACTCATTTTCTGAGAGTAAGAAACTGAAGGACACTCACCCAATCTTTGACAAACAGGTCATTTGGGTTGCATCTCATCATTGAAGCTCCATAGGTTGCTGCTCTGCACTGTCCTCCAGAGGCTATTGTTCGGTTGTAGCTCTACACTACGTAAGAAGACCTCATCTGCACTGCTACCCTCTACGTTGTTGCTGCATCAAAATTGTGTTTTCCTCCTGAAGCCTCTGGGCTACTACAGCACTGCAATGTGTAAGCAAGCCTCCTCTGCACTGCTTCTACATTGCTGTTGCATGTTCACTGTGTTGCTCCCTCTCCAATGTGTTAGCCTCTGCCTCTGCTTCATATGTTATCTTCTGCACCCACTACTCCACGTGTCTCTCTACCGTCTTAAGGCTCCCGTAGCTCGTATGTGATCCAAAAGTTGAGCTACTTAAGGATCCTGCCACCACTCTATAGTTTCTTTACAGATCAATATCGCCCAACTTTCATGGTTCATGAGCGCTCATGGTTACTTCATCATTGCAGCCATCGTCTGCTACATCAACCTTAGAACTAGAAGCTTCCTTGTCCTTCTTCTTCTTAGGACAATTGTTGGCAAAATTTCCAAGTTTTCCGCACTGGAAACATTTGATATTTCACAGATCACACTTCTTTTTCCCTTGTTGCCTCTTTTATGCTAGGATGGCATCTTCCTCTT
Source organism: Pinus albicaulis (assembly GCA_034641835.2). NCBI lineage: Eukaryota > Viridiplantae > Streptophyta > Pinopsida > Pinales > Pinaceae > Pinus > Pinus albicaulis. The sequence goes on from CM076576.1 coordinate 724,800,825, forward strand.
CATCCTTCTTTATCTTTCTCGAACCAGTGTTGTACTGCCTCTTGGTCATTCGGTGGATTTCCTCTTGTCGGAGGATATCCCACATATTTTCCCACTTAAGAAGATCAACTCTGCCCAAAATAATTTGGACAAACGTTTCCCACTCCTCTGTGACAACATTTAGAGAGGTCCTCACCATGACATCATCATCCACCTTCACCCCCATGCCAGTCAGTTGATCCTGGATCGACTGCAGTCTGGATAGGAAATGATCGATTTCCTCTCCCTTGGACATCATGAATAACCTCAATTGTGTCTCCAGGAGCATCTTTCTTTGGACGGACTTCCCTTGATACAATGTGGCTAAATCTTCCCACATCTCATGAGTCATCGTCTTCTTGGCTATGTGTGGTACCACATGATATTTAACCCCATCCATAATGAAATTCTTGTCATGTGTCGTTGCTTCATTGTGATTCTCCAGGAGAGCCGCATCGGTTGGTGTAGCCAAGACTTTCTCTGCATGCTCCCATATATCGTAGGCCTCCGGGACTACCAGGATTATGGCCTTCCAAATAGAAAATTTGGACAGGTTGTCCAACCTATCATGATCACACAGTCTGTGTGGTGCCATCTGCTTAGAAATTTGTCCGAACGGATCCTCCTCTATATATTAGAGACTCAGATCTAGGGTCCTTGGCAAGAAAGGCACCCTTTGCTCCCTCTCACAATTGACTTCCTTCCTTGGAATTCTTCCAATCACAATAAATCATCTCTCTTCGATCACCCTACCATCGATCTTCAGATTTCTTTGGCAGGAAAACTACTGAGAATTTTTTCTTCTCTCGCTCTTTGTCAACTTAGCTTAGGCTAAATTTTGCACCAACAGAATATTCACCCCACCAGCAACTGGTGAATATCTGTAACTCAGCTTCCATTTCACGGCACTCTGCACAAAAATCAAATTATGGATTGCATCACCATGAATGGCCTTTGCGTGAGTAGACTAGCTCAGCGCAACGCATACAGCTCCTACGTCCCTCTAGAAGACTCTACGTTGTCTTTGTGTCACCCAGCTGGGACTATGTCAACCCCTACGTGGTTCTTGCTGCCTCTGCGTCCTTCTTCTGTTGTGCTTCCCTCTTCAGTTTATCTGCTGCTACTGTTGCTTTCTACAACATAGATTTCTTCAACTGTCTTGCTATAGATCCAACTTGATCTGCAATCGCTCTGATACCATGTAAAAATTTCTGAATTTACCAAACAGAAACCCTACTGTTAAATTCTTGATTTACTTCTCCTACTTACATAAGTTATTAATCTGAAAAATTCAAGATTAACATCGAAGTAAATACATTAACAGCCTACACATGCAGATCTAAACTCAATAACATGCTTAATGACAAAGTGACACACAAGGATTTTCTAGACAACTGTCCCCGGAAAAACCCAATGCAGGAAAATCGGTGTTGCTAGCTTCTGGAGGGTTTTTATTATTATGAAAAATCTGACTGCAACAAATCTGGGCACCAAACTGGTTAACCCGACAAAGAAATATAAACGGCAACAAGACCTCTATTTCAAAGACAAAAAAAACTGATTGATTCACACCCTCAAATGGAATTTACAAAACTCATCCCTTTTCCGGCCTTTAGAACCTCAGCATGGCTCTGAAGCCCTCTGCGTCAGCTTGCCTGGCCTGCGTCATCCTCTGTGCTGCTTAGCAAGGGCCTGTGTCACCCTAGATTGTGCTACAATGCCTTTGCGCTGCCCTAGCTCGGCTTGTGTCAGCCCTACTCGCCTCCTGCTACCTCTGCATTGCCCCTGGTGGGCTCTCGGTTGGTCTGCGTAGCTGCTGTCTCGGCACTGCCCTCGTATGATCCTCTGCCCTCATTGTACTCTTGGCCTAGGACTAAACCATCCCCCTCACCAATACTGCCCCTCGCTGCAACTGAAACACTTCTGAAATTCATAGCAAACCACGCCCTAGAATTCCAACTTAGCTTCACTGCTCTGCTAGTGTGTTTGTTCTCCTATTGACCCCAAGCCCTCTTCTTATACTTTTCTCATTAAAACATCAATGGTTGTGACCTAATCTTGAATCGATAGCTAATATTAGAAAATGTTTGATCCACGTCACTTAAGTCATTCTCATCACATGTTTAATTTAATTACCTTTAATATTTTAATTTTCCTAAGTTAGACTTAGGGTCCTTAATTAAAAATATTAATTAATTAAATATCTCTTAAACTGGATGGAATTTCCCAAAATTATTTCTCGGTCTTAGAGATCTTATGTACTCTAGTCCCTCCATAAAGTTTGGGAGCTAGATCACATCCGATGCTACCCAGCACCCCAAAATCTCAACAGATGGATTATGCCATTTGTTCTACTCCGGTAACCATTTTTTCTATGGATTCATTTTTAAGAGATTTTTCAGTGCAAAATTTCATTAATTCCTTTATTAGTTTAGACCTTCTTTTTTAAACATACAATGCATTCATCATGTTTAGTGTTTTTACAATGTTGCTATAGCTTCCGACCCTTTACGACTTACTTCCCATTCATGGATAGGATTCAAAATTTTATGTTATCATCAATTTTTTTCTTTACTCGTTCTCTCAAAAAGGTTCTTAGTCAAAATTTAGTATAGGTGCAATATATATGGTATTACAGTTAAATTTTTTTTATGGAACTTTATGGATATCATCATTGATCCATAACATCACCCTTGAAACATGACACAAAGTTTCAAGCAGTGGAGGAACACATAGAGCATCAATAAGAGGTTCTTAAACTATTAAATGGAAACTTAGTCATAGAAAAAAATAGATGAAAACGAGAAGGTTAAAATCATATTGAAAGGGAATTGGGACTATGGAATTGCATATTTTTTAGGTTATATCCATAGAAACATATTTCATTCAAACAACAAAAAAGGACTATAAATTAGCACCCAAGTATTATGGTCCCTATAAAGTGTTGTAAATGATTGCAAGTATGGATTAAAAATTGGAGTTCCCTTCATCTTCACATGTACATCCAATCTTCCATTTTTATTACCTAATGAAGGTAATTGGTGACAAGATCCTAGTTCAAATTAATTTCCTAGAGGTTAATGAAGAAGAAAAAATCATACTAGAACTAGAAGCAATTCGTGAAATATGTATTACGTAACTATGAAATCATGTGAATAGTAAGTACCTCATCATGTGGAAGAACCTACTAGTTAAAAAGGAAACTTGGAAAGATAATTTCTTCATGCGAAAACTTCCACAACTAATCAGAGCTGGAAGGGGAGTGACATGTTAATTCATAATGAAAGCCCTATGTTAATAATAAAACCCCATGTAAAGCATTACATATTTAATTATATTTTTATCACTATACTAATGTTTTTGAGCTATACTTTTAATTGAAATTGTAGTATTTGTCTCTTATTTATATACTAAAAATATCAATTTCAAGAGTATCTTTCATTCTTGTACATTTTCCTATTGTGAAGGGAGGTTTCCCCTTAAGAAAACTTGTTTTTTATTCTTATATTTTTTTCTCAAAATATATATAGCTACTCATCTCTAGTTTTAAACTATTTATTTAATTCCTAATAATATAATTTTGTTCTTCCTCTTTTTCACACTCTATATTCTATATTGAAGAAACAATCCAACTCACACAAACAACCATTATTTCCTTAGTATTTTAAAAATAATACAGCATCTTGATTAAAAAACCATTATTTACTTAATATTTCAAAATTAATACAACATATGATCATTAAAAAAAATCCCCTTTCAAAAATGTAAAACACACTCATATGGCTCCTATGGCAAGATCACTATCATTAAAAAAACTTATAATAATTAGAAGTCAAACTCTCACATCAACCTCTCATAACAGATGCTGGGTGGAAAATAACATAATGTTTAAATTCTCTTCCCTTCCCTTCCCTTCACATGAGTTTCATTTGCAACACTTGCCAATAAAATAGTCTTTCTTAGTTTCATATGATGTTACATCAATTATATTTCTATAGTATAATGCATAATGTTTTGATACATATAATAATATCGAGGAATAGGTCATTTAAATAGCAAATATTTGCATGTATAAGTTTCATAGTAATATCATATCTGTGGAGGATTTTTGAACCTATGTGTCATTGCTAATCAATCGACTTCCATTAAAGAATTTGGAAAAAGAGAGGAAAATCTTTAAAAAAACTTATTATAATATTCCAAATATGTAAAGATAAAATAACATTATTTCTTTAAAAAATATTTCATTCATAGATATTTATATATACATAGAAAATTTAATATAACATAATGATTAATGAATTAGAGCTCTCAATTCAATTTTTTAACTTTATAAATTGAGACCTAATATTACAAAGGGAAAATCATGTTATTGTTGTTGGAAATAATTTTGAATTTGAAATTCAACATATTTAATTTTTTATATTTTAAAAAACAAACTTTTAATTGCTTTTTAAAAATATCTTAAATCTAAATATTATATAAATATTTATTCCCATATTTACATAAATTTTTATTTTATTTTCATTTCAAATAATTTTAAAAAACACTACAAACTCACTAGAGATTGTATAAATATTTACTACTTCCAATTACATAAATATTTAGAATAAATATTTATCTTATTTTCATTTCAAATAATTTTAAAAAACACTATAAACTCACTAGAGATTGTATAAATATTTATTGCTTCCTATTACATAAATATTTATTCTATTTTCATTTCTGTATATCCAGCAGGACGAGAGGCCACGCAAACCATAAAAATAATGTACATAGGATGACTGAATTCAAATTCTTTTATCTGGCCTCGTACAGACATCACGGGCCCATTTGATTGGTTTCAGTGTAACGAGGACCACTCATTTCATTTTCTTTATCTCGCTTGGTATACTACACTTCCTTTTTAAATGTCTGTATGCGGAGGATAGATGGGACGGGACTTCGAATATGCTAAAGATCAAACCTATACAGGGCAATGGCTGACTAGCTACATAAATGAGAAGGTGCTTTTTTTGTACATACAAATTTAAGGTCTTTCTCTTTATATAAAGACCATTTGGGTAGTAGGAATGTAGCCATTTTTTTATTAGAAAAGAGCTTTGGTCTAAAACTACATTAACAAGATAATATTTTTATATAATGAGATGGGATCGAAAAAGAAGAAAAAGAAAACCAAAATCCAGTATAAAGATTTATGGAATAATTATCTGTTAGGTTTATTTGATGGGCATGGAGAGGGAGTGAGTGTGGATGTGGGGATGTTATTGTTATCAATTCATGAAAGTTTTTGTTTTTTGGAAGCTTGACAGGTATAAACAGTAAGGTTGAGCTCATTGTTTTATGGGGTGTTTTCATAGCTGCTAAATGGTTCAGGATGGAAGGTATTCAGGTATTAGAAGATGCGAAAGGTATCATAGAATGAGTGTCTGACAACACTAATTTCAATCCTCTAATTCTAAATAATTTCCAATTTATTAATTTTGATCACATTTACAGAGAGCAAAACTAGATGACTGTTTTGTTGTCTAAACTAAAACTGACAAAGAAAACATATAAATTCTTCTTTTCAGCTTATAATTAGGAGAAAATGGTCAATTACAGTAACATTAACTGCTTATAAAAGAAAATGTAAAAATTTTAGGAGCCTATAGGAGCATAATTACAATTTTTGTAGATATATATATATGTATAGGGTATATAGAATAGAGGACTGAATTTCTGAAATGATTTTACTATGGAGAATGTGTATGAACGGTCAGTATGGGTAGATAGATAGGCAATAGATAGGGCATTGATATATTAAGAATCATTAGACATAAAAGATGGTGTTAGTCATCAGTAATTTTTACTACCTGAAAATGACTAAATATCAGTCCTAGATTTCTAAAAACAAGATCCCTGAATATTGTGAGTTTCATAAATCTCAGTGCCTTCATTATCCTTGTCAAAAAAATTTCATTATTCTACTATTTACTAGTCCGTGATTGACCTGCCATTCCTAAAGGGCCCCCCATGGGCTTATGCCAATCATTTGGTTCCTTTTTTCCCACTTATCACACCAGCACTCTGTTTTGCCTTTGCCCCACTACTTCACTTCCATCTAGGGTTACCAATCAGCCTATCCTTTCCTATGGTCATCAGGTTCCTCAAACCTTGATGGTCTCAAAAATAACTCTATGAGCCCTTTAGATCAATCAATTACATCCATGTCTATATATTCAAATACACCAATTGGTCCAAAAAAATCTGCTTTTACACTATTAAGATCCCAAACCTAATTTCAGTGAAAAGACCAAGTTAAAACCCTACCACTAGATCATTAGGTTTTCCCTAGGTTATAGGATCTTCATTGGTATTTTAAGCTCTGTTCTTCTTATACTAGGACCTGGTTCAAATGAAAAATAAGAGCAACACATGATTGCCCAATAAAGAGCAGGAGAATCTCCAAAGAGGGTTATTTTGTCAATTTCAAGTCTTGCAAAAGGTAAATGTGCTTGACATTTCTGCAGGAATGTCAAGAGCTAAATCAGTAGGGGAAATTGGTAGAGTAACTGATAAGTTTCTAAAGGAAACCAGGGAGCACTGAGTATAGAGGAGACTTCAAGGTTTTTAAGCCTGATTGGGTCAACATTATGCCAAACAAAAAACCAATGCAGTTAGACACATAAGAGGAAGGTCAAGCTCTCATTTCAGTCATTTTCATTCGTGGTTAAAGAATAGAAAAACATGGTATGAGCTCTAAGGTAAATATGAAAATTTGTGAGGATGCTACCACTGTGTGGATGTCTAAAGTTATCAAAGTGATTACAGCATTTTCAAGAATCAGAGGGGAAAGTCACTTTAGGGTTTCATAACACCTGCTAAAGTGAAAATGTTCAAGAACATGGACCACCCAAGGAAAGTAAGCCTTGTCACTCAAACAACATCTGCAGAACAAGGAAGTGAAAAGTATCCATGGACAAGTTTCAAGTTATAAATTTAGACACCTGCAAAACAAAAGTGGTCAAAGAAAGTAATAAACATGGTTTTAAATTTCATAGTGCTTTTCAAAGGGTGATTTTATCATGCCTAATGATCAATAAGAAGAGGCCAGTGATTGAGTTGAAATAGACAAATGAAGCAGCAAAAGACCAACTTCATCATCTGTTCACCTACAGAAAAAGGGTCAAAGAAATATTAGTGAAAAGTTAAAAGGTTTGAAAACATTAGAAAAGTGGGTTTCATACTTGAAATTAAGTTTCTAAACCTGTTAAAGCCTTCTGTTGGGGTCCTGTGATTTGGCAAATTGACATAACAAAAGACAAGGCAACATCAGAACCACTTTGGAATCCTAGGATCTAGCCCTCCTAGATTCAGAGAGGGATCTCTCTATATGTGTTTTCAAAGGATATATCTTTAAGGCTTATGATATGATATTAGGCTAGTTATGAAGTACAAGGGATTTGTTTGTTTGTTTTTTGGTTGGGAATCATTAACTGAGAAGGTCATGTGAAGTGTGAAGGAGGGAATAAATTTAAGGATATCTCAGCATGGGAAGATAGGTTAAAAAAAAGTGCTAAACCATTGGGCTATGAAGTCATAAAAGGGTTTACTTGCACAACAACTATTCAAGGGTTTTCATAGGGCAAGTCATCTATATTAGAAGATCTTTTAAGTTGAGTTGGTGGTATGGAATATTAAGAAGTGTGGTGAAAGAAGCAAACATATAAGAAAACAAAGGACAACTTAAGATCAGGTAAGGACTTTTAACCTATCCTGCTTTTGACATACTCTCAAAGGAAAACATTTAAGATAAACATAAAAAGTAGCCTAAGATCAAGTAAGGACTTTTAACCTATCTTGCTTTCGGCATACTCTTAAAGGAAATCTTCAAAACAGTTGTTTAAGACTAAACAAGGGACAGGGCTAACCATAAACTTCCTTGGTTAGGACTCTACTTAGCATGCAGTGAAAAGATCATTCAAGAACAACATCTCAAGTTCTATTCAGCAATAAATGGGCTCACCAACATTCCTTTACTGGTTATACTCTATCGAAATCATTCCCAAACACACATTTAGAAGAAAACATAAAGATAAAGCTTATCAGCCAGAATTAGGGTACTTTTAGAAGTAAATCCTAATCTATATTTTATGTTCTTAATCAGAGAATATGAACACAGTGGAAACATAAGGAGAATAACAATTATAGTAATAATAACATCACCAATGATTTAGATCAGGATCCAGTGAATCTGCTTGTCTATTTGATGTCCAAGACCAGTTACATACTCGAGTCCAATGGCTTTCCACAGTCTGATACTTCTCTTCCCAGCCTACTATATTACAACTACTCAGCAACTCTTAATCAATGACAGTTCAACAATTAACAACTTTCCAACCATTACAATGAATTTTCTGTGAATACATATAGGTGAGAGAGGAAGAGTGTTGAAGGAAAAATCATAAATATCAGTGAAGACAGAGGGGGAGAGGTATATGAATGCCCATTCTGCTTAATGACCATTACATTAACTGATTGTACTATTGGGTGTGGAGCCTGATTATCTTGTTTACTTTTTATCATAGCATTGGACCCCTGTACCTTAAAAGGGGCGGCAATGCCGCCCGTAATTAATCACTGCCGTGGGGGGTCCAAGGGGGGCGACAACACTTTTCGGAGCCCCCCCCTGGCAGGGGGTTTCAGGGCAGCGCCCCCGAAGCTAAAAACAGATGTAAAATTGCCTTGTAAAAGTATAGTAATTTCTAGTCAATCTAGGCCATTCATTAGGCAAATGATCTAATGGTAGAAGTTATGTTTAGTTTAGGGTTTTTTTTCCCTAGAAGGCAACCCCTCGCTTTTATGAGGGTATTGTATTGCGGCTGTGGATGGTATGTGTATTCTCGGAGCGAGAAATAGAGAGGGAGACTGTGAGAGAGAACAGAGGATATTACAGCAGATATGCTGTAGGTTGTGTCTCTTCATTTTGCTGGATAATAGAAAGGAAGGACTGGCTGTTCGGGGTGGACGTAGCCCAAACTGGGTGAACCACGTATATCTATGTCTCTCTGGTTTTATGTGTTTTGTGTGCTTGTGTTTTCCACATATTTTATGTGTTTCATTGCTCTGTAATATAAAATTTTCTGACATGTACCATTTTAGTAGTTTTTTCTGTCTTTGAGGCATATTTGGTAGGCTGGTAAGAACTCTGAAGTATGTTCTTTGAAGATAACTGTGGCCGAAGTACTCTGTTTGACCTCTGAGACAAGTAAATTTCATAATTCGGTTCTGAGGCCTCCCATGAATGTGCAATAACTGCTCTAATAGTTTAAACTAGGTTATGTCATCAGGATGGCTGTCACGGTGTCTTTGAAAGGTAAAGTAGACTGCAGGTGTCCTTTTTGATTTCTGGAGGAGTAACTGCTTCAGTGATTTGGCATTTGAAGCCATCTTTCTGCTGATCTGTCTGATTAAGTCATTAAAACTTTTGATTTAGGCCTTTGATATGCTTTTAGGCCTCATTAGGCCTTCATGCTGTCTTCAGTCTTTATCTGCGGGTTTAAGCTTTTGATTCGCGTGGCTTATGCTTTAACCGTTGTCTTTTCTGGTTTTCACTTTAATCCTTATTGATCTTCACTTTAACTCTGTGGTGTACAGGTGGCTTTTACTGGCGCTGAGGGTTTTTCTATTCACCAATGTTCATGAGACACTGATAAACAGTAATAATAAACCCTGAATATCCCTTTATGCATGTCTGGAACCCAAGGATCGTCATCCTTGATTCCTGCTACTGATATTTGGCTGGAGGAGGGCCTGCGATATTAAACCACCATTTAAAACCTGCATACAACAGCAAACATTAAGAAATCCTGCGTTTGTGGCTTGACTTCTTCAGAAGGCTCGGGCATGGGCGAAGGAGCAGTGAGGAGAAGGGTGAATGCAGCTGAGATGAGCTTCAATCGCGGAAACCTGAAACCAAGGTTTGAATGAGGTCTCGGGCGTGAAGAACAGGATGGCGATTTTGGGAATACAGGGGACAGTATTCACACGAGGTCCGAGCTATAAGTGGTATAATATCAAACGGACGCGATACGGTCGAGAGGTCGACATGTGTCCCTTTAAAACCACCCATTTTGCGTTAAAAATGGAGTTTAGAGCGTTATGGAGAAACGAGTGCGAAAATGCCTGTGAGCCGTTGGATCTGGGGGGGTAGATCAACGGTCGAGATCAAACGAAAGCACGATGAAAGGCCCCAGCATGGTCGAGTGGGACCAGCGGAATTATATGGGAGATTTAAAGAAATTACGCATAGCGGGGGCACTTGGGAGTACGAAGGAAAATCTCGGGGTGTGCCTCCGCAGTGAACCTACGCTGTTGATCTGGGTTAATCGGACGATTCAGATCAAGCAGGAAGAGATATAAGGCTGGCGGGGTGAAAGAAATGGGGAATCAATGCGAGCCATCAGATATGGGAGATGGACGACAGAGATTAACTCGGAGGATCGACAATCGGCTGAGAAGAGGGTCCGGTAAGGAGGAATTAGGAAGAGCGATGCACCAATGCCGATGGGAGAGATCCGTCCGATCTGGGGGAGAATGAACGATTGAGATTAAATCAGGACTTCGCATATCGACGGTGCAAAGGGTCAGGGAAAAAGGGAACTGGGATCGCCGAGGAGCGATGCGCCGATGCGATGGAGGGGTGCGATGGCCGTCGGATCTCAGGGGAAATTGATGCAGGTAACCCTGCAAAACCCAGAATCTTCCCACACCATACATATACAAAATGCATCTTAACAACTTTCCAACCAATTCTCCAATGTCTGAGCAAATTCACACTTTCCTATATGCGGAAGCTTCTTTTTCCATTATCAGTTTATGGTTATGAACCCAATAAAAATCAACCATTTTATCTGGGAGTTTCCCTTTTCCTCATTTATGGCAAATTCATATTTTAAAACTTTCAATCCAATCAAACATTCGAATGCTCTCTCACTCATCATTTCCATTTAAACACCAACATTCACATATGACTGGATTCAATAAAAAGAATGTGCCCATGCTTTAAAAACTCAACCTGGCAATTCATACCACTGCACATCGATTTCATGCATCACAATATAACTGAGATTCGAACTTGCTTGTTTTAATGCCAGTGAGATCGCCAGCGCTCCCAATTTATATTTAACCAGAATTCAAAGTCCAATATAAAAACAATATGGGCCAGGAAAATTAACTTACCTCTAATAACGCAGGATCCATCGCTCAATGGGTTGAGACCTTCACTACTCAACGCCTTCGATTGGATAATCAAATTGGGTTTTAAACAAACACTGCTTTTGAATTCACTCTGTTCTGTTCAACATCATCGATTCCTACCACCGGATCAGCTCTGCCTTTCAACGCTCTTACTCTGCGTTTGACCAAATTGGCTTCACTATTCGATTTCTGTTAGTACTGCTCAAGAGTTTTCACACTGATTCCACTTTATGTATTTGCCGGATTCTGCAGACTTTTTCATCACAGCTTCCTTTCGAGTTCTGCATATCATCAATTTGCCATCTCTTCTCTTAGCACCCTCTCTCTCTGCGCTAAGGATTGAAATTGATTTCATTTGCATTGAAATCAGAATCATTTCACCGCCTCCATAAAACTATGTGAACACCTGCACGGTTTCATTCAATTAAATAACACAAAATATGTGGACTTCAAATCAAATTATGAACAGTCTTCAACATTAAACTAAAAAGTCCTCTGCGCCTTTTATGAAACTCTACGCCATCTTGGAAATCGACTTCCAAAAGCCAATATAAAATACCACTTTGAATTGAACTATGATTCAGTCCTCCTCTACGCCGATCAATCCCTCTTACGTCCTTTTCAACAATTTTAAATTCCATTCGACTCAAACATGAATCGATATTAACTTAAATCAGTTCTCTGTTCAATAATAAATCAACTACATTCAAATTCATTATTTCAGCAACAGAGATTTAACCTCTATTCAAATGTTTACTTGGATTCTGCGCCATTGTTGCATTCCATCTAGTTCAACGTTGTAAATCGACTTGAAAACGTTCTCGCATTTCTACAATTGAATCATCGACCTTCCATTCATGCTTGATGGCTTCGAATTACCATTTAAACTTATGGCAATTGCTGTATGTATTCATTTCAATTGTACACTATCTGCAAATCTATCTTCAACTTCTATCTCCAACAAACATTTCAACCATTTCTCCTCAAGCATTTCATCAACATGCTGCAAATTAGTTCCAGCATAACCTTCATCTTCTATCACTGTAGCAGTTCCAAAATTTTGCCCCACAGTCTTCTCTTGGCTATACAGACAAGCCAACTTTTTCTTGTCACCCATGGTAACAAGCTTCTGCTTATGAGACATGACTGTCTCACCTTCTTTCTACAACAGTTCTTCTTCTTCCAAGACAATTCCAAGTGATGGATTGTCTCCTGTATCACCTGTAAACATAATCAAATTGTCAGCTTCAAAATCACAAGACCCAATGGTCTCACTTGTTGATTCAGTCACCAAGTTTTCTCTCTGCAGTTCCAAGTCTTCTTCAGGACTCAGAAAATCTTCACTGGCTTTCTCCTCAGCTTTCTCTGGCAACATTTCAGTATGTCGCTCTGAGTTCCTTTCCAACTCCTTTGTCAGCACATCAGTATGCTGATTTGCATTCACCATGAGACTGTCAGCTAGTCTCTCCTTCTTTCCATCCTCTGCTTCATGACTGTCATCCATGAAAACTTTCTTATCTTGCTTCTTCAACAAATTAGCCTGTGTGTAAGTTCTCTGTCTCTCCAATTCTCTTCTCTGAAGATCTAGTTTCCTATACAATTCAACAATTTCATTAGGAGTAGAACTTGGAAACTTCACACAATTTTCCATACCTTCACCAGTTTTTGACTCATCATCAGATGGTCCTTTTTACAAAAGCCCAGAGGCTTACAACTTCTTCCTCTATTCTACACTCTAATCTCACCTGATCTATTTTTCCTTTGAGGCATATCAATTTATACAAATTTAATTGAACCAATTAAGGTTCAAATCCCCTTAATCACTCAACAAACCCTCAAATATCTCAACAAAATCCTAAAATCACTCTTGAATCCCTAAGGATTCTCTCTCACCCAAAATTAATGAAACTAATTTCTAAATTAATATTTAGAAAAATCTCTCATCCCTTTACATCCTCAACTGACCAAATTCTCTCATATTCTCAAACATTTGAGAATTATTTACAATATTTAATTAAAAATACATAAAACCCACTCAAATTATTCATAAAAATCTAGCTCTTTTAAAAACTTAAAAACCCCTCAGTTTTAATAAATACAAAGTATTTCTCTTTGCCTAATGCTCCTACATCAGAAATGGATGGTCAAGATCTTATCGAAGGATCGACCATCGGAAGAAAAAAAGGAAAGGGAAGCGGGACCGGGGAAAGAGCGATTTGCGATGGGAGATCCGTCGATGGCCGTTGGACCGTTGGATCGGGACAACGATCAACGGCTAGGATGCGATCACGGGAGATGATCATCGGCAGAGAAAGGAAGGCGAAAGGGAAAAAGGCGAAGCCTGATGCGATGCGTCGATGCGATGGCGAAGTGTGAGGACCGTTAGATCGGAGTCGAGATCGACGGTGGGGATTCAAAGCGGGAAAGCGCATCGGAATTTCGCATATTGGCAGAAAAAGAAATGGGAACGAAGAATTTGGAATCGCCGATGGCCGACAGCCGATGGCCTTAGTGCTTTGGTCGCAGGGCGTGGTCACAAGACGGAAAGGGGCAAAGGCTTAATCCAAAGGTGCTTAAAACCCAAAGTCGGAAAATAGTTGGAAAATAGGCCGAAAAGGGGCTTTTTGAAAGTTTTTTAGGGGTTCCGATAGGGTTAAAAAGGTGATTTTAAACCAAATAAAGGGGATTTATAAGGTCTAAAAGGGATTTTTGAGGAAGTGGAGGGATTTTTAATAGGAAGATGGGAATGAAAGAGGGTTCAAATCAGTTTCCTTCAAGACAACAGCAGGGCTTTGTGAAGATATCAGTGAGATGGATCCTTTGGACAAATGGACACAACAAGGCTTCAAGAAGTCACAGATTTGCTTCAAATTTGTTTCTTGAAGACTAATAGACCTGTTTTAGCCATCATAGTATATGAAAAATTTATAGATGGCTAACAGCGGCTCCACTTGGGGATGGTAGCTCCTTGGAGGTGTCAAGAATCTCAGAAATTTTATCTCTGGAGTGTAGATCAATGTCCTGTATTTTGACAATCCTATTTCTTCTTTGATCATGCTGCTTGAAAAATGATCAATCATTACATTATAACAAATCAATTTTCCCCAAAAAACTACCTACACAGCCTACTTTTCCTAACATTTTCTCTTCATAAGGTGCACTTGGACTTGCAAACCTTTAGACATCCACAATTTATTCTTTTATTGAAAGCAGGAAACTAATCTGAATCTACCCTTACAACTTCCATGAGTCCAGATTAAACAGTTGGACTCAAAAATTCTCTACCTAACTACTATCTGTAAGGATTAAGCTGTCTGACAAATCTACATTCTCTACATTCTAAAACAAAAATTGAAAACACAGTCAAACCAAGATTAAGCTGTCTGATTTGATGTGATGGATATGACATCAAAAACGAACTGCACATAGACCTTTATTTGCAGAAAAGTAAAACAAAACTTGAGCTTAGATACGAGCAACAATGATCCTTTCCTTGACTGGATTTGATTTGTCTTCTTCTTTACCTGGTTCAAGTTTTTAGCATGTTAGAACCAGTATTCTTTGTATCTTTGGCTCAAGTTTTGATCTGATTAGAGCCATTATTCATCAAACTTACAGGTTCAGGATTTAGGCTTGTTTGAACCTCTGTTTTTCTATCCTAATCTATTCTACTGATAAGCCAAGATTAAATTGTTTAGCTAATCTGATTCACTAACCTATCAGCAGTAAATTGAAATATATCTAGTCATGATTAGGCTGTATGAATAAATAGTAGTGCTCTTTCAAGTAGTGGCATTTAGGCTTGCACACTTTCATATTTTTCTTTTCTTTTTGGTATGGGGTTGTACCTTTCTTGTTTTATATCTACCCTCTTTTCTCTTTTCTATTGTTTTTGTATTTCTTCAATTTTTCTTTCAAAGAAAAACAAAAAACTAACTAAATGCTCACAGGCTGAGCTTTATTGACATCCCTACCTACCCTAATCTAACACTGAAATATTTACATGTTTAGCTGACAAATTCTCTTTTCCAATACATACAGTCAATCAGATGGTTCCATGAATGGTCTTTGCTCATCTCTTTGAGCATGCTGGACAGACAGGGCCACTCCCATCTCACTTGTTCTTTAGCAACAGTACTAAAAAATTTTGTTGCATTTGGTGATACACTGCTCCTAAAAATCTCTATCCCTTCTTCAAATGTCTTCAAAAAATGAGCGAAGGGGTCTTGAAATAATACCTGGTTGGGAGTATTTGACAGGTAAGTTTCAACCAGGGTTATTTTTTCTTCCACTGGATCAAGAAAAAGATTCTTTTTAGAAATAAATTCTTTCTCATCTTCATTGTGATCTGAACTGGAGGACTCATCATATTTGGCAGTGCTGTCCTCTTGTAGTCCCAGGGTATTTTGATTCAGTGGACTGAGCTTGGTGAAGATGTCATTATATTCTTGAGCAGGGGTCTCTTTGATTACCTTAACCCTTTCAGGAGAAGGTTCTTTAATTTCAACCGGCTCAAGCAGTTCTTCATTGTTTTCCTCCTACACCTTTGAGCTGAAAGACTTCTGATTCCCAATCACATGAAAACTGTTACTGATGAGTTGTAATGAAGCAAAGAAAATATTCAAAGATTCTTCACCCTATTCTGTATTTTCAAAGCTTTCTTCATCAATATCATAAATATCATACTTTGGCTCATTACTTTCTCGGAGTTGGTGGAACTGATCTTCATCCCACAAATATACTAATGATGGTCCTGCAAGATCAACTTCTGTTTGGAGAACATCGTCATCAGATAGATCAAAGTTAGGAAAATCATTAATGTATGTAATGTCACCAATCAGACATACTGGATTATCAGCAGGTCTTTCTTTATTCTGATCTACAAGGGAACTTTCTAAATTTTTACAACAAGGTGAATGGGCAAGAGTGTTTGTTTTATAAAAGGTTTCAGAGGCTGGTTGTGTATTGATAATCTAATCGATTTCTTCTTCTGACAAAGGAGGAGTTGTTTCTGTGTTTCTTTGATCAGAAGTACAACAGTTCTCTATCTCTTGTGAAGACTGAATTTTAGGCTGGATGTCTTCTTGAGCCTCAGTTAAAAGGGATAATGAATCATTATTTGTGCTTGCAAGGATATCTTGAGGGATTTCTTTTATTTCTTGATTAATCTCTTCCTCAAATGATTCATCTAGGTTCTTGTGATAGTTGTCTTGGGTATGAAATTCATGAATGGCTACTAAGAGATCCTCAGGATGCATATTAACCAAATCCTCATCAATATCTAACAGGTATTGTATGATGTTTTGAGATTGATCACAACAATTTACAGTCCATGACAGGGGTGGAGAGTTTTCTTTATATTTTTCATAAAATACTTGGTGCATGTATTTTAAAGAAAACAAGCTCTTAGTTTCTAACCATTCATACCAATCCCTTGCCTTTCCTTCTAATGTTGCCATGAACATTTTCATAAGACAATCCTCATGCCATTCAACTTTTAACCTCCATACATGTATATGAAACTTGATGAGATGTAACAAGGGGTCATCAAACTTTTCATCTTGAAAAATAGGCAGGTTTTTCATCCAATCTACTTGAGGCATTTTGTGTGGGAATCCAAGGATATGATCTCTGTTCATTCGAGCATATCTCCTTTGTATCCTTGGATCCATGTTTGTAAATAAAAAAGGAGGTCACTGTGTCTATTCAACCAGTTCAGAGTCTTCTACCAGTGGAGTCATTTGATCTTTTGGGAGTTTTGGAGTCGCCAGGTGGAGGATTTCAAAAATTTTGAGATGAGTTGTTGTCCACCATCAGCAATTGAATACCAATATAAGGATATTGTGGGTCTTCTAAGCTCTTCAGGATGTCTAAGATGCAATTTACTCAGAACTCCCCAGTGGAGTCACCATTACGTTGGGGTCCTGTGATTTGGCAGATTGGCATACCAAATGACAAGGCAACATCAGAACCACTTTGGAATCCTAGGATCTAGCCCTCTTGGATTCAAAGAGGGATCTCTCTATATGTGTTTTCAAAGGATATATCTTTAAGGCTTATGATATGATATTAGGCTAGTTATGAAGTACAAGGGATTTTTTTGTTTGTTTTTTGGTTGGGAATCATTAACTGAGGAGGTCATGTGAAGTGTGAAGGAGGGAATAAATTGAAGGATATCTCAGCATGGGAAGATAGGTTAAAAAACAGTACTAAACCATCGGGCTATGGAGTCATAAAAGGGTTTACTTGCATAACAACTATTCAAGGGTTTTCATAGGGCAAGTCATCTATATCAGAAGATCTTTTAAGTTGATTTGGTGGTATGGAACATTAAGAAGTGTGGTGAAAGAAGCAAACATATAAGAAAACAAAGGGCAACCTAAGATCGGGTAAGGACTTTTAACCTATCCTGCTTTCGACATACTCTCAAGGGAAAACATTTAAGATAAACATAAAAAGTAGCCTAAGATCAAGTAAGGACTTTTAACCTATCTTTCTTTCGGCATACTCTTAAGTGAAATCTTCAAAACAGCTGTTTAAGACTAAACAAGGGACATGGATAACCATAAACTTCCTTGATTAGGACTCTACTTAGCATGCAGTGAAAATATCATTCAAGAACAACATCTCAAGTTCTACTCAGCAAGACATGGGCTCACCAACATTCCTTGACTGGTTATAATCTATCGAAATAATTCCCAAACACACATTGAGAAGAAAACGTAAAGATAAAGCTTATCAGCCAGAATTAGGGTACTTTTAGAAGTAAATCCTAATCTGTATTTGTTGTTCTTAATCAGAGAATATGAACACAGTGGAAACATAAGGAGAATAACAATTACAGTAAGAATAACATCACCAATGATTTAGATCAAGATCCAGTGAATCTGCTTGTCTATTTGATGTCCAAGACCAGTTACATACTCGAGTCCAATGGCTTTCTACAGTTTGATACTTCTCTTCCCAGCATACTATATTACAACTACTCAACAACTCTTACTCAATGATAGTTCAACAATTAACAACTTTCCAGCCATTACAATGAGTTTTTTGTGAATACATATAGGTGAGAGAGGAAGAGTGTTGAAGGAAAAATCATAAATATCAGTTAAGACAGAGGGGGAGAGGTATCAAAATGCCCATTCTGCTTAATGACCATTGCATTAACTGATTGTACCCTTTTAGTAGTTTTTTCTATCTTTGAGGCATATCTGGTAGGCTAGTAATAAATCTGAAGTGTGTTCTTTGAAGATAATTTTGGCCGAAGTACTCTATTTGACCTCTGAGACAAGTAACTATCATAATTTGGTTATGAGGCCTCCCATGACTGTGCAATAACTGCTCTGACAGTTTAAAAGAGGTTATGTCATCAGGATGGTTGTCATGGTGTCTTTGAAAGGTAAAGCAGACTGCAGGTGTCCTTTTTTATTTCTGGAGGAGTAACTGCTTCAGTGATTTGGCATTTGAAGCCATATTTCTGTTGATCTGTCTGATTAAGTCATTAAAAATTTTCATTTAGGCCTTTGATATGATTTTAGGCCTCATTAGGCCTTCGTGCTATCTTCGGTCTTTATCTGCTGGTTTAAGCTTTTGATTCGCATGACTTATGATTTAACCGTTGTCTTTTCTGGTCTTCACTTTAATCCTTATTGATCTTCACTTCAACTCTGTGGTGTATAGGTGGCTTTTACTGGCATTGAGGGTTTTTCTATTCACCAGTGTTCATGAGACACTGATAAACAGTAATAATAAACCCTGAATATCCCTTTTTGCATGTCTAGAACCCAAGGATCGTCATCCTTGATTCTTGCTACTGATATTTGGCTAGAGGAGGGCCTGCGATATTAAACCACCATTTAAAACCTGCATACAACGACAAACGTTAATAAATCCTGCATTTGTGGCTTGTCTGCTTCAGAAGGCTTGGGCGTGGATGAACAAGCAGTGAGGAGAAGGGTGAATGCAGCGGAGATGAGCTTTAATGGCGGAAACCTGAAACCAAGGTTTGAATGAGGTCTCAGGCATGAAGAACAAGATGGCGATTTTGGGAATACCAGGGACGGTATTCCCATAGGGTCCGGGCAGTAAGTGGTATAATATCAAACGGACACGATACGGTTGAGAGGTCGACATGTGTCCCTTTAAAACCACCCATTTCGCGTTAAAAATGGAGTTTAGAGAGTTATGGAGAAACAGGTGCGAAAATGCCTGTGGGCCGTTGGATCTGGGGGGGAGGGGCCAGATCAACGGTGGAGATCGAACAGAAGCAGGATGAAAGGCCCCAGCGTGGTTGGGTGGGACCAGCGGGATTATATAGGAGATTTAAAGAAATTACGCATAGCGGGGGCACTTGGGAGTACAGAGGAAAATCTCAGGGTGTGCCTCCACAGTGAACCTACACCGTTGATCTGGGTTAATCGGATGGTTCAGATCAAGCGGGAAGAGATATAAGGCTGGTGGGGTGAAAGAAAGGGGGAATCAATGCGAGCCGTCAGATCCAAGAGATGGACCGTGGTGGAGATTAACTCGGAGGATCGAAAATCGGCTAAGAAGAGGGTCCGGGAAGGAGGAATTAGGAAGAGTGATGCACCGATGACAATGGGAGAGAGCACAGATCGTCTGATCTGGGGGAGAATGAACGGTCAAGATTAAATCGGAACTTCGCATATCGATGGTGAAAAGGGTCAGGGGACAAGGGAACTGGGATCACTGAGGAGCGATGCGCCGATGCGATGGAGGGGTGTGATGGCCATCGGATCTCGGGGGAAATGGACGGTCTAGATCTTATTGGAGGATCGGCCATCGGAAGGAAAAAAAAGGAAAGGGAAGTGGGACTGGGGAAAAAGTGACTTGCGATGGGCGATCCGCCGATGGCCGTTGGACCATTGGATCGGGACAACGATCAACGGCTAGGATGTGATCACGGGGGATGATCATCGGCGGAGAAAGGAAGGCGGAAGGGAAAAGGGCGAAGTCCAATGCGATGCGCCGATGTGATGGCAAAGTGCGAGGACCGTTAGATCGGAGGCAAGATCGATGGTGGGGATTCAAAGCAGGAAAGCGCATCGGCGCTTCGCATATCGGCAGAAAAAGAAATTGGAATGGAGAATTTGGAATCGCCAATGGCCGATAGATGATGGGCTTAGTGCTTTGGTCGCAGGGTGTGGTCACAGGACGGAAAGGGGCAAAGGCTTAAGCTGAAGGCGCTTTAAACCCAAAGTCAGAAAATAGGCTGAAGAGGGGCTTTTTGAAGGTTTTTTAGGGGTTTCGATAGGGTTAAAAAGGTGATTTTAAACCAAATAAAGGGGATTTATAAGGTCTAAAATGGATTTTTGAGGAAGTGGAGGGATTTTTAATAGGAAGATGGGAATGAAAGAGGGTTCAAAGCAGTTTCCTTCAAGACAACAGCAGGGCTTTGTGAAGATATCAGTGAGATGGATCCTTTGGACAAATGGACACAGCAAGGCTTCAAGAAGTCACAGATTTTCTTCAAATTTGTTTCTTGAATACTAATAGACCTGTTTTAGCCATCATAGTATATGAAAAATTTATAGATGGCTAGCACCTTCTTTACCCTTCAACAACTCATTTTTCTTTTACAAATAAGATCAAAACAGTCACGAAGAAAAATTGTGATTTCCTGGTAAGTTTGGGAAAAAATGCCTTGTGCTACATGCCTGTAGGTTTTTTCTCTATGAGGATTGTCTTTGCACTGCACGCCTGTGATCGTGAGCTGCGCGTTTGCAACAGTAGACCTGATAGGCCCGTGTGCTATGCGTTCAACACTACACCGGCTAGAGTAGACCCGGCATGCCCGTGTGCTATGCGTTCAACACTACACTGGCCAGAGTAGACCCGACAGGCCCGAGTGCTACGCGTTCATCACTACACCGGCCAGAGTAGACTCAGCAGGCCCGTGTGCTACGTTTTCAGCACTACACCCACCAAAGCTCACCCAACAAGCCCATGTGCTACGAGATTGACCCTGCACGAGAACTCATTTAGAAGACCCGTGTGTTGCACGTTTACATCCTGCACGAGAACTCGTTTAGAAGACCCGAAAACACATTCAGTCACCCGCACTACGCGTATGGCCAGGAGGGCCTATGCATCACTCCAAGCCCTGAATCTGCTGAAAACATCATCAAAATCACCTTGAATGATTTCAGAACACCTTTGAGGGGTAAGTACAAAAAACCACCTCACTTTCAAGATTCTTGTATTTTGGATTAGAGGAATAAACCCTGGAAATTTCAATCAATTTCATAAAGAATAATTGGGGTTTTTGGCCTTCAAGGCAATAATAAAAAATAAAATGTCAAGGGAAGGTAACAGTGACAATGGTGAGGAAGGCCAAGGGCCTAGAAGACAACAGTGCAAGGGTGGAAGAGTAAATAGGTTTGAGCCACTGAACACCAAGGAGTTGATGGCCTCTCCTATGACAGTTTCATATTTCCAGAATGTGGGTTGTTTTGACTTTTGTGAAAGAGTATAACAGGTACAAAATCACCCTGAGCTGACCAGGATTTTTATCCTTAACCTTCATGACCATCAAATAAATTTAGTAGGGGTAAACTTTGAGTTATCCACAAATACCATTGTTATGGCCACTGGGATACCTAGTATGGGAGAAAAGTGGTTCAAGCAGGCTAATTTGGACCTGAGCCATTATCAGCCTTTCCTAAAACCTAGATACCAAGATGACTGCAAATCCCTTTTTCCCTTTCCACATATGCTGGAGAGATATGCGCACTTGATGAGAGTCATCATGAAATATTTTACATGTGAGGGGAGGTTTTCTAGGCTCTATTCATACCACGTAAGATTTCTTATGCACTTCACTAGGGCAAAGATGCTACATTTACCCTATTTTCTCTATAGGAGTATTGATAAGATGTCTTATATTGTTCAAAAGAGGCCCCCTTCACAACAAATGCAGAGTCGTTTTCACCATTCTCTCATCAAGATGGTTGTGTTACATCAATTAGAGCAACAAGGTATTCCATGGGAAGTATTCATTGCCCATGAAGTGTTCACAAACCCCCAACCCCATCCTCAGCCAAATATGCCCTTATCATCCCATCCTCCTTCCTCACCCTCTCCTAATGCATCAAACAATGAGGGAAGTAAAGATGAGTCATCATATGAGAATGAAGAAGGGGGTAGTGATAAATCAAGCAATGGTGAAGAAGAGGATAGTAAAGAGGAAAATGATGAAGAAGAAGACAGCAAAGAATAAGAAGAGGTTAGCAATGAAGCAGAAGACATGGAGGTAGATGACAATGAAGATGAAAATGAAAGTGATGAGGAAAGTAGCCCAGGAAATGATGATTATGTTGGGAACAACCCACAAGTTAGTGAGGAGAATGAAAATGCAGAAATCAGTGAAGAGTCTAACAGTGATGGAGAAAATAATGGTGACACATGACAGTGAGAACACAAATAATGATAAAGGCCATGATGATGTTGGAAACACAAAGGACAGTGATGAAGCAGACACCATGATAACTGATAGCCCTAATGATGTTGACACCAACAATGACACCAAGGATCAAAATTAAAATGAAGTTGGTGATAGTAGTGAAGATCACAGCAAAGAAGAAAGCAGCAGTGAGAAGGGAAGCAATGACAATAGTGACAGCAGTCATAATGGCCAAGTAGGCAGTGAGAACAATGAGCCTGATAGTGGCAATACCTCACCAAACCAAGAAGGTAATGAAGTTGATATTAATGAAGGAGAAAGGGATGATGATGCAAATGAAGATCACAACAGTTATGTGAGCATGGAAGGAAAAGAAACTGAGGCTGATAAAGGCAGTCAAGAACACAGTGCAAAAAACACTAGTTCAGAGATCCATAAGGAAAAGAATAGCAGTCATGAGGTCAACCATGGTGAGGGAATTCAGATGAACAATATTGAACCTTTCCCTCTCACATATCAAAGAGGATTGAGGCCTGTGTTTTTTGCCTCTAAAAGGTAAGGGACCATGTTATCCACCTCGACTAAGAATCTTGACAAAGGCAAGAAGAAGGTCACTGTTGGAGGTAAGAAAGGCAAGCATCAAACTAAATAAGAAGGCAAATTCATTGACCTTGACAGTGAAAATGAGGATGAGGAGAGGGCTACAAGCATCTTGCTCCAAAGCAAAGATTCAGAGATTAAGGAACTCCAAAGAAGCCTTGGCATGGCAGAGTACATTATTCAGTATTATAAGAATGAACATAAACACTTTAAGAAGATACTAAGGGACCTTGGCCTAAAGAAAAATATGGCCAAGAATGATGCATTGAAAAATCAATTTGCAAGGGCCAAGCTCAAAAAATCCCTTGCCGAAATTCAAGCCCTCAAGGAGGAAAGTGGTCAAGAAAAGCTTAACCGAAAGGAAGATAATTGCAAATTTTGGGAACTTTTTGGAAATTTTTTATTTTTGTTGATTTGGAGGACCAAGGGAGTAGCACCCTTGGTGCTATGATTTTTCTCAGGGCATCCTCAGGAGGTAACGCTTACATTTTTGGAATACTTAGCTCAAATACATCATGCTCACCAAGTTTCAGGTCAATTGGAGTGGTTTTTGTCCTCCAAAATGGTCAGAAACACCCTAATTTCACCTTTCTGCCTAGTTTTCAGGGCATGTGTTGTGCCTTTACCAGCCTTGGGAATTTTGCTTTTTGAACAGGTTATATTGATCCAATCAGAAAACTAAGGTCAGTTCTAGAAAGTATACTTGACAAGCTTTCCAATGAGCCATCACGGAGCCCATTCCGACATCGAGAAGGCCTTCAAAACCTTGCTGCAAATTGACCCAGTTTTCCTGTGCATCTGCTGCGCCCTTGGCCAGGAAATACATCCTTAAATCTCAATGTTGCACCCTGATAATCAAAAAGTAAACACTGTATGCTAGGAAACATTTTGGAGGCTTGGCAGAGCCTAGATGTCAATTTTCTTTGCCAAAAATGCTCGAAAATATATTTTTCATCAAATATTTTGTGCCTTGGGCCTTGCAAGGTCTCAAAGGACAACAATGACATTTATGATATACTAATTGGTTTCTAGAGACATAATTAGGTTTTTTTGTTTTCCTTGCTTTTTAAATACAACATTTAGGCCTCTTTGTAGTGGGTTGTTGACTAGACATTTTATTGAGAGCAATACATGGACTTGGAGATTAAAGACAAATTGACTCTGATTTTGTGAATGGATTGGATTGTTTGAAATTGGAGAAGGCTTGCTTGCAGGATCCCTGAGCACTATAAAATGGCGATGTGTTCCTATTTTACTTAAGTTTTCTTGTATTATCATTTTTTTCATCCTTCTATTGCAGTAGGACAAAAGTTTTAGACTAATAAATGTTGTTTGAGGCACCTTAGTTCTGCTTATCCTTCACTGCTTATATGTTTTCTTCTGCTAGGTCAGTTTAGAGAATTCTTAGTTGCTCTCTAGACCCACTTATGCTTGTTTATCTTATGAATGATTCAATATAGTAGATATCAAAGATGTTTTATGGTTA
Source organism: Pinus albicaulis (assembly GCA_034641835.2). Lineage (NCBI taxonomy): Eukaryota > Viridiplantae > Streptophyta > Pinopsida > Pinales > Pinaceae > Pinus > Pinus albicaulis. The sequence goes on from CM076576.1 coordinate 724,825,592, forward strand.
TCCCTGCTTGTTTGATGTTACTTAAACATTTTTCTTAGGATCTTTCTCTGAAGTATCACTAGTTAGTTTTAGCCAAAGAGGTTTATGTTTTGATCATGCCCTTTGTCCATTCCTACAAGGTTTCTTTGGAGATATTTATGGCTGTGATCAATGATGTCTAGGAGTTCCCTCTTCTTTGATCTATGTTATATGTCTATCTTGAATGTTTTCTAATCTTGAAGGTGAAATTACTAGAGGTTATACAAGTTTGTTTCCATCTATAGTGCACTTGATTGTTTATCTTAAATGCTTATTTTCTTAGGTTTAATCAAAGAGTTATTGGTTTTCCCTGTCTTATGATTACTTCTTTATGTTGAATGGTGTTAAAGATCCTTCTTGTTTAAAGGTATTTGTTCAAGGATTCTTAACTGCCCTTTTTCATCTACTGTGTTCACAAATTTAATGTTCATTCCATCTAAAAAAAACCTTGAAGATATATTTGACCATGTTAGATTTGCCCTGTGATGCACCCTGATTCATTATCAAACTTTCCATAACCTTTTATAGACTCCATAGCCCACTGACTTGAAAATCTCTCACTCCCTCTGTTCTACTTAATCGTCTATCCAACCCAAACAAAAAAACAAACCCTAAACTTAACAACTAGCCTAAAATCATACCCTAAAAGAAAACAAGTTCACATCCTTTGCATCAAATAGAGAGAGCCCTCTCTGAGTCCAGGAAGGCTAGGTCCTAGGACTCCAAAGACTGGTCTGATGTTACCCCTCTTCATTTGCTCTCACCAATCTAAAAAATTACGGGAACCTAACATAATGGAAATCACGGTGGGACCTTCTAAGTTAGTGACAATCTACGTATTCCTTAGGACTTCAGAAACCTTTATCAAAATCTGAGAAAAATCGAGTGTTAGCCAAAAGTAGAATCTAATTATTTCACCATCCTAGAAAAATGATGACTCAGCTGGAGGACACTCATAGAAACCTTAGGGCTACATAAAGGAACTCGGAAAACCCCAAAAAATCCCTAGATTGGTTTTTTGCAAATTGTTGGTGGTGGACCACAAATACCTATCCTCAAAACAATCAAAAATATCCACTTGGCGACTCCACCGACCTCCAGTAGGCCTACTAACTCTACTAGTCTCTTAGACTTCCCTCGGATTGTGTCAAACCAGCCCTAAGCAGTTTAGAAGCCTAGTCACACACTGTGTGAGTTCAACAAATAGTAAGTGAGGTTAGCTTTCCGAAAAAAATTATAAACTTTCAACCTATCTACACTTTCAGTTTGAAATCTGGATTCACAAAGGATTAACACCAGATCTCACCCCGGCCCTAACCCTCCGACCATATTTGATGACCCAGAAAAGATTTTGTGGAAAACTTCTAGAACTGAAGATTCAACTACTGTTAGGACCATTCAAAGAGTAATTTATGTCCCTGAACATCTCATAGCCTTGAAATATCCCCAGTTTGACTTGCACAATACAAAAAAACTTTTCCGAACTAAGTCACAAAGTAGGATTGACCAGACTGACCTTGAGCCCATAGATTTACAATAGAGTCCTAGCGGTGAAGCCTCTCCTTCCACTCCTCTTGATTTTCAGATTCTCCATCACTTTGGCTCTTTTCATTCCAAGCCTGCTCAAAATCAGTTTGTTGGTCCAATTAATTCCACCACACCCATTCATACCACCATTGTGCAAAACACACCACTCCATCCTACACCCCCTCTCACAAACCCTCCCCTTGTAAACCCTCCTTGGATTCCATTAGCTCCCATCATGGCAGCATGGTATGCCCCCCTAGCACTACCACAACCTCCAGTACCTTTACCAAATGACTACCAATCTAGAATTCCCCACTTTTCTGGAGCTGAATCTACCACTGCCCAACAACATGTAGATAGGATGAATGATGCTTTTGACTACATGGAATTAGAAGAAGAGACCATAAAAATGAGGATTTTTTCCCAAAGCTTAGGAGGATAAGCCAAGAAATGGTTCAAAGACTTGAATCCTAACAGCATACATGATCTCCCTTCCCTTTACCAAACATTCATAAAAAAGTGGGAAATCGAGAAAAACCCTCTCCAAATCCTTTCAAAGTATACCAACCTTAAGAGAAATGTCGGGGAAAGTGTCCAAGAATATTGCAGCAGGTTTAATAGTGTTTACAATGCCCTCCCACCAAACATGAAACCCCCACAAGGCTTAGCTTTAGAAAATTTTACGGAAGGTTTTGATCCAAACATGGCCTATCAATTAAGAGAGAGAGATCCCCTAACTTTAGAAGACATGTAAAGGGGAGTTGTGAGTGTAGAGGCCAACCTGATTGAAAAAAGGGCTACAATGAGATCAGAAAAGAGAGTCACCTACATATATGAAACCATGGCCTCAACCTCTTCATCTGATGCCAAGATTGACAGCCTAGTTAGAACAATGGAAAGAATGATGGAGAGGATAAACTTGAACGAAAGAGCACCTCCTAGGGAAAACCAAGCAAATCCCCAAAACAGAAACATGAATCAAAACTTCAGAAGATACCCTCCTCAAATCAGACAGAGAGACAATGACCAACAAATCAGGCCCCCTTTCCAAGATAACTATGTCGATGAAGAGGAAAGAGAGACAGAACATCCGGAAGAGAACCATGTAAACTTGATAGGCATTAATAATGAGGGTGATGTTTTTCTCACTGAAGAAGAACAAGGTTTCGTCTCCTCAGATCAAACTAAAACAAACTATGAGGACTCTGAAGACTGAAAATTAGGATTTTAAAATGCCATAATGGAGGTCCATAGGCAATATGATCTTAGGAGTAAGAAAAACCAAGATATCTCCAAGAAAAACATATTAGACATTGTTGTTAGGAAGACCCCTGAAAATCCTCCTAAGAAGACAACAAACATTACAAACACCATGGCTAAGAAGACTGATCCAAACAAAGACAAAATCAACGAGCAAGGTGGTGACCCAAGCTGCCCTAGTACATCAACTAGTGGCCCTGAGAAAACCCTTTTGTCTAAAGCCCCAAATCAGAATCAACAAATTAAAATTTTAGAAAAAATTATGGCTGATAAAACTGATGTAAATATGCCCAAAACACAAATACATTTCAGTTTTGAAGCAGAAATTGCTAAAATTAAGATAACCATACCTCTCACTGAATTGGTAACCCAGGATATGTACAAGTCCCAAGTTTTGAAAGTTTTGAACATGGGGAATGATACTGATACTCTAAACTTGACTGATGAAAAACCTAAGCTGTTGTTTGGACCTAAAGTAGAGGGAAAATATCAAGAAGAAGCTATTCCCCCTTTCTATGTTAGCTTAAACATACATGACAAGATCTTACACAATGTCATGACAAGATCTTACACAATGTCATGACAAGATCTTACACAATGTCATGCTGGACTATGGTGCTTCTCACAACCTCATGCCAAAGGTAGTGATGGAGATATTAGGCCTGGAAATAACCAGGCCTTACAAAGACCTGTATTCTTTCAATTCAAGAAGGGTCAAATGTTTGGGTCTAATTAAGGATCTATGTGTTAATCTGGCGCAAATCCCTGCTAAAGGCCTAGTCATGGACATTGTGGTAGCTGACATTTCCCCCAAGTATGGCATGCTTTTATCTAGATCCTGGGGAGCCAAAATTCAAGGGAACCTCCAACTAGACATGTCATATTCTACCATCCCTGTTTTTAACCAAACAAGGAGATTATGCCAGGAATAACACATGAAGTATATGGTTAGCAGCCAAGAAAGGCCAAACAACACACCTCTTTATTCCATCCATTCAGATCTTGACTCATTCATTTTATGTAATGAATAAGACATTGATGAGCAGGTAAATGAAATTGAGACAGATCTAGGCATACCACAACAATCAAACTAGGAACTGCACGAAGAACTCAATAGCCAAAACTCTAGTAGCCCGGAACAACAACATAATGGCAAGGATGAACTTAATTTTCTGCGATCTGAAAATGAAATTGCAATACCAAAACCAAGCTTAGATCCTGAACAAGGTTTCCCAAAAGAAGAACAAACACCAAATACAGAACTTTTTCCTTCTACTGATGTAGAAATGCTAGAACACTTTCATATAGCAGAACTTTCTAGGGACCTGGATCAAAGGGACCTTAAGCTATTGAAAAACAGGGATAACTCATCGCCAAAAGGTTTTGTCACTTCGGAAGAGTTGGTGGATTCCAATAATGTTGTTAAGAACCCTAAAGTGTTATCTACTGAGGTTGATATAGAAGAGTATAACATAGGTAGCCTAGAAAGGCCGAAAACAATCAACTTATCCAAAACTTTGCCACCTCACATAAAACAAAAATACATAGAGTTGTGCAAAGAGTTTAAAGATGTTTTTGCATATGGTGATGAGAGCTTAAAGCCTTATGGCACAAACATTATTCCAAGTGGGATTCCTCTCAAAGGAGACTAGAAACCTTTTGAGCAGATTGTGTCAATAAGAAAGAAAGCAAGGGGGTATAGGCTACATATAGACTTTAGGTACCTAGACAAAACCTCCCTGAAGGACAAATATCCTTTTCCTGAGATAAATCATACATGCTAAGGGTAGAAGGTTCTAACAAAATGTCATTTCTTGGTAGTGTTGCAGATTGCAATCAAGGGATAATACTTCCAACTGATCAGCACAAAGTCACTTTCAAAGCACCTTGGGGCCCCTACATGTATGACCAAATGCCTTCTGGGTTAAGCAGCGTGGAAGATATTTTCCAAAAGGCCATGGTTCCTGATTTAAGCTACTTCAGTATGATATACATTGATGACATAATTGTCTGTTTCAAAATTGATAAAGACTACCTACTTCACCTAAGAAGGGTCTTTGACATAGACAAAGCACAGGAGTGAGACTCAAGGAGAAAATACAAAGGAGAGCATGGCCAATTTAAAAATTTGTGGAAAAATCCTCACATCATGCATTTAAATGGAGGTAACAATGTTTTATGTTTACAAAAGCTGGATAGAGAAGATTTATTTGGAGGTCTTGTCAATGGCAGGATGCTCAAACACTGTTTTTGTCAAAGTTCCTAGTTTAAAGTTTTCATTCATTGTACATAACATTGATTGATATCAGAAAAACAAAAACACAAAAATAGAAAAAAGAAGTAAAAGAGGGCAATAAAATAATAGGTACAACCCCATACCCCCAAAAAAAAAAGTGTCGCTGAAAGTGTGCAAGCCTAAATGCCACTACTAGTTCAAATGAAAGAGTCTTGTTCAGTCATCTAGCCTAGTCATGACTAAAACATGTTTTGAATTTCTGCTGATAGGTTAGTGAAAGAAGACTTTTCAAATCATTTAAGCTTGACTTGTCAGTAGGAATAGATTAGGAAGAAAATATGTTGGTTCTTAATGCTCAAACCTAAACCAAAGAGAAAGATAAGAATGCCTAACAAATTATAGATCATAGCCCTTATTCTTTCTAGTTTTTATTTATACAAAATAATGTCTATGTGCAGCTTGTCCGAATGCCATAGCCCATGGCAAATCAGATTGCTTAATCCTAGTTTAGTCATTTTTAAATTTCATGTCAGTGGATTAGAGAAGAAAAGTTTGTCAAACAACTTAATCTTCACAAATAAGTAGACTAGGTAGAGAATAAGAGATTTCATTAGTCTAATCTGAACTCTTGAGAGTGATAGGGCTAAAAGTAGCTAGTCTTTGTTTTTATGCTTTCAAAGAAAAAATAATGTCAAGGTTTTGCCAGTCTAAGTTCTCCCGAAAGGAAAAAAAATGATAGGCAAGGTATGATGGGTAGGTAGAGATGAGGTTGAAGAAAGCATGTCTTTAATATTCTTAAGATCATAGCTTCAATGAAACATTAGCAAATGAAAGAAGAGAAATCTGCCCAATAGATGAGGCACTGGTCTTCAAAACTCAGAGATTTGAGCTCTAAGGTCCTGGACACCTCCTGAAAGGGAGCTGCCCTCCCCAAGTGGAGCCACTGTTAGTCATCAGTAATTTTTACTATCTAAAGATGACTAAATATCAGTCCTAGATTTCTAAAAAAAATATTCTTGAATATTGTGAGTTTCAAAAATCTCACTGCCTTCATTATCCTTGTCACAAATTTTTCATTATTCTACTATTTACAAGTCCATGATTGACCTGCCATTCCTAAAGGGCCCCCATGGGCTTATGCCACTCATCTGGTTCCTTTTTTCCCACTTATCACACCAGCACTCTATTTTTCCTTTGCCCCACTACTTCACTTCCATCTAGGGTTACAATCATCCTATCCTTTCCCATGGTCATCAGGTTCCTCAAATATTGATGGTCTCAGAAATACCTCTATGAGCTCTTTAGATCAATCAAGTACATCCATGTCTATATATTAAAATACACCAATTGATCCAAAAGCCTCTGTTTTTACACTATTAAGATCCCAAGCCTAATTTCAGTCAAAGGACCAAGTTAAAACCCTACCACTAGATCATTAGGTTTTCCCTAGGTTGTAGGATCTTCATTGATATTTTAAGCTCTATTATTCTTATACTAGGACTTGGTTCAAATGAAAAACAATAGAAACACATGATTTCCCAAGAAAGAGTAGGAGAATCTCCAAAGAGAGTTATTTTGACAATTTCAAGTCTTGCAAAAGGTAAATGTGCTTGAGATTTCTGCAAGAATGTCAAGAGGTAAATCAACAGGGGAAATTGGTAGAGTAACTGATAAGTTTATAAAGTAAAGCAGGGAGCACTGAGTCTAGAGGAGAAATCAAGGTTTTTAAGCCTGATTGGGTCAACATTATGCCAAACAAAAAACCAATGCAGCAAGACACATAAGAGGAAGGTCAAGCTCTCATTTCAGTCATTTTCATTCAGTGGTTAAAGAATAGAAAAACATGGTATGAGCTCCAAGGTAAATATGAAAATTTGTGAGGATGCTACAATTGTGTGGATCTCTAAAGTTATCAAAGTGATTACAACATTTTCAAGAATCAGAGGGGAAAGTCACTTCAGGGTTTCATAACACCTGCTAAAGTGAAAATGTTCAAGAACATGGACCACCCAAGGAAAGTCAGCCTTGTCACTCAAACAACATCTACAGAACAAGCTGGAAGTGAAAAGTATCCATGGAAAAGTTTCAAGTTATAAATTATGACACCTGCAAAACAGAAGTGGTCAAAGAAGGTAATAAACATGATTTTAAATTTCATAGTGCTTGTCAAAGGGTGATTTTATCATGCCTATTGATTAGTAAGAAGAGGCCAGTGATTGAGTTGAAATAGAAAAATGAAGCAGAAAAAGACAAAATTCATCATTTGTTCACCTGCAGAAAAAGGGTCAAAGAAATAACAGTGAAAAGTTAAAAGGTTTGAAAACAATAGAAAAGTGGGTTTCATACTTGAAATTAAGTTTCTAAACCTATTAAACCCTTCTTTGCCCTTCAGCAACTCATTTTTCTTTTACATAGAATATCAAAACAGTCATGAAGGAAAATTGTGATTTCCTGGCAAGTTTGGGCAAAACTACCTTCTGCTACGCGCCTGGGACCCTGTGCTACGCTCCTGTAGGTTTTTTCTCCATAAGGATTGTCTTTGCGCTGCATGCCTGTGATCGCGCACTGCGCGTTTTGAACAACAGACTAGACAAGCCCGTGTGCTACGCGTTCAACACTACACCGGCCAAAGTAGACCCGACAGGCCCATGTGCTACGCATTCAGCACTAAACCGGCCAGAGTATACCCGACAGGCCCATGTGCTACACGTTCAGCACTACACCGGCTAGAGTAGACCCGATAGGCTCATGTGCTACACGTTCAGCACTACACCAGCCATAGTAGACCCGACAAGCCCGTGTGCTACGCGTTCAGCACTACAAAGGCCAGAGCTCACCTGGAAAGCCCATGTTCTACGTGTTTTACCCTGCATGAGAACTCGTTCAGAAGACCTATGTGCTTCGCATTTACATCCTACATGAGAACTCGTTCAACAAACCCGACAGCACATTCAACCGCCTGTGCTACGCGTTTGGTGCTACGCTTCTGGCCAAGAGGGCCTCTGCATCAGTCGAAGCCCTGAATCTACGGAAAACATCATCAAAATCACCTCCAAGGATTTCATAACACCTCTTAGGGGTAAGTACCAAACACCACCTCACTTTCAAGTTTCTTGTCTTTTGGATTAGAGGAATAAACCCTAGAAATTTCCATCAATTTCAAAAAGAAAAATTAGGGTTTTTGGCCTTCAAGGCATGAGTAAAAAATAAAATGTCAAGAGAAGGTAATAGTGACAGTGGTGAGGGAGGCCAAGGGCCTAGAAGACAGTAGCGCAAGGGTGGAAGAGTAAATATGTTTGAGCCACTGAACACCAAGGAGATGATGGCCTCTCTTATGGCAGTTTCATATTTCCAGAATGTGGGTTGTTTTGACTTTTGTGAAAGGGTACAACAGGTACAAAATCACCCTGAGCTGACCAGGCTTTTTATCCTTAACCTTCATGACCATCAAGTAAATTTAGCAGGGGTAAAATTTGAGTTATCCACAAACACCATTGTTATGGCCACTGGGATACCTAGTATGGGAGAAAAGTGGTTCAAGCAGGTTAATTTGACCTGAGCCATTATCAGCCTTTCCTGAAACCTAGATACCAAGGTGACTGCAAATCCCTTTTTCCCTTTTCACATATGTTGGAGAGATATGTGCCCCTGATGAGAGTCATCATGAAATATTTTACATGTGAGGGGAGGTTTTCTAGGCTCTATTCATACCACATAATATTGCTCATGCACTTCACAATTTCCAAGCTGCTACATTTTCCCTATTTTCTCTATAGGAGTATCGATAAGATGTCTTATATTGTGCAAAAGAGGCCCCCTTGACAACAAATGCAGAGTCTCTCTCACCATTCTCTCATCAAGATGGTTGTGTTACATCAATTAGAGCAATAGGGTATTCCATGGGAAGTATTCATTACCCATGAAGTGTTCACAAACCCCCAACCCCATCCTCAGCCAAATATGCCCTCATCATCTCATCCTCCTTCCTCACCCTCTCCTAATGCATCAAACAATGAGGGAAGTGAAGATGAGTCATCAGATGAGAATGAAGAAGAGGGTAGTGATAAATCAAGCAATGGTGAAGAAGAGGATAGTAAAGAGGAAAATGATGAATAAGAAGACATAAAAGAAGAAGAAGAGGTTAGCAATGAAGCAGAAGACATGGAGGTAGATGAAAATGAAGATGAAAATGCAAGTGATGAAGAAAGTAGCCCAGGAAATGATGATTATATTGGGAACAACCCACAAGTCAGTGAGGAGAATGAAAATGATGAAATCAGTGAAGAGGTTAACAGTGATGGAGAAACTAATGGTGACACCTGACAGTGAGAACACAAATAATGATAAAGGCCATGATGATGTTGGAAACACAAAGGACAGTGATGAAGCAGACACCATGATAAATGATAGCCCTAATGATGTTGACACCAACTGTTACACAACAATTTGTCACCGCCCCTGCCATTCCCCATCCCGCACATTGGAGGGCTCATTCTGTGACCTGTGAGTAGAGACAAGACTTGAAAACACTTTCATGACACCACTCTGAAGATGAGCTTTCATTGCCCTGAAGACATCTCCCTGCAAAAAACCCTAAAAATAGCCCTTTTTCCATTGGCGTGGTTCCACAGTTCAGCCCTCGTGCCAAGGGGGAAAATCCTCCAAAGAAGGCGCGCCAATTGGCGCTCTGTCATAGAGCCGCACCCGTGCCAACCATATTAAGGGGTGTTTTTTAAAAATAAATGGCGGAAGTTTCGTCCTAACCAATTCCTGGACTGATATCTATCTTGAGTTGGGAGGTTTGGCTACGAATTTCCATAGAGAGGAAGTGGTTTGCCACCTCTCATGGAAGCTTCCTTGATGATAGGGCCAATCCCATAATTATAGGGATCCCAACTCCCCTTCCTCCATCTATAAAAGCTTGCCCATCTCCTTTGCAAGCTAGTTCCCAAGAGCTTTCACATCCTTATGCTGCAAGAGCCTTCTTGATTCCCTTAAGGCCAAATCCAAGCAAGGAGACTATTGTCAAGTATCCAAAGAGAGAGACTTGTCCCATCCCTGACAGGCTTTATCGAGACATGTTTTGCTGACGACCCGCCAAAGGAGAGTGCTGCGTCGAAGCTATGGTTGTATTCTTCTTTTGATTCATTAATGATAAACGCCTATTGGTTATGGTTCCACTCTTGTTCTTGATTATGTTCATGAGTTATGTCTTCTTCGACTGACATATAGTTGTATATACTGGATTTTATGCTTGCGTTTGTGTTGTTTCTTGCATGTGCAGGTGTCCGATCACGGAGATCGTGGGGATTGTGATCTGCCAGGGCAAAGGAACGGGAGCACCATCTCTTCTACAAGCGACAACGTTGGATTCCAGGTAAGCCTTCATCGCAAGTCAGTTTATTTGCAATTAGGAACCTGCACTGTAGCGTGTTTGATTGTTGCTAGACCTGATCTGGGCTAGTAGGGATCGCCTCTGTCTGCAAAGGGGATTAACCTCTTCAACAATTTGGCGACTCCACTAGGGATCGAACCCAGAATCTCTGGTTTCGCAGACCAACTTGTTGTTTGCTTTGTAAGCTATAGATGGAGCCTGAATTACATCCAGATAGCCTTCGAAATGCTTTTGCTCTGCATTAGCGAAGTAGATCAACGCTGCTTCAGTCAATCTCCGGTTTAGTTTACGGACTGAACAACTTGGAGTGTTGTCTTCTCTTTTCGGTCAATTTCTTGGCCTTGCTTGCTTGGTTAGCTCTTTGGACTGATTTTTTCTGTTTGTTTGGCTTTGTTTTAGCCTTGTCATCACTTGTCTGTGTCTGAGATTGCTTATTTTTTATTTTTCCATAGTAAACTCGGCTGGCGCGCTTTTCAGTGTGACAGTCGCACCCATTGGCGCAGGTTTCTTGTGTATCACCCACACCATTACCTTTCTGGCGCTAATTTCAAGCTCACAGTGGTGCCAATCCTGTGAGCTATTAGGGTTTGCTGTGTTTTAAGCTTTCTGGGACTAGTTTGTGATTTTGATCTTGTTTTTTCGGCTGTTTGAGTGCACTGGAGTCTAGTTTGACTGATTGCAACCTCCATCCTTTGGTTGTTTGCCTATTTCTTTCGATTTTGCGTTTGAGCCCTAGGGCATCTAGGTGCTTTTGTGAGTCGAGCCTCCCACAGGAGTTTTTTGGTTTTTGTTGGTTCAGTCGACTTTGGGATTGTTTCCTTGCATTCGTTTGACAGTTGTTTATCATTTTATTGCGCTTTTTGAGTGACTGATTTCGTTTTCATTCGAATTTCTCTTTGCTTCATTTTGGGCCTAGATTACACGGCTCATTAATGTCTTTGGAACTTTTCTTGGTTTTGAGGGACTTTTTGGTCGATTTGAGATCTGATTGTGTTTGCCATTGAGTGAAATCTGCTTGTTTTTTTCTCTCTTATTATCATTTCTCAAATTGCTTTTCATTTGTTTTCAGTTTGTTTAGTGCATTTTTCCATTAAGCATTGAAAATACAAAAATCTCTTTTTCTTTGATTAGTTAGTGCAAATTAAAATATTTTCGGTGTTATTAGTGATTAGTGACTCTGATAGAAAAGTTTTTAGTTTTCATTAGCTGCATTAGAGATATCACTGATTGTCTTCCGATCATTTTGTTTGTGTAAAAAAGCTCTTAACTCTTCTGTAACTAGCTTTCATCGAACGAAATGATATACTGTGGCATGTAGTTTTGCATTTAGGAGATTTTTGAGACATCACATTCGTTAGGGCCTGAAAACTGAAACGTAATTGAAGATAAACTTTAAAATTTACTCAATTTACACTAAGGCAGCATTGAAATCTAACGAAACACATTTAGAGGTCTAGGCTAGAGACGTGTTCCGACGTCTTAAAACCTAGTAGCTGTCGTTCGCCTCTTGGCTTTAGACAGCACTAGTACGGACTTGTGCTCCCCGTATCGTCACGTATATAAAGGGAGACCCCACTAGGTTTCAATCCTTTATCCATAGGAAGCCGAGTTTGCCGCCCTATACTTGTGATACACCGGACACATCATTCGGGGAGATTGCCTGCACGTACAGAAAGTCCTTGGTTGATTTCTTTTTCATTATTGAAACCAAGGTGTATATTGCAGTTCACAGTTATTTGGTACACCCTTTTGCCCAGTATTCCTGAGTAGTCATTTGATCTTTTCTGACTCCTTAAATTTGAAAGGATCACCAAGCGCTTGTCCTTTCACACTTGCTTCAAAACTGAAAGAGATAGAGTCACCTTTCATCCATTTCTCGACTCTTAAAATATGAAATGGTGGAGTTTCTAAGTTTCAATGTGGTAAAACAAATCACCTGTGATCACATGCCCTGTTAGATTTTTCTTGTTGGCCGTTTGATTGCGTGCCTTGGTTTTTAGCCCGTGTACGGTTTTCAGTTTTTGATGGAAACTTTTCCAGAGTTCACCAACCAAGGAACCACCTCCGATGGGAATCTTGGTCATTTTCCTCCTTTTGGGAATGTTGGTGCTCCTTATATGGCAACTTTGTCCCTTCCTGGGTTAACTGTTGCGTTGCCTGTTTGGTTATTCTCAACCTCTGTAGTCCCGAATGTCTCATCTACTGGTCAATTAGTTCCTCCGCCTGAACAACATAATGTTGATTCCAAGGTGGACATCTCCCCTTCTTCGCCTGTTTCCGCGTCCTCCTCTTCTACTTCGCTTGGTGAAAGTCTGGATTCGAGTAACCAGGTGGCTAAGAAGAAGAAGTCTGATAAGCGAGAGGCTAAAAGTGCAGCTATTCCTTCTAACACATCTCCTCTTGATAAACCTTCCAACCCTCCACGGAAAGTCAAGTTCCCTTGCATGCTGTCAACGGGAGACCATCTTCTTCGAGACTGCCCTGGTATTCCCAAGGTGCTTGAAGCATGGTCCAACGGTCGCCCACCGTTGCCTTTGGCTTCTAGGAGTCAGGTTGGGGGCACGTCTTCAATTGGTGTTGGTAAGGCTCCTAAGAAGCAGGGTAAGATTACCAATCCCTGTAAGTTGTGTGAAGGGCACCATGCCATTCACATTTGTCCTTATATAGATGAAGCCAAGTGAGTTTTGGACAACTCGACTATTTCTACACCATCCCTCCCGGCTGGTTATAAACGGCTTTCTTTGAGTCCCCCACCAGATGATCCTACGATTGGTCAGGAATCATCCTTGGTCAATCCCGCTCCCTCAGAAATTCAAATTCAAGAATCCATCCCTGACCAACCATTGGTCGTGGGATCAGTTGAGCTGGTTCCGTCTACGGTGCACCAGGTCTTTTCCATAGAGAGTGGGTCTCACACCCCCCATGTCCTTCTGGTTTCTTTAGATTCTTCAGACTTGGAGAAAGATTCTCCTATCCCTGTACCTCAAGAAGAAGCTCCTTCACCTCCCGTGATGGAGGTCCCGAAAGATCCCCCTCCCACCTTCGAGATGGAGGTCGTGGAGGATGCTCCTTCTTCCGTAACATCAGGGGAAGACCATCTCGGTTCGATGGTAGCCCCTCCGAGTAGTTTGGTCGCTTCCTTTGATTGGAATCGATTTGCAGGATACCGCCTTCCATCTTATGTGCCTTTCGAGATCACAGTACAGGCCTTTGGTCTGGTTGTACCCAGCACCATTATAGACGAAGGCGCATCTATCAGTGTTCTATCCTCAACTACCTGGCAAGCTTTCGATTCACCGCTGCTTGCGCCTGTTACGCAGAATCTGTTGACATTTAACAGAAGAATGAGTCAACCCTTAGGGATCCTTCCAAGGTTACCTGTTACTTTGGGAGGTAAAACCGTCCATATGGACGTGATGGTTGTTCCAGGCCCCTTGGATTTCAATCTGCTCTTGGGGCGTGATTACACCTATGCCATGGGAGCGCTTGTCTCCTCCCTTTTTCGTGTGGTCTTTTTTCCACATGAAGGACAGATCGTGACCATTGATCAGCTTTCGTTCTTTGGTCCTGATATGGCAGCTAGCCTGCCATCATCTCTTCCTAGTTTTTATCCACCCATTTTATTTTCCCCACCACAGGTCAAATATGTGGCTACCTACCCCGTGCCTATACTCAGTGATAGTGTCATTAAGCATCAAGTGTTGGGGGCATTGGGTCCTGACTTCCGGGATGTTTTCCTTCCATCGGGAGTGGAACTCTTGGAAGCCATGAATTCTTATTCATTATGAAACAAGGTGGTCAGGGAAGAGTTCCTTGTCTTGTGTCAAACTCCCTTAAAAATGAAACAAGGTTGTCGGGAGCAGAGTTCCTTGTCTTGTGTCAAGCTCCTTAAAAAATGAAACAAGGTTGTCGGAGCAGAGTTCCTTGTCTTGTGTCAAGCTCCTTAAACCATGAAACAAGGTGTCCTGAGGATAGTTCTTTTAATGTGTCAACCTCGTTAAAACAATGAAGCACGTTCTCGTTCAATTCAAGTCTTTGTTGAGATCTCGTAAAATCCCAGTCGAGTCTTTCTATTGATCTCGTAAATTGAACCTTCACTCCATATTCCTTTCATATGGATTGAAGCTTGGGGGGCATGTACCTCGAATTGAGTCACCATGCTGGGGGCATGCTTAATTTTTCAAGCATAGTTTGTTTCCGTTTCAAGCTTGTGTAAAAATGAAACCGGTTCCAAGCATAGTTTACCTTTGTTTCAAGCTTGCGTAAAAATGAAACCAACTTCAAGCAGAGTTTTTTGATTTCAAGCTTGTGTAAAAATGAAACCATTCCCATTTTACCTCTCGTGATTTCCATTTTATCAACCTGTTTTGCCAGATGAGCCTTGGTTCTCTCACTCCATCGTCACTATCTACTTGGCCGATCATATGCCTTCACTTGGTTGTTTTACCCGTTCCTGAGGAATCGCTGCGATGAGTGGTCTTGTTAGCTAGCCTCTTAACCTTTACTTTTTCTGAGCAGTTCCACCATTATCGGAACCAGTTGCTACCCTTTTTGCCACTCGTTCCTTCAGGAGGAGTCAAATTTCAGCGCTTTTCTGACTCCCTAAACATGAAAATATTGTCGAGTCGCTTGTCGTTTTGATCTCGTTAAAGTGGTTGCGAAACGACATCTACCCAGTATACGTTTACCCCTTTTTCGGGCTGGGATAGATTATTTACGAAAAATGAATACCCTAGCCTATCGCGACTAGGAGGTTTTCTCGGATATTGTTTTCTACCTTTTCGGGTTTGAGGAAATATTTACGAAAAGGGACCATTGGAGTTTACTTTTCTGCTGTCTTTTCAAACTCTCTAAACATGAAAAGACGTCGAGTTCTTCCTTTTTCAGACTCGTTAAATCTTGATGACATTGGATTCAGTCGAAATGACGTTCTCCGAGTTACTCCTTCCTACGACTCGTTAAATGTACTAGGATGGATTCGCCCGAAGGGCGGACTTATATCACAAGCATATGCTATCCCCTTCAAGCTTGTTATCAAAAATAATTGGGGTACTCGCTAGAAATGGTGGGGGGAAAATGGAACCAGAATCATTATCGTGTCGGCAGTATGTCGCTCTTGAACATGGCACTTGTCTGCATTCGTGTCGGGTTGGGGACATCTCATCTCGTTTTTCACTTGCCTCCGTGGGTTTGGATAATCCCTTTTCACCTCTTATCTACTCGTTGCCTCATCACCATGACCTCTGATCTGTTGATGTCAAATACTGCCAAACTCACTGTCGTGCCGTTATATGTTCAAGAGAAGTTGACCTCTGCATATTACAACCCTCCTCTGATTCTCATTTGATCTTGATTCACAAAAAACATTATGTTCCTCTGTCTCGCGTCGATGATGTGGGAAACATTATGGCCCACCTTCGATCAAGGTCACTTCCTGTCGACTTCAGCTCATTATCCAGGAAGCTGATATAGAGACTCCTTCGAATGCCTTAGACTGCATGCCTCAATGTGGGTTCGTCGTTGGTGGCAGTAGAAGTTTTCATCATTGGCCTCCGATCAAGTGATTCTACGGGTGTTCGACGCCAACTCATTGATTCACATGCCGTAGATTGTACCTATAGTACCTTGAGGGCCATTGTCATTATTGGTGGTTCCTCTCGCATCTGTTAACAGCTTTCATCATTGGCCAGTAATCAGACGATGTTCTTGCATGTTTGACTTTTGCTCATTCATTCGCATGCTTGAACTTGTACTTTGTTCGGGTCGAGATGGAGCGCAAGACCCTGGATTTTGTCTCTTGGAATCCAGGTTGCGATTTTGTGGATTATTATTACATGACTCACTGATTGGATGGTTGCGACCATACCTGAGTCTATTCATCGATCCTCTCTGGATGGCTGCATCCATGCCTTGGATCTAGATTTTTGTATACTCTGCTATGGATGGCTACGCCCATACCACGCATATATATCATGTATCTGAGACATCAGTTGTACTTCACTCCGCAGGTTTTCCGATGGCAGTGTTTTCAGTCGGCATGTTCTCCTAAAGCATTTCACCCCTCTCTCTCTCTCGGGCCTCATGCTTTAGGGGGCATATGTTACACAACAATTTTTCAACGCCCCTGCCATTCCCCATCCCGCACATTGGAGGGCTCATTTCGTGACCTGTGAGCAGAGACAAGACTTGAAAACACTTTCATGACACCCCTCTGAAGATGAGCTTTCATTGCCCTGAAGACATCTCCCTACAAAAAACCCTAAAAATAGCCCTTTTTCCATTGGCACGGTTCCACAGTTTAGCCCTCGTGCCAAGGGGGAAAATCCTCCAAAGAGGGCGCGCAAATTGGCGCTCTGTCATAGAGCCACACCCGCGCCAACCATATTAAGGGGTGTTTTTAAAAAATAAATGGCGGAAGTTTCGTCCTAACCAATTCCTGGACTGATATCTATCTTGAGTTGGGAGGTTTGGCTACAAATTTCCATAGAGAGGAAGTGGTTTGCAACCTCTCATGGAAGCTTCCTTGATGATAGGGCCAATCCCATAATTATAGGGATCCCAACTCCCCTTCCTCCATCTATAAAAGCTTGCCCATCTCCTTTGCAAGCTAGTTCCCAAGAGCTTTCACATCCTTATGCTGCAAGAGCCTTCTTGATTCCCTTAAGGCCAAATCCAAGCAAGGAGACTATTGCCAAGTATCCGGAGAGAGAGGCTTGGCCCATCCTTGACAGGCTTTATCGAGACATGTTTTGTTGACAACCCGCCAAAGGAAAGTGCTGCGTCGAAGCTATGGTTGTATTCTTCTTTTGACTCATTAATGATAAGCGACTATTGGTTATGGTTCCACTCTTGTTCTTGATTATGTTCATGAGTTATGTCCTCTTCGACTGACATATAGTTGTATATACTAGATTTTATGCTTGTGTTTGTGTTGTTTCTTGCATGTGCAGGTGTTCGATCACGGAGATCGTGAGGATTGTGATCTGCCAGGGCAAAGGAACGGGAGCACCATCTCTTCTACAAACGACAGCGTTGGATTCCAGGTAAGCCTTCATCGCAAGTCGATTTATTTGCAATTAGGAACCTGCACTGTAGCGTGTTTGATTGTTGCTAGACCCGATCTGGGCTAGTAGGGATCGCCTCTGTCCACAGAGGGGATTAACCTCTTCAACACCAACAATGACACCAAGGATCAAAATTAAAATGAAGTTGGTGATAGCAGTGAAGATCGCAGCAAAGAAGCAAGCAGCAGTGAGAAGGGAAGCAATGACAATAGTGACAGCAGTCATAATGGCCAAGTAGGTAGTGAGAACAATGAGCCTGACAGTGGCAATACCTCACCAAACCAAGAAGGTAATGAAGCTGATATTAATGAAGGAGAAAGGGATGATGATGCAAATGAAGATGACAACAGTGATGTGAGCATGTAAGGAAAAGAAACTGAGGCTGATAAAGACAATCAATAACACAGGGCAGAAAACACTAGTTCAGAGATCCATAAGGAAAAGAATAGCAGTCATGAGGTTAGCCATGGTGAGGGAATTCAGATGAACAATATTGAACCTTTCCCTCTCACATATCAAAGAGGATTGAGGCCTGTGTTTGCTTCCTCTAAAAGGAAAGGGACCATGTTATCCACCTCGATTAAGAAGCTTGACAAAGGCAAGAAGAAGGTCACTGTTGGAGGTAAGAAAGGCAAGCATCAAACTAAATAAGAAGGCAAATTCATTGACCTTGACAGTGAAAATGAGGATGAGGAGAGGGCTACAAGCATATTGCTCCAAAGCAAAGATTCAGAGATTAAGGAAATCCAAAGAAGCCTTGGCATGGAAGAGGACATTATTCAGTATTATAAGAATGAACACAAACACTTTAAGAAGATACTAAGGGACCTTGGCCTACAGAAAAAGATGGCCAAGCATTATGCATTGAAAAATCAATTTGCAAGGGCCAAGCTCAAAAAAGCCCTTGCCGAAATTCAAGCCCCCTAGGAGGAAAATGGTCAAGAAAAGCTTAACCTTCTTGTTGATTCTTCCATGCAAGCATCCTAGACATAAAAAGGAAGATAATTGCAAATTTTGGGAACTTTTTGGAATTTTTTTATTTTTGTTGATTTGGAGGACCAAGGGGGTAGCACCCTTGGTGCTACGCTTTTTCTCAGGGCATCCTCAGGAGATAAAGCTTACATTTTTTGAATCCTCAGCTCAAAAATAGCATGCTCACCAAGTTTTAGGTCAATTGGAGTTGTTTTGGTCCTCCAAAAGGGTCAAAAACACCCTAATTTTCACCTTTCTGCCTAGTTTTTAGGGCATGTGTTGCACTTTTACTAGCCTTGGTAATTTTGATTTTATAACATGTTAAATTGATCCAATCAGAAAACTAAGGGAATTTCTAGAAGTATACTCGACATAATTTCCAACGAGCCATCACGGAGCCCATTCCGACATCGGGAAGGCCTTCAAAACCTTGCTGCAAGTTGACCCAATTTTCCTATGCATGTGTTGTGCCCTTGGCTAGGAAATAAATCCTTAAATCTTAGTGCTGCACCTTGACAGTCAAAAAGTCAACAATGTACGCTAGGAAACATTTTGGAGGCTTGGCAGAGCCTAGATGTCAATTTTCTTTGCCAAAAATGCTTGAAAATATATTTTTCATCAGATATTTTGTGCCTTGGGCCTTGCAAGGCCTCAAAGGACAAAAGTGACATTCATGATTAACTAATTGGTTTCTAGAGACCTAATTAGGTTTTTTGTCTTCCTTTCTTGTTAAATACAACATTGAGGCCTCTTTGTAGTGGGTTGTTGATTAGACATTTTATTGAGAGAAATACATGGACTTGGAGATTAAAGACAAATTGGCTCTGATTTTGTGAATGGCTTGGATTGTTTGACATTGGAGAAGGCTTGCTTGTAGGATCCCTGAGCACTGTCAAATGGTGATGTGTTCCTATTTTACTTATGTCTTCTTGTATTATCATTTTTTTCATCCTTCTATTGCAGTAGGACAAAAGTTTTAGATTAAGAAATGTTGTTTGAGGCACCTTAGTTCTGTTTATCCTTCACTGCTTCTATGTTTACTTCTGCTATGTCAATTTAGAGAATTCTTAGTTGCTCTATAGACCCACTTATGTTTTTTTATCTTATGAATGATTCAATATAGTAGATATCAAAGATGTTTTATGGTTAGCCCTGCTTGTTTGATGTTACTTAAACATTGTTCTTAGGATCTTTCTCTAAAGTATCACTAGTTAGTTTTAGCCAAAGAGGTTTATGTTTTGATCATGCCCTTTGTCCATTCCTACAAGGTTTCTTTGGAGGTCTTTATGACTGCGATCAATGATGTCTAGGAGTTCCCTCTTCTTTGATTTTCTAATCTTGAAGATGAAATTACTAGAGGTTATACAAGTTTATTTCCTTCTATAGTTCACAAGTTTATTTCCTTCTATAGTTCACTTGATTATTTATCTTAAATTCTTATTTGCTTAAGTTTAATCAAAGAGTTATTGGTTTGACCTATCTTATGATTACTTCTTTATGCTGAATGGTGTTAAAAACCCTTCTTGTTTAAAGGTATTTGTTAAAGGATTCTTAACTGCCCTTTTGCATCTACTATGTTCACAAATTTAATGTTTATTCCATCTCACAAAAAACCTTGAAGATATATTTGAACATGTTAGATTTGCCCTATGATGCACCCTGATTCATTGTCGAACTTTCCATAACCTTTTATAGACTCCATAGCCCAATGACTTGAAAATATCTCACGCCATCTGTTCTACTTAATCATCTATCCAACCCAAACAAAAAAACAAACCCTAAACTTAACAACTAGCCTAAAATCATACCCTAAAAGCAAACAAGTTCACATCCTTTGCATCAAATAGAGAGAGCCCTATCTGATTTCCGGAAGGCTAGGTCCTAGGACTCCAAAGATTGATCTGATGTTACCCTTGTTCATTTGTTCTCACCAATCTAACAAATTACAGGAACCTAACAGATGGGAAATTTGAATGTGATACAGAGAATATGCAGTAATTTTTTTTATTTTTATTTTATGTTTTAATATGAAGAAGTCACTATTAGTGTTCGCTTGGAAGTTCAGTGAATTAATAAAGAAAAAGGACTACAAACCATTCAGAAATTTGTTACATAAAATACATTTTTACAATTTTCCTTCCACAAATACATAGTTAAATGAAGCAGCGGTCACCGGTGACACTCTATCTCCCTTGAAGATTACAACTCCAACACCCTAAAAAAACCAAAAACAACACACAATTCTCGCTCTGCTGGGCTCAAGTGGTGGACCTACTAAAATTTTGATATGAAACAAAGGCCTACAGGTGATGTTCTAACAACATGAAGTTGTCATCTCATTTGATCAAGCTCAATCTAACATACATTTTCTCTCCAAACTCTTCACCTGATGATCCATCCACTCTTCATCACATCTCTGCAATCCTCATCTTCTTCTCTGTCGCATTTCACCCATGCATACGTTGAACCAAACAAACATAAAATATCACACAAATTACAACAATTTCCTATGGATTTCAAGATCAGAACAACATCTCTATATCCAAAAATAAAAAATTATGTTTTGCAGTTTTTGTCCAAAATTTGTTGAAACAATTTTTTTTGGTCAAATTGTAATATTACTTTGTTTAAAAACTATTTTTTCTTAAATACTCTTGAAAATATCTAATACACTCTAAATATGACTAATTCACAATTCAAAATTGTAATTTCAATGATTAAAAACTGTGGTTGGAGTGAATTAAATCCAAAAAAAAATATACTAAAAAAACTCGAAACAGGAAGACTACTACCGACCCAAAAAAACCAAACAAACAAATCCGTACCTGGCGAAGGCCTCGTGACCGTCCAGAAAAAACTGCAAAAGTTGGAAGTCAAATTCTGAAGGGAAAAACGTTGGGAGCCGCTGAAGATCTTTTCCAATCTTTTCCATCGGCGTCGCATAACATCGTAACCATAGTGAAAAAGAAGATTCTGATTCCTGGATTCATATGCCTTCCCCTCTTCCAATTTGCGTTGATAACCAACAATTATTGTTTTCAATAACGTAGCCGCTCTTAGTTGTGTATCATTTGAAACCCCTAAGGTGTTCCCAAAAATGTATTCAGTCATCTTCTGTTAAACATAAAAGTCTTTCACAATAGCCCATCTGCGCGCACATATAAATCTCTCACAATTTAAAATATAGTCAAAAGCCCCAATCAATATCCCTGAAAATGAAGAAGAAATTAATGAAAATGATGAGTATTTTCTACCCCAGCCTGCTGCCAGCTTATCCAGTGAGCTTTGAGAGGGTGAAGAGCATCAATTCCTCGTTAACTGGTTCAGTAATGGCAGTGAAGTGAGGCAAATAGTAAGCATGATCATAAACACTCCTCACGTTTTTTCCCTCCAACACGCCTTCTTGAAGAGAACCGGAGGGATTTTTTGGAGAGGCTACAATCTCTACAAATCTGGTCAAGTTCAGGGATTTGGAACGCTTTACCCATTCCCTAGCGTCTCCCTCCCAGCTGGAATTAGCAGAGTCAAACATTTGAGTCTGGGTTCTATATGTCCGCACCAAACCAAATTACCTTAACATTAATCCTTGGATTTCACCTTATCTATTGAAAGAACTTTAGAAAGCTGAAGAATAGCCTAGACATACTCTATAATGGGGCAGAACTGCCACGATGTGGGCTGGATGTTGAGCATCTTGAAGCCTAGGATAAATACTATAAACTGCAGCGTTGATAAGTTGTTTAGAGCCTGTTCCAATCACTATATATCTCCCCTCTGTCACTGCGTTTCCACTAACTGATGAATACCATGAATTTGAGTCTCTAATTTGGGGGATAATAACTATAATGTTCCACTATCTTGTATTTTATAGCTCAACCGATACCACCCAGGTACCACTATTGCGTTGGCTTCCGCATTCCTGATCTAGAAGGGCTCTAGGAATAGAGGATCACCACTACAGTACAATTCTGAAATTACTCTTTTGTCACATAATTAAACTACTTAAATTTCATAAATCAGAGCTGAAAATTGAATTCATTTGTTAAATCAGAGCGATTGAAGCTCACCTGTCGACATTTTCTATGCAATCAACAACCATTTGGGAATGATCGGGTCCTGTGTAGCAGTCGTTACATTCGCAGTAAAATGTTTTTCCCCCATCATCTGCTGGAATATTTTCCGTATCAAC
The DNA here is from genome assembly GCA_034641835.2 of Pinus albicaulis. Classification (NCBI taxonomy): domain Eukaryota; kingdom Viridiplantae; phylum Streptophyta; class Pinopsida; order Pinales; family Pinaceae; genus Pinus; species Pinus albicaulis. The sequence goes on from CM076576.1 coordinate 724,848,253, forward strand.
GAAGATATATCCATGACCGGAACAATGATGTGCTGCTATAGCCTCTGTTTCCTCTACGACGTGCTTACTCCATGTCAGCACCTACGAATTATTATCACTCGCGCCCTCTTCAGTTCCTGCATCTCGATGATGTAGCTGGTGTGAGGACCAATAGATTGGGAATGGACAGAACATGATAGAAAGTAGCAGGTTCAACAGAAGAGACGAGACCAACAATACGTCCTGTAGGTTTTAACCCTGAACAGAAATTATCTACACACGAATCTTCTGACAGAAAATAAACAATAACGAGAGCATAAAACATAAAACAGATAAACACAGAGATTTTCCCTTGGATCCCAAATCAGGACGACCAGCTTGATTTTTCATTATATTCCTTTTAGTGTTACAACACATATATATACATGTCGAAGCATACATGAACCCTAATCCATTAACCATGGATTAGAACATAATCGTAGTTCCCTTGACCGGATCTACAAAAATACCAGTGGCTGAAAACCATCGTACCCCAAAACCATGTGCAAAACCATGCACAAAACCATGGGTGCGGACTACCCACCGGAAATTAGTCTTGGAAAGAATATAACACATACCCAACATTCTCCCACTTGTTGTTTTCTTTCCATAGGGGGCCACAGGAGAGCTTATTCATTGGCCCAATTCTTCAATGCCCATTGTTTCTCTACACCAAGAGAACTTTTGAGTGCTCACAGACTTCGTCAATGCATCTGCAACATTCTTCAAAGTGTCCACCTTTACCAGCAACACCCTTTTAGCCTCAACCATATCTCTAACAAAGTGATATTGAACATCAATGTGCTTTGTCTTTGAATGATAAGCATGGTTCTTAGCCAAGAAAATTGCACTTTGGCTATCACAGTCTATCCTTATAGCTTGTTGTATCAACCCCATACTTGAACACAATCTCTGCAACCAAACTGCTTCCTTGCTTGCATGAGTGGCTGCTATGTATTCTGCCTTTGTAGTTGAAAGAGCCACTACAGACTATCTTTTACTCATCCAACTGACTGAGCCTCCAAATAGGCTAAACACATACCCACTTGTAGATCTTCTTTGGTCCAGATCTCTAGCCCAGTCTGCATCAACAAAACCATGAATGTCCAACATTCTTTCCAATCCTGGTCTTCCCTAGTAGCACAAGCCATAATCACTAGTGCCACGTAAATATCTAAAAACTCACTTCACTACTGTCCAATGCTCCTTCCCTGGGTTTAACATAAACCTGCTCAATACTCCCACTGCATGTGCAATGCCTGGTCTAGTACAGACCATTGCATACATCAGGCTACCCACTACACTTGCATATGGAACACGGAACATATCCTCCTCTTCTTCTTGTGTCTTGGGACATTGTTCAGCAAATAGCTTTACACCTACAGGAATAGTAACATTCACCGGTTTACTATCCTGCATATTGAACCTCTGCAATATAGTCTCGACATACTTCCTCTGGTTTAACTAGAGCTTCCTCTTTGCCCGATCTCTCTTAATTTCCATGCCCAAAATATAGTTTGCAACACCAAGATCCTTCATGTTGAATTTGGAGAACAGTTGGGTCTTCAAATCTTGGTTAATTTCTTTGTCATTTCCAATCAACAACATATCATCCACATACAAGACCAAATAAATAACACAGTCACCAATTAATTTAAAATAAACACAGTGATCCTCCTTGCTTCTGGTGAAGCCAAGTCCCCGTATATAGGTATCAAATTTCTGATACCACATCCTTGGTGACTGTTTTAACCCATACAGAGACTTCTTCAACCTGCATACGAGTTCTTTCTTACCCTTCACCATAAAGCCTTCAGGTTGCTTCATGTAGATCTCTTCTTCTAGATCCCCGTGAAGAAATGATGTCTTCACATCCATCTGTTCTATCTCAAAATCAAATGCAGCAGCAACAGATAAAAGTAATCTAATAGAAGTAACTTTGGCAACATGAGAAAAAATATCACCAAAATCAATTCCCGGCACCTGGGAATAACCTTTCGCTACCAACCGAGCTTTGTATTTCTCCACCTTGCCTTCTACATTCATCTTCTTCTTAAACACCCATTTGCTCCCAATGGGCTTCCTTCCAGCCGACAACTCCACTAGATCCCATGCATCATTTTTGTGCAAGGATACCATTTCATCAACCATGGCCTCCTTCCAGAGTTTTCCATCCTCTGAATCTACTGCCTCCCTGACAGTTCTGGGTTCATCATCAGTTATAGTTAAGGCAAAACCTGAACAGAAAGCAGATGGACTATACCTTTCTAGTTGCCTTCTTTCCCGAACTGATCTTCTCAAAGCTGGAGTTTGTGGCTCTTCATCTTTTGAGTCTTCTTCTGTTGTAGAGTCTGATTCATCCTCCTTTAGCTCAAACTCTATCTTCTCAGGTTCCTTTGGTAGGACTTCATGTTTAACAACATCTTTCACCTCTCTAAACACCACATCTCTGTTGTACACAACCTTCCTTGTTTCCGGGTTCCAAAGCTTGTAACCCTTTAAACCATCCTTATACCCAATAAAGATGCACCTTCAAATTTATTATCCAACTTAGTCCTTTTCTCCTTTGGAACATGTACATATGCATCACATCCAAATACCCTCAGATGTGAAAGAGAGGGTTTCTTACCACTCCATACCTCATGTGGAGTCTTATCCTCCAACGCTGATGAAGGTGATACGTTAACCAGAGAGCATGCAATCTCCACTGCCTCTGCCCAGAATTCTTGTCCTAACCCGGTACCACTAAGCATGCTTCTTGCCTTTTCCATCGGTGTTCTGTTCATTCTAACTACGCAACTCGTTTCTTTGAGGGTGTGTATGGAGAGTAGTCTTCGATCCATCGTGCAAGCACACTTATTTTAACTCTTCAAATTCCTTCTGAGAACTCCCCACCATTATATGTCCTCGGCACCTTTATCTTCTTCTCTATCTAGTTTTCCACCAGGGCCTTAAATTCTTTAAATCTGTCAAAGACTTCAGATTTCTTCCTCAAGAAATATATCCATGTATTCCTTGAGAATTCATCTATGAATGAAACATAGTACACAGACTTTCCCAGTGATGGAACTAACATAGGTCCAAACACATCAACATTGCACAAGTTCTAATATCTTGTTCGCCTACTTAGCACCAGAAGGAAAACTCACCCAGTTTTGTTTTCTTCCCTTATACACAATTACACAATGTTCACCAGAAATCAAAATGTGAGAGCAATTAGACATACCTTCTACCATACCATTTCTATGCGATGTCAAAGAGAAGCCCTTCTCTCCAATATGTCCAAGCCTTTGATGCCATAGCATGGTATTTCTCGAGAGGCAGCCCTAGGCTTTTAATCACTTTCGGGAACCTGATGACCCACCTTATTAGCCATGCTACCTTGTAGCTTGTACAAAGTTCGGTTTGAACTCCCGCGTGTAGTGCTCCTCGAACCATCTTTAGGGCATCTTTCGTTTCTGGTTTCACGCTTTGCTTCGGCCATCTTGTAGAGGAAATCAAATTTCTAGCCAATGCAGGAATGTACAGAACACCGGGAAGTGTTCTAATCCTTCCACCTTGTAGCTTCAACTTGACCTTTCCACGTCCGATGATTCTGGCCTTCCTATCATCCCCTAGGAAGACATCACCACCATCATATTTCTCATACTCGCAGAACCACTCCCTATGGGGAGTGAAGTGAAAGGATGTACCTGAGTCAATCAACCATGACTCATGATCTACATGTGTATTTGAAGAAGAAGCCAAATACACATCCCCACCTTCATCCGAGGTGGTTTTTTCCTCTGCAGAAGGAGCATCATCAGATCCCTTTCCTTTCTCGGGAGCTTTAGATCTGCACTCCCTTTTGTAGTGCCCTTCCTTTCCGCATTTCTAGCATACCTTTACAAAATTTCCAGAAGATTTAGATCTCCCCAGATTTAGATCTCCTACTCGAAACCTGTCTGCTTTGCCGTAGACTTTCTTCAAGATACATCTCCATTTCTAGTCTCCATATTTCTCTGTCTCATTTCCTCCGGCAACAAGGCTGAGACAATGTCATCAAAATTCAAGGTAGTTGTATTGCTACCTATTGCAATAACCAGACTATCCCACGAGTCTGGTAGAGAACACAACAAACTGATGCACTTATCTTCATTTGATATTTTAATATCAATAGATGACAACTGACTTACCACAGTATTGAAGGCGTTCAGATGCTCTGTCATCGAGTCTCCATCCTTCATCCTTAGGTTATATAGCTTTTTCCGCAGGAACAACTTATTCACCAGAGACTTAAATTGGTACAAAGTCCCAAGTTTTTCCCACAAATTCTTCACCGTAGCTTCCCCAGATACATTCAAAAATACTGAATCTGAGACACACAACCATATTGTGCTCTTAGCCTTCCGATCCAAGCTTTCCAAGCCATCCGATACTGCTGCTGATGCAGTACCTGGATCTACCGCGATCCACCGATCTTTATCCACCAGCAGATCCTCCATCTTGAGCTTCCACAACTCAAAACTCTGACCATTAAATTTCTCGATCTCTATCTTTCCGCCGCTCGCCATATTCTTTCACCGCAAGAATCGATCCCGCATATCTCCCACTGCACAGGGTCTACCACAGGCCCGAGCAAAAAACCCTCAACAACAAAGGCGTCCCCTTGAAGCCGAAACAGCTCTGATACCAAATGTAGGTTTTAACCCTGAACAGAAATTATCTACACACGGACCTCATAAGGTAATGTAAAATATAAAACACACACAGAGTTACAAAGAGAGAAACAGATAAACACAAGGACGCCCTCCTGATCCCAAATCGGGACGACCTCAGCCTTGATTTTTCATTACAGTCTCTTCTTTAGTGAAGAAGGATGAGTGGCAGCATGCCGAAGCATACATGAACCCTAATCCATTAACCCTGGATTAGAACATAACTGTAGTTCCCTTGACCGGATCTACAAAAATACCAGGGGCTGAAAACCATCGTACCCCAAAACCATGTGCAAAACCATGCACAAAACCATGGGCGCGGACTACCCACTGGAAATTAGTCATGGAAATAATATAACACATACCCAACACATCCTTCACTCTGTATTTTACTCGGCGATTACAAGGTATGTCGATCTGATGATCATCAAGTAAGAATTGATTTTGTTCATAATCCATCTTGAGGATTTCAGTACCGGTAACGAGATGGATGAAAAAATCTTCTGGGTGGATGTTCCTTCTGCCTAGATTTGGAAGTCCTCTGTGTAGAGATTCCTTGGCCCTGGAGATGGAGGGAGGTTAGGGTAGTAATTGAGAATGGAGTGGAATCTTTTGACCACTACCTATGACGAAACAAGTTCGTGGTGCTCATTGGCCCGTCCAATTCATTACGTAAAGGTGGGATTGTGGTTCTGTCAAATCAATAATGGAATCTTTTTAGTTTCATTCCATGATTTGACATCCTCGCCTCTCCATCTGGGAAGTAGAAATCTCCCTCCAAACATTAGCTACTGGTTATGGAATTACAAATCTCCTCCTTCACCCTGTAAAACACAAATGTTAGCCACTGGTGGAATTCCAAATCCCCTCCATTTCCCTGTAAAATGAAATTAATTCCAAATCTCTTCATTTTCTCTATAGAGTAAAATTATTTGTTTTTCATGTTTATAATTTTAAGGTGTAAGGCTTTTTTTTGGGTTGTGTTATTATTTTTTTTAAGTTTGGTAGGAATACATTTTCAAGATGTCCAAAATATCATCTCTTTGTTTTGTAAGTTTAGCAGGACTTCATCTTCAATTACAGCATATCACTTTGATAAAAGAGAATTGAATGGATAACTTCACATCCAAGAATGTCTTAACATAATACTCAATCAATATTTATGCAAGGCTCGTGGACTCCAACACTATGCAAGACCCCAATGTTATTATTAACATTTATACAAAATTCTGAATATTTGATGACTTATAATAATTCTTTGTTTTATGAATATATCATTTTAATTTATTGAGTATTTAAATATGTTATGCTATTAAGAATTTATATTATTCAATTTATTATATCATTATATATTAATTTTATTATAATAATACAACTTTAATTTTTATAATTTTATTTTTAAAAAATAATAAATAAATATTTTAACTAATAATATTAATAAAAATTATTAACTATCCATAAAAATTAACTCTTTTGAGTTGAAAATCTAAAATTAACTCTTTTGAGTAGAAAATCTCTCATATATAGTTATATTTTTTTTTCAATTACTCTCTCATACTAATATTATATGTTATTTCTATGATAAGTATGGAAGAAATTATTTTTCTTTATTTTGAAGGATATATTAATAAAATGTTTTAATTATGATAATTTTTTTATTTTCAATATCTATATTCAATATCTTTATTTTGAGAGAGATTTTCAATCAAATCAGTTTAATTATCAATAATTATAAGAATAATAATAATCATAATAAAGAGTTGAGATTTTATTTATTTATTTTTTTAAATTAAATTAAAAAAATTCTATGTTTACTAATTTACTAGCTATTTAATTTATATGACTACACTAATATGATATAATATAATATGTACACATTTTTGTCATAAAATGAAAATATAATAATATTTTACATCAAAGTGATTTCTATGCATATAAAGTGGACATGAAATTATTTCATCAATCCCACTTATTAAATGTTTGCACATCAATATTTCTTTTAATCAAAACTCTCATTTTACTTTAATCAAAAATCTCATTTTATTGTCAAGCATCAAAGATATTGGAATATTCCAATGCATGAAATTTTGAATAATAACTTCCTTGCTTCTCTAAATCCATAATTATGTTTTCACAATTAATTGACATGATTATAAATTCTACTATGCGACATGGTTATAACCACCTATACAAGGCAATGAGAAGTGAAATGATAAAAGAAAATGAGTATTATATTTAGAAATGAAACATGCACATTGATTACATCAATAAATAGATGGTCCAATATTAAATATTTATTGCATTATGCAATATTAGGTTTTTATATTAATAATTATGTAAATTTTAAACTAGCAATTGAACCGAATGTTGCAAAGGAAACATCATAAGGAAGTAGCGTAGAAAGAAATCAATTGTAAGTAATTTGATGTGACCTTCTATTTATAGTTTAAATTCATTGCATAAATATATAGAATGTATAATGTTTGTAATAGACATTGCATTTTCATATTTGAAAAGAAAGTTACGCTACAATTTGTTGAAGATATCGTGGACTCGTAAAACAATATTTTGTTCACAATATTATTATTTTATAAAATATGGAAATGATTAAATATTGAAATGAATTATTGAAGTTGTGTGTAATGAGTAGGTATTATAATACTATATTAATATGACATTGAAAAGAATACATAATTATATTGTTGGAATAGTTACAAAATGTAATGCAAAGGTAGAAGATGATGACAATAGTTTTATAGTATGTGACATTTTAAGAATGTACAATGTTTGAAGTTGACATTGCATTTTCATCTTTTGCAATAAAATTTAAAGTTTTTGTAAAAGATTACAAGTAGATCATGAACAAAATGATTTCTTCTGAGCTTGTCGAAGAGTTTGGAGATTTTCCAAAGTAAAAAGAAACCTGCAAAGCAATATTTTGTTTCGAAAAATTAGAAGAAATATTATTTTTGGAAATATGTAAATTAACTTGTTGAAATTGTCTATAATGAGGTTGTATGTGAATTGTATTATAAAGAATGTGTAGTGAGTGAAATTGAAGTTACTTGTATTATGGGAAATTGAAAACGTTCAATCGAAGATGCAGGTGGACCGATGGCAAATTGAACACCACTAGAGATTTATTCGAAATTGCAGATGCATATTTCTCGATTGCCAGTTTCCTCTTATTTTTAGCATTTTCTCTTGTTTTTGTATGTGAATCATACATTTTAGAGTAGATTTTATTTTGAGTAATAATTCTATAGTTGGTCGAAGACGATAAAGCGGTACATTTTGATTTGGCACCAATAGTATCTTGTGCATTGTACTAATTGTTGTATCTCTTTTATTGCAATAGTTGTATAGTTGTGATATCACCAAGTCCATGTGTTCTGTTTCAAAAGAAATAAAATGTTAGAAGCAATTAGTTAGGAATTATACCAGGAACATAATATTTTCAACTATGTATTAATGATGAGTAAATTAGATTATTGTTAATAGGTAGAAATGATATGTGATTAAAATAGTTTGGACTTAATAATATGTGCAAAATTTTTGGAGATGTTAAAATATGGAATGTAATTGGTCGTCTGTAGAAGACATTGAAAGAAGAAGTTCTTCTGTGTGTTTCGTGCGAGCAATATTTTTGTTGTCTTTCATTTTCATGAAACGATCGAAAGTGAATGGAGGCAAAATTCAGAGATTTTGTAGGGAAGGGACTCTTGAAATTTCCATGAATGTGATACCTTGTCATTCAGTTTTTCCAATGTCTATCATCGCTTTTGGCAATATCATGCCGTAAGATTTATGTATAGTTAATGCCCAAGCCATTTCTAGTGGAATTTTCATACATCCATTTCTTTTTATTGCTAGACTATGAAAGTGAGTCGGGTTTGTTTCGTCCTAAGCATGCCCGATGTATTTGGGAAATTCAACGACGACAAATGTTGGAAGTTGTGGAGGTGTAGTTGATTCTTTGTAAAAGATGGATATAATTTCCCTGGGGGAACCATTAACAAGCCCTGCTGAAACCCAAAGGTTGGAAGTCAACATTACTTTTTTCCCTTTGCATATGTAGACAATTCACTTGATTTTCTCGTCATCTTAAGAGAAATTATAATAAGTGTTTTTGTCTTCTGTGATGGACCTTGCACCAGGAGTGTTTAAATATTTTATCATTTTCTTGTTATGAACCAATGTTTGAGCATTTGTTGGAAATAGATGCATAGAATCATGGAAAGAATGTATTTCATCTTCTGACAAGAAAGAGTCTCTTCGCGACATAAGGATGTTATAGTCATCAATTGTTGGATTTTCACTTCTAATGTTTTGAAGGATGTTTCCGAAAGTAACTTGAGCAATGTTGTCACCTTGTTGACGAAATATTGTGTCGAATGTGATTATTTCGTTGAATGTGATTATTGTGTTGAACGTGTTCCACAATGCACTTATGTTGCTTGTGCCTACATATAGTGGTATGTCTTTGATGGGCGGTAACTGGTCGAGATCACCAACTAATATAATGGAACAACCATTGAATGGAGTGCTTCTCTTTAATGGAAATGCCTCTTGAAGACATTTGTCAATTTGGTTAAGAAGCTTAGGCCCAATGAAGCTCATTCCATCGATCAGTATGTACATGATATGCTTAAGTTCTTGGAATTTTGTAAGAGTGTTGCCTTCTAAGGGTGTAAGATATTTTATTAGAAGTTGAAGGGAAACATGGATTGTCGATGCTTGTATGTTGAATGGTGCAACACCTGTAGGGGCTAGGAGCATGATCGGTGAAGGTTCTGATCCTGCAAGTGTTATGAGCATTTCTCTGATGAAATTTATAAGAAGGGATTTCCCAGTTCCAACAATGCCTTGTATTATCATCCATAGAGCAGGTGATATATCATTCTTAGTGAAATGAGTAGAAATAACATTCATATATTTTTTTTGCATTGGAGATAAGGAGTTAAGGTATGCGAGGATATCTTTATTTGTTTGAAGAATATGATGGAAAAAGTGGTTATTCTCAATGAATTGTGGGCCTATTTCTTATAGATGTGATGGGATAATGGTATGATTCCAGCTATGGTTGTCATCAAAACCACGAAGCCCAAGAATATCAAGGTCATTTATGAGCAGTTCATTTGTAGGGTGCAACTGAGAGAGTAATTCCCATTCATTTAGGTCCATGGTCTCTGGAGGATGGAATTCATGAATAGTTGAGTTATTATTTGCAGGAGGCTTGATATTAGATAGTGTGTGGTGTTGATGCGAAGGTTTGTAGAATGGACGAAATGTTTACCAGTTTGTGATGAATTCTTTAGCAGAATTTCCTATATCTCGAGCAATATGATGAAAAGGTTTGTAAAGCTTAATTTCAACTCTACAAAAGTCAGCGTAGCAAGATTCTACTATGGATCGTTTTGAGGAATAATGTGGTATGATATAAACAATTGCTTGTTCGGGTCTTTGTTTCCATTTGTTTGTCTTACGATGGGGATCATATGACTAAGATCTTGCTATTTCTATAAGTGATGTGGATTCTAAGGCAGATGGGCAATGGATGTATGTATCTATCAAGTGTGGTGAGGGAGGAGTGGTGGTGTTCTTTTGTTGAAGGCGCATATAAATTTGTTGGCCTACATTTAAAGGAAAGAAGGAGCGACTACACAATGTTAATGGTAATTTTCGTATCATATGCTAGGTTTCTTGTGATCCTATGTCACGAGCGACAAGAGATTCTGCAAGGAATTTTCGAAATGCAGATGTTTTTGGGTCAACGTTAGGTGAAGTGAGTACAATTCTATGTAGCATGTCATGGAATGTTTCAGATTTCTTTTCTGCTTTGGGTGCATATTTCAAAATATGTTTCTAAACGACATGGATTGAGAGAATTAGTTTGTGCTCAACATTTGCACGCCAAATAGATAGGATGCTAGGGTTATGGGTATTGAGTCGATCATCATTGCAAGCGGGGGTCTATGTCTTTTAGCCATTGGAGTCAATGAATAAGGAAGAATGTGGATGTAATTCCCAAGGTTCTTTATATTGGCATTCAAATGAGAAGCCTTTTTTTCTAAGGCATGTGTTTTCAGTGAATTTTGTGTGTATTTCAATGCAATTGATGAGTTTGACATAATCATTGATAGGATTTCTTCTTAAAATATCTGATGTGGACAATAAGCAAGGGTCTGTTAAATTTGTTTGAGAAATGGATTGGTTTGAAACTGTAGAAAGTCGAGGGTTCCAAGCTGATATGTATTTGTCGAAGAATTTTTTAGTACTATCAACTTCTTTTGTGTTATCCCAGTTAAGAGTTTCCATATCAGGTGCATTTTGTATCCAGAGGAATCCATGGATGTGCACGGATCCTCTATGTTCCCATTCATAAATGTGAAGGATGTATTTTGTTAGGAAATTTTGAATTAGATGGAGTTTTATTTTTAGAGAATTATGAAAGTAATGTGGTAGAGTGCATACCTGTACGAGTAGTATTTTGTCTGCAAGTGTTTTTCCAAGATAACTTCACAAAATATTGTGAATCTGTGGTGCATATATAGTGATGTTAAGTGGGGGTTAGAGATACTGTTATCATTTCTCCATTTGTGTTATTTTACAACATCAGGAGGTGGACTTCCTGGCATGATTGCATGAATATCAGGCCATTTTGTATCAGCTGCATTTAATGTGAAGAAGAACATTGGACAACCGAGTTGAGATATCAAGTCTATCAGTTTATCTTTATCTTTGTGCCAAAAAGGTCTTGTGCCACATAGAGAGCTACCGAACCGCATGACTTGTTCTACCAATTTTTCGTCTGGAAATTGTTCTAATCGGATGTTCAAATCATGGATTGACGTTGGAAATCCATCTCTGATGTTTTTTTTTTACAAAAACAGAGTCTATTGCTTGACTGCGATGGTGCATCATGAGATTGTATAAGTAGTAGTGAAATCTTGGGTGCTTACCGAATCTATTATCGTGGTAATGTAGGATATGAAGTGTGTATTCATGTAACTGCATTGTCTTTATTCTTGGTTGATTTGGTAGTGTAGCTCCTGTGGGGAATAGGGTGGGGAAAGCCATAGAGAGGAGACCATTTGTAGCAACAATACATTTGGTTCGACAATGGATATGGATTCCAAGATATGATTCAAGACAAATGGAGCATGGTGATTTAGGTTCAAGTTTATCAAATTTCCACATAATTCATGATGTGCACAATTAGTACGAACGTTTTTTAAAGAATGTGCAATGGAGGGGGGTTGAATGAGTTATGGATGAATCTGTTTGAGCATCATTATTGTGAATGTTGTTGAAAGCATGTGGAATGGAGGGTGGGGGAGTATGAGCTATGGACGAATTTGTTAGAGTGGTTTGCTAAAGAGATAGAGGGTTTGAAAATCATAAAAGAAAATTGTTTTCAGAGTGGGAAGTGTTTGATGGAAATTGTGAATTTCCATCATATGTTCTAGATGATGAATGTTGATTTTTTTTGCTTTTTGTTTGTTTGGAAATATTTGAAGTATTTTTAGCATGATAAACCTCACGTTGGCGTGCATTTATTCGTTTTTTATTTGCTGCATAGTATCTTCGTGCACGTTCATCATTAGAAGTAGTAGACATTTCCACAAGTTACGACACCTACAGGAAAGAGAGGGGGGATGACAATGTTATTTGGAGAGAAAACAACCATGTTATTGTATAAAAGAGGAAATCAAAAATTGTTTTTTTCAATATATTTATGTTAATATATGATTAGAAAAATGTGTTTGAAAGTATATTTTAGTAATTTTTAGGTATACAAGAAGATAATAAGATGTGTAACGTGTCGATAACACTGTGTTTGAGAGAATATTTAAGTAATTTGTAGATTTACATGAAGATAATTGGATGTGTAATGCGTTAAGTTGCTTGATTTGTTAAAACAAAGAAATTTAAATCATTGTGAATTAGCATAAATGAAATTACATGCAATCAGATGTTGTGTTGGAAAACATATCAGAATAAAGAATAAGAGATATTTTTGGAAAGGCATACAAAACAATATGGTCTATAAATGTATTTATAAATTAAAATAATAGAAATTAGCAATAAGGAAAAAGTACGTGTAACGATATTTATCTATGATATTGAGATTGTATGGATTGCTTGAAGGATGTTGTTGCATTCTGTTGAGAATTACAAGCTCTCTTCTTTGATGATAACACATTTCAAGCGTGGTATGTCTCTAAATGTTTCTGTCTTCACTGATAGTGTGAAGATATGATCTGTCCATGGTTCTTTGGAGACAATTTCCTTTATTAGATCAGGATTTGAGGATACCAAATAGAAGTCTTTTGAATTAACTCCAAGAATTGTAGATGTTGCGTCTTCGAAAGCAACTGTTAAAACCAACTGACCAGTGTGATATTGTACATCGATCTTTAGTAAGTATCTGTAATCACAGTCAGTTACTTCAGTGCTGCATTTAGGGAAATACCATGTGCTTGTATTTTTTTGAATAAGTTTCTTCATCTATTTTTTCTTATCAACAATAGATGGGCATGATAGGTATTAAAAATTGTTCATCCATATTTTTGTTATTGTGCCCTTGCCTTGGTAGAATGCAGATATCTCTAAGGACTTGATACTATAAATATCAACAATCGTTATTTTTTTAGGTTGATGGCCAAAAGAAGGTGAATATATTGTTGTCACTGGTGTAGAAGTTGTAGTGGAACTTTCTTTTTTAAATCATGACTTTAACATATGGGCCTCTTCGATGTTAGGATATACAAGAATAATCGATATTGTTGTAGTTCCAACAATTTTTCCATTAAATTCACCAACACAAGCAAACTTGATTGCAATGATGAGACTATTTCCCGTAGCACATAAGCATGAAATTTATTTTGATACTCCATCAAAATTTCCTCCCAAAAGATTGCATCCATGCTATATACAGACATGTCTTGAATATTTACTGTTTGTTTATTAACTTCTGATCCATCTTTTCTATGCAAGGTGCATGGATTGGAAATATTAGTAACAATACCAAGAACATTAACAATCAAGTTGACGTTTGTTGTTTTGATATCAATGATTGATTTTATATTGAAATGCATTGTTGGGTTTGATTTTCTTTCGTTGGCAACATGCTCTATAGTAGATGTAGCATTTAACAAAATTTCCCACTCATTGTTTAAGTGGTTGTATTTTTTATTAGCCATTTTCACATTGACTTTTGAGACAATGTATATATTTCCAACTTGGATTTTATCAAAGAAATAATCGGTAACATTGTTGAAACATGTAATGTGTATTTATCCACCTTTTGTATCGAAGAGGTCGAAGCCAAACACTTTCCCAAGTCGGTATTGATTTTGAAATTTTCAAAGAGGTGTCTTTCTTTGAACATATCCTTTTATGGACCAATTTGAATGGTAAGGGCTTATTGCTTTGATCGGAATTTGGACTGGCATGATGGATGTAGTAGGAATAGTAGAAAGTGTGCAGTGCATTTTTGACGAAGGTTTTTGGTTCAATGAGGACGGAGTTTCCTCTTGACAAGTGATTGGGATACTCAGATTTTTTGGAATACCAATTAAAGGTGCAGATGTAGCACAAATTTCGAAGTCTAGTAGCATTATAGACCTACACGGTAAATGATAGTAATAAGAGAAATTGTTAGACTTGAAAGTCGTATGAAGGAAATATATAAAGTTTAAATAAGAATTTTGTAACAAACTTACATTGATGGACCAATAGTTGAAGTAGTCCAACTTTTAACATGTATAATTGAACCTTTTTGAAGCAAACTTGCTTCAACGAGGTCATTGAAAGTTATTGGAAGCATAAGGCTCTTCATATGTGTGCTATCAAAGATGGAGGTGCGATACTGTACTGTTGAACTTTGCATTGACGTAATAGGCTCAAGTTCAACAATTTGTAGCAATGGTTGAATATGAGTTTTCCCAGATAGCATTGATAAAATACCATTCTCAGTAATTTTTGTTGTCATTTTTTGAAAACAGAGATAAAAGAATAAGTAGTATAGAGAAGGAAATTCATAAATGTGGTTATTGGTTTAAAAAATTTTATATGTGGTTTTGCGTTAGATGTATAGCATTAATACGATTCCTATAGAACTACATGAAAAGTTAAAATGGAGCAAACGCGTTCGTAGTGTTTCAAATTTAATGAAAATGATCATAATATATAAAAAATATGTATTCATAATGCATTTAAATAGGGTACATAACACTCAATGTATCGAAATGGATCATTCATAGGTAAATGTAAGTTATAAAATAATGATTGTTTGGAGGAATAAAAAAAATGGCTATATGTATAACTAAAGTATTTTCAAAAATCATTGTTATTGTTTGAAAAGTTAGTTTTTTTAAATGAATGAAAATGATAATATATAAAAATTATGGATTCATATTGCCGAAATGGATCATAGGTAAATCTAAGTTAAAAATTATGATTGTGTTGAATAAATAAATAAAAATGGTATAAATGTTGATAGGAATCGAAATATAAAAAATTATTAAAGTTAATATTTACCAAAATTTATTAAAGTTAATATTTACCAAAATTTATATAATTTAATAAAAATAAAATTGAATAGAAAAAGTTAATATTTACCAAAATTTATATAATTTAATAAAAAGAAAATTTAATAGCAAAAGTTAATATTTACCAAAATTTATATAATTTAATAAAAAAAATTGAATAGTAAAAAATAAACTACTATTCAATTTAAAATTTCTTATTCAATTTCAATATATATCTATTAATCTACCTATTTTTTTTTTCAATTTCAATATACATACTTATCTACTTAAATACAACACAAAATTTACAATGATGAGATTCTTGATTTTTCTCTATAATGCAACTCATGAACATCTCAAATAAAAACTATTTCATTCATGCCATTGAATAGAGAACTGATCTTGAATATAACTCATGAACATCTGAAAAGAAAAGAAAAGAAAATAAAATTTCTCATTCAATTTCAATATATAACTATTAATCTATCTATTTCTTTTTATTTTTTCAATTTCAATATAGAATCTTATGTATCTAAATACAAGATAAAATTTACAATGATGAGATTCTTGTTTTTTCCCTATAATGCAACTCATGAAGATCTCAAATAAAAACTATTTTATTCATGCCATTGAATAGAGAATTGACATTTAATATAACTCATAAACATCTCAAATAAAAAATTTCTCATTCAATTTCAATATATTATTAGCTATTAATCTACCGAATTCTTTTTTTTCAATTCAATATATACACATTTATGTACCTAAATACAAGAGAAAAATTACAATGATGAGATTGTTGATTTTTCCCTATAATGAAACTCATGAACATCTTTATAGTAATTACATTAATTTGATCAGTTATTTTTTAATGGCATCCTAAGAAAAGAAAAACAATTTGATACCTGGGATATTGTATGCCCCAATCATTCTATATGTCAATATATGCCAATTGGTTTATGGGAAATGTTAAAATATCCAAAAACAACCACTTTATTTCCCAAATTGCCATTATCATCATCTACAAAAAATCACATCAATGTATTACAAAACAAAATCCCCTGAAAAAAAATGCATGGAAAAAAAATGCAAACCATGATGTCTGCATCATACAATATACAATGTGAAATCCTCTAACAAGAGTTCAAGAAAAGTAACTACTTCCTTGTATGAATAATCCTCTTATTGGAGCATCTTTCAGAGAGGGAAAGTGATCCTTCTAAGAGAGCTAAGTTTGCTTCACCGAATTAGAGAACCGGAGTGGACTGGGGATAGGTCACTGACTCCTACCCCTGATCACTGGAAACTAATCATGACATACCCAGAGCCTAATATTACTTGTTGGGGCCAACTCCAAAAGTCCATGATGATTCACTACCCACTGCCAGGCCTTTCCTTATAGTAGCCTAATAATTTCTGTTGGGTTTTTTCTTGGGTCTGTTTTTTGATACTTCATGGATTGTATGCTAAATTCATACCAAGGGGATCAGCAAGGGTGTTTTCAATATGATATCCCATTAAGATTTTGAGCTTAGATACTACTTATGGAGGTTGCATTTTTTTTATTTTCCTTCCCTATAAAATACATATTTTATATTGAGTGATGGCATTTAGACCTTCTGGGAATTCAACACTTCACTCCCAAGATGAAAATAGTTTATGTTTTGCATTTTGTTGTGAAACGTAAAAACGAGGTTGGTTTAATTTAGTTTAGTTTACTTGGCTAGAAAATTTGCCTTTAGTTTACATAAATTTTATTGACTGTATCGAACAAATTTTATTTTTATATGTACAGTGGACATGGCAAATAGTTGTGATGGGAGTATTTTTCTTAACATTTCTACTCACTGCACGCTATATTGTAGGTGTAGTTATCTTCTAACATTTGTTGAATAACATTGTTAAACTGTGAATTTGAATCATGCAACATGCAAATGCCGAAATGATCCAATTTTTCATTAATTTTTGCTGTATGGCAGAGCAAGAGGAAGCCCAAGATATTATGGATTTCTACTGCTACTCCCTTCACATCAGTGATTATAGCTAATGTATTCGTCTTTGCCACTAAGGCTGATAAACATGGAATTAGCATTATAAGAATGCATTATTCTCCAATATCCATGAAGAAAAGTGACTTTCTTCACGGCCATTGCCCCACCCCACCCACAGATTTCATATTATGTGTGCACATTTTATCTTTATGATCATTGGACTCTGTAATTTGGTAACTCACACATACTATTTTGTTTCCTGTAGATTGGTCACTTGAAAAAAGGGCTAAATCCACCTTCCCTTAACATGTTGCAATTTAATAGCAGTTACTTAGGATTGGCAATAAAAATAGGGCTTGTCACCAGACTCATCTCACTGATGGTCCAAGGTCACTTTGAAAGGAGAGTATCTTATAGATAGGCATTTTTTCAACTGTGGGATAACTTCCGTACCCCCTACCTACTAAGCTTACTGGCCATCATATGGATCTACAGTTTGGCTTCCATCATGTGTAGAAGTATTAAATTTCACCCCTCACTCTTGTGATGTTAACTAAGGTAGTCATGAAAGAAGCGAAGAAGCTATTCCGGATTTCTGCTGCTGCTCCCTTCACATCGGTGATTATAGCTATTGTATTCATCTTCGCCACTAAGGATGATAAACATGGCATTAGCATTGTAATAATGCATTATTCTCTGATATCCATGATGAAAAGTGGCTTTCTTCACAGCCATTTCCCCACCCCACCCACAGCCTCCGCTAAATATTCTAGGAGTAAGAAATTCATCCATAGGGCAGTTCAATGATTTCGTTTGAAGTGTTGGCTGTAGAGAGAGAATCAGGGGCAGTTCTGAGGATCCCACAAAAAAAAAACTGAGTTATCTAGGCCAAGGATGGAGAAATGAGATGATCTACAAAAGTGCCAAATGGGTTATTTTTATTATTCAGAATGAGAATTGCAACACCTTTCGGAAACTGTAATTCTTCGATGTAAACAGACAAGTGGGGGGATGAGGTAATAAATTGCTATTTTCTTTTCTGCTTCATCAAATTAGTGATGTGAGCTACTTGGTCAATTACGTGAATGTACTTTCCATTCGAATTGACCTGCATTACTTACTTATAGCTCATTGTTCTAAGAGGGAGTTTGGTTTTAGAATTCATAGACTCTGTAGTGTAATTCCGGTATATCCCAGCAGGGTATGTAGCAACTACTGAGCTTACTTGTCGTCATATGGATCTATAGTTTGGGTATAGTTATATATGGCACTGAGCTTAGTGTAAAGCAGGAGGTATATCACTCTCTCTACTTCATTGAATATGTAATCACTACGACTAATAAGCACCTAGATTACATATGAGTTAGGAGATCAGAGGTAGAGCATAAAGAAGACAAAAAGAAATAGGGGTCTGGGTGAGCAAGGTATTGATCTAGTGTTTCGAGTGTGAGCTTCTCATCACGTAGGTTTTTACTTTTGAAAATCAAACTGCCATGTAGAATAGTTTCGATAGGTTTGAAAGAGAGTTGATGGGTTTCAAAATAAGGGTTCCCCTCAAGAAATGGTTTCTTAAAACTAAGTTAATTTCTATTAGAGGATCTATATTGTAGGTGTAGTTTTCTTCTGACATTTGTTAATAACATAGTTAAACTCTGAATTTGTGTATTTATGATTAGCACTTTATGTTTGGTAATACATAGATTCATCTCAATCAATTCATTTGGCCACCCCACCCACAGATTTCATCTTTTGTGTGCACATTTTATCTTTATGATCATTGGACTCTAGAATTTGGTGACTCGCACATACTATTTTGTTTCCAATCACTATATATCTCCCCTCTGTCACGACGTTTCCCACTAACTGATGAATACCACGAATTTGAGTCTCTAATTCGGGGGATAACAACTGTATTGTTCCACTGTCTTGTATTTTATAGCTCATCCGATACCACCCGGGTACCACTGTTGCGCTGGCTTCTGCATTCCTGATCCAGAAGGGCTCTAGGAACAGAGGATCCCCGCTATAGTACAACTCTCAAATTACTCTTTTGTCACATAATTAAACTCCTTAAATTTCATAAATCAGAGTCGGAAATTGAATTCATTTGTCAAATCAGAGAGATTGAAGCTCACCTGTCGACATTTGCTACGCAATCAGCGACCATTTGGGAACAATCGGGTCCTGTGTAGCAGTCGTTACATTCGCAGTTAAATGTTTTTCCCCCATCATCTGCCGCAATATTTTCCGTATCGACGAAGACATATTCATGACCGGAACACTGATACTCTGCCGTTGCCTCTCTTTCCTCTGCGGCGTGCCTACTCCATGTCAGCACCTGCGAATTATTATCACTCACGCCCTCTTCAGTTCCTGCATCTCGATGATATACCTGGTGCGAGGACCAATAGATCAGGAAAGGCCAGAACATGATAGAGAGTAGCAGGTTCAACAGAAGAGACGAGACCAACAAAACATCCTTCACTCTGGATTTTACTCGGCGACTACAAGGTCTGTCGATTTGATGATCATCAAGCAAGAATTGCTTTTGTTGATGATCCATCTTGAGGATTTCAGTCCTGCAAACGATGGATGAAAAACTCTTCTGGTCGGAGGTTCCTTCTGCGTGAATTTGGAAGTCCTCTGTGTAGAGATTCCTTGGCCCTGGAGATGGAGGGCGACCCGGGTAGTAATTGAGAATGGAGTGGAATCTTTTGACCACTACATATGACGAAACAGGTTCGTGGTGCTCATTGGCCCGTCCAATTCATTCAGTAAAGGTGGAATTGTGGTTCTGTCAAATCAATAATGGAATCTTTTTAATTCCATTCCGTGATTTGACATCCTCGCCCCTCCATTCGGGAAATTGAAACTTCCCTTAAAAAAACCGTTAGCCACTGGTTATGGAATTACAAATCTCCTCCTTCACCCTGTAAAACGCAAACGTTGGCCACTAGTTGTGGAATTTCAAATCTCCTCCATTGCGCTGTAAAATGAAATTAATTCCAAATCTCCTCCGTTGCCCTCTGCAATGAAATTATTTGTTTTTCAGCTTTATCATTGGTGTACTTGTCTTTTCTTTCGTTTTGGGGAAGTGTTATTATTAAAATTTGTTGGGCAGTGTTATGCTTCAAATTTGTACACAGTTTTGAGTATTTGATGAGTTATAATGATTCTTTGTTTTATAAATTTATCATTTTAAGTGTTTGAGTATTTAAATAGGTTATGTTACTGCGAATTTACATTTTTCAATTTATTATATTATTAAATATTAATTTTATTATGAAAATATTTTCTATAATTTTTATAATTTTATTAATAAAAATATTAAATAAGTATTAATAATAATAAAAATAATTTGAAAGTGTAAGTTTTTGTAGAAATTATATACAAGATGCATATATATATCTGAAATTATATATAAGATGCATGTATATATACAAGTATCAAATACAACAGATTTATTCTGAATATAATAAATCCAAGTTTTTTTTAGTTGCATCATCAATAAAAGTAACATAATATCGAAAGCCACCAAGAGATGATAACTGAGCAGGTCCCCATACATCTGTATGTACAAGTTCTAATTTTTCGCTCGTCTTTTCTTTTCCAACTCTGAGAAATCTGACTCTCTTCTGTTTTTCATAAATGCAATTCTCATAGAAATCCAAATCAACATTCTTCAAACCTGACAACAAATTTCTTGAGTGAAGAATCTTCATTCCATTCTCACTCATGTGTCCGAGCCTATGATGCCATAATGCTACATCTGCTCCTTTGGAAGTTAAAGCATTAACAGAGTTAGAAATACCGTTGCATAAATACAATGTACCAACCTTTTTGCCTTTTGCTATTACCAGGGCTCCTTTGGTGACCTTCCAAGTTTTATCCGTGAAAGTTGTCACACAACCTTCACCGCCTAACTGCCTTGTTGAAATCAAAATTTTCTTCAGATCTGGAACATGCCTTACCTCCTTTAGTAGCCATTGGTTTCCATTCTTTTGTTTTACAAGAACTTTACCCATTCCAACAATTTTACAGGGTTTATCATCACTCAAACGGACTTGTCCAAAATCTCCTTGAATATAGTCATGAAAATATTTTTTATATGGTGTGGCATGGAATGAGGCCCCTGAATCTACTACCCAAGAATCAATAACATTTTCGAAAGAAAGAATCAAAGCATCTTGTAACACATCACCTGTCACATTTGCTTCATGATTGTTTTCTTGCTGTGCATCTCCTTCTTTTCCCTTCCGAGATCTACAATCTTTCTTTAGGTGTCCTTTCTTTCCGCATTTCCAGCACACTATCCCCGATCTGGACTTGGATCTATCTTTCCTTGATTTACTGCGATATCCTGAGCTCTTTCCTCTTTCCATTCTTCTTCCCCTAGATTCTGCACTCAAAGCATTACCCGATGTCTCACTGGAGCTTTTTCGTCGCATTTCCTCGCTAAGGATAGCACAGACAACATCATCAAACTTTAAAGTACTAGATCCAAAGACAGAGTTACTAATGGCCATAACTAAACCATTCCAGCTTTCTGGCAATGAGCACAGAAATAACAGAGCTCTAACTTCATCATCAAAATTTACCCCTAAAGAACTTAACTGACTGGTAACTGTATTAAAATCATTTAAATGGTCTGTAACAGATCCACCTTCCGACATCTTCATATTAAATAAATGTTTTATAAGAAATACCTTGTTTGAGGTCGAGGGTTTTTCATATAGTTTCGCCAACGCCTTAATCAAACCCTCTGTTGTTGTTTCCTTCGAAATATTGAACGCTACCAACGCCGCGAGGCACAACCGTATTGTTCCGAGTGCCTTTCTATCAAGAATATCCCATTCTGCGTCTGTCATAGTTGTTGACTTCTTTGTTTTTCCGCTCAATGGTAGGTATAGATCTTTCTGATACAGATAATCTTCCATCTGCATCTTTCACAGTGGGAAGTTTTGGCCGTTAAATTTCTCGACCCTAAATTTACCATCTTCCGCCATTGCTCCCACTCGAACCAGGAACCCTTCTTTCCTGCGAGTTTATCAGCCAAATAGACCTTCAACTCTAATACCAGTTGTTAGAAAATTAAATATTACAGAGAAATGCAACACATAAAATATGCAGAAAACACAAACACACAAAACACATAAAACCAGAGACACACAGATATACGTAGTTCACCCAGTTTGGGCTACGTCCACCCCGAACAACCAGTCCTTCCTTTCTATTATCCAGCGAAATGAAGATACACAACCTACAGCAGGTCCGCTGTAATATCCTTTGTTCTCTCTCACAGTCTCCCTCTCTATTTCTCGCTCCTAGAATACACACACAATACACAGCTGCAATACAATACCCTCATAAAAGCGAGGGGTTGTCTTCTAGGGAAAAAAACCCTAAACTAAACATAACTTCTACCGTAAGTCATCTACCTAATGAACAGCCCAGATTGACTAGAAATTACTATACTTTTACAAGGCAATTTTACATCTGTTTTTAGCTTCGGGGGCGCTACCCCCGAAACACTTCGCCAGGGGGGGCTCCATAAAGTCGCAACCGCCCCCCCCCCCCAGACCCCCAAGTAGCATTTAATTACGGGCGACATTGCCGCCCAATTAAGGTACAGGTGTCCAATGTTGTGATACAAAATAAACAAGATAATTAGGCTCCACACCCAATAGTAATCTCACATAGTGAGAGAAATTTTATTATGTAATGTTTTGTTGTTAGTGAAATAGAAGCATTTTTATGCCATCTCTGTCCAACATTTCTCTATGTTAAAGGAGGAGAATTTTTATTCTCCCTGTATGTTTGGAATTATCAGAAATTCCAACAGAATCCTTTTACTTTCATTCCATGATTTGACATACTCGCCCCTCAATCCAGGAAGCTAAAATTTCCCTTAAAAAAAAACCGTTAGCCACTGGTTATGGAATTACAAATCTCCTCCTTTACCCTCTAAAACGAAAATGTTAGCCACTAGTTGTGGAATTCCAAATCCCCTCCACTGCCCTGCAAAATGAAATTAATTCCAAATCTCCTCCATTGCCCCATAAAATGAAATTAATTCCAAATCTCCTCCGTTGCCCTCTGGAATGAAATTATTTGTTTTTCAGGTTTATCATTGGTGTACTCTGTTAGCACTCAAATCTACCTCAGGCTGAAATGAAGTAAAACTCAAGGCTACATCAAACCACGCTCAGCCTCGTAGCTAGCCCTACGAGGACAGGAGAGGGCTCTCTCCGTCAATCTCGAGAAAATGAGCAATAGGAAGCGAGATGACTTACAATAAGAACTGATTTTAGGCTAGTAAAGAGATAGGTATGTTTGGTTTTTGGTTTTTTGAGTTTTCGCTGGAGAAATGGGAAAACAAATTTTGGGTCCGGGGATAAGGTCAGACCTTTGCAGAGTTCAAGCTGGGGCGAGGTAGGTGATGATCTTGATGCTTTAAATTGGATTTATGGATATATTAGACCGACGAGGAGCTGAAGAGGGCAAAGAAGAACTTGGATCCTCTCCAAACAGCTGAAAACATATAGAACTAACCGAATTCAAAGGCTAAGCACTGTAAACAATGGATTCAACCTTATTTCACTCATTCAATTTAGTTCAGAAGCATAATGAAAGGATGGCAACATTAAACATGAAGAAACTTACAGTAAACAAAGGAGAAACACCATCAAGAACAGAACACCACAAGGATCCCAACAAGTGTCGCAAAACCCCTGATCTTTCCTTAGCCAAAATATGAAAAGTATGTACAATAGTATCAAAAGTATCCCAAGAGTCCAACCTGTAGAATGCCTCAGAAATTACAATATATAGATCACTCTAACCTTTTTCCCCACCTCTAGGGGTCGAATTCCCTCTTCAGGGATCAGTTTCAACCAATTCTAATCATGGAACTACAATCTAGGCAGCTAACAACTTGCCTCTAAAAGAGTGGAAACTGATCCATTACATGATTTTTACCCTTTTTGTGAGTGAATCTTCTAGAAGAGATAAAAATAAGCCAAAGTTACATGCCAAACATGAATTTACATCATAAAAACCCAAAAATTCTATCCATAAGCAAAACTGGTCCATACTAGGCGAAAAACTGAGCTGGCAGCTGAAAATTCAGGAAAAATTTCAAGTGGGTCGCTCCTGAGCCGTGTGGGTCGCTCATGTTCCAGGCCGCATTTGAGGTACTTTCCGACATCCAAATTGAGCTCATGATAGCTCGTTGGAAAGCCCTGGATGTCTACTTTCCAACCCAAGTGGAATTTCTGAATTTGGAGTTAATTTGACCCTCCAAAACCTCATTCTCCCAGAGGTACTTCCTGCTGGTGCAAAAGGTGGCAGCAAGGTGGTTTTCATGGTGTTTTTGAGCTGTTTGACCATCCAGATTTTGTTGAAATACTAAGTTGACTTCAGAGGATGCATAATTAACCATGAAAAATCCAAAAATGTAAAAATCTCCTCCAGCAAGTGTCTCAAAAAAATGCGAGCGCATGAGCGCGCGACCCACGTAGCTGCAAAACTTGTTTTTTAGACCAAAAATTTGGAAATGACAAAATTTTCTCCGAATTTGCCCAAATTCGGAGCGGAGGTCCTCCATCATGTGTCTTGCCTAGTCAATGAAGCCTCGGCCAAAATCCGAAGTGGATTAGGCCTTTTCCGCCGTCGAAGTGCCTTGCGCAACCTTCTCTTCATGATCCTCATTCTCGCTTTGCAAACATGCATGCGAGCCCAGTAATGGCCTTTCATGTGGCGAAGCATGTCTTTGTCTCGGTTGGCCTTCGCCAACAGCTTCTCCAGATGTATATTCACCCGCGTGAGTACAGTATCTCTGTCAGCTGGTTTCATGTCACCGGGCCTCTTTCGATTCCACTGCCTGTCCTCACGGATTTGGCGCACCTCATAAAATGTGAGCTCATCCTCGAGCTGTTTTTTGCGCTGCTCCAAATAGTTAATCACCCACTGAGCCTTCTGCAATTTGTCTTTCAGCTGGTCATTCTCGGCCCTTTTCTCCTGGATGACTTCCCTCAGCTTCGAGCTAGGAGAGCCCGTATCAACATCAATGACTGTCATATCGGTGTCCCGGCCTCCTGATGGGCCCTCATCATGCATGGGCCTCTTGCCCCTGTCTTGTACCTGTACCTGCACTGGAGAAGAAAGCGAGACCCTTTCCACATCACGTGGAGATAATACTCGCCGTGTCGATGAAGTCGGCAGGACCCCTTCCACTTCACGTGGAGATAATACCCGCCGTGTCGCAGCAAATAAGGCCCTGTGGCCTCGCTGATATGTCTGAACCAAAGGAGTGATGATATGCTCAACCCCAAGCATGTTCGGCTGGTGTGAGGGCTCTCCTGCATCATGAACTGCCTCGGGAGGCTGTTGTGGCACTCTGAAAAAGTCTCTAGAAATGAAATCCTCCCAAGTGATGCCCTGCTCTGCCAACTGATGTGACACCAAGATTTTGATCAAAGCGAAATGATATATACTCCTGTACTGCTGCACTGGGCTCGTCTTCTTCTGCACAAATGTAACCATCCTCTCTATGTTGCGGTATATGAAATACGCAATATTCATCATACGCACCCTTGTGAAGTGCATCAGCAAACGAACATGATATGAGAAAAGACGAGCATACCTGCCCTCACAACTAAAATACTGAATGATGAGCCTCATGAGTGGTGCATACTCATCTCTCAAGAATCCGAATGGAAAAACTCTGCTCAAGTAAGCCACATATCCAGTTTTAATGTATGGCTCATAGTGAAATTTCTCTAACTGCTTACCCTTGCTCCATTCCTCGCCTATGTTCGGTATGCCAGTGGCTTGAGCAATAGTCAAAGGTGATACAATGAAATCAACCCCAACAAGGTTTACCCGATCACCCCGTAAATGAAGAACAAATAGACGTGCTAATTCACGATGAGGTCGGGTTTGTACAACCATCTCACAAAATCTGAAACATGACAAGAATCGAAAACAATCCATAGCTAATGGACATGCCTGCAACCGAGCCAAAGAAGTAGGCTCCTCTCTGCGATGATCGCCACTTCTATTTTCTCTGCGGGAACCCCGTGGCACATTACCTTCAGCCACCGAATCACTGCCTGACCCTGGCTCATATTCTGACTCTGTCTCTGACATATCTCTTATCAAGTTTTTGGCAATGTGTACACTGATATGAATGCAGTGAAAGCAAAATTAGGATGTATGTTTAACACTCAACCAATATTCCCATCGTCAAAGCACTATCAAGGAATCAAATTATGGATAAAATCTCAGCTTTAAAAGGACTGAAAAAGGCAGCATCTCTGTTTTGAATGCAAATGAAATTTCGACCAAATAGGAGCAGGCAACCTTCAAAAGTTTGAACACATCTAGTCAAAGGAGAGCATGGCATTAATAGTAATATGTTTGTCTATGAGTAATGACCATAAAGGTTTCAATGGGCCATTTGAAACAAAGACATGAGCATATTTTTACATTGGGAAATGTGACTCATTACAAACATGGGCAATGTGACTCAAAGGGTTTAAACATGGTATAACAATAGCAATGGTTGCAGTGGTATAATGGGTATGAGAGCAAATTGATTTTGATGTTATATGGAAGGCTGGCCATATCACTGCCTTAAGATAGCAAACACATTTTTTCCACCATTCATTTTCATTTCAAACCCTGAAAACAATAATACTATGACTGTGGGGTTTTAAATCCTTCATTTGAATATTGGAAACCACTTACATGCACCACTCAATGCATCTAAAAAAATCAAGCACCCGTTAGAAACTCGTTTCAAGGCCGCTTGCATCGATTCCAAGCAAGATCGGGCTTCGAATGTATTTCAAACTCAGACCGCGTGGGTCGCGTAGGCTCTGCGTGGGTCGCGCAGCCCAGGTGGGTCGCGCACCTACAAACCTACACTGCTGAACTGACTCTGCGTGGGTCGCGCAGCCCAGGTGGGTCGCTCTACCTCAACGTGGGTCGCGCAGCCCCAAAACTCTGTCCACGCACTTCAAAATTCTAAAATCGGCCCTCCACTTTGCAAACACGATTTGGGAGCTATGAAATTGGTTCAAATGAAACTTGTTTGGCTTTTATACATGTCACAAATATCTTCACAATCAGATTTTATTTCAAATCTAATTTCAAACCCATATTACAAATGTTTTTGTAATTTTCACTTTTGGCTTTTTTGAGGTCGATACTAATGATTTTACTGTCTTCTTGCAGGGATATGACTATCTTGGCTAGAGAAAAGACCAGGGGTCTGCTTTTGACAATGTCTTCATGGCGGAACAATTACAATTTATTACAAAATGATAATGACAAATTTCTAGTTCCAAAACAGAGTTTTGGACTAGAAATATTTTTTTTTTAAAAATGCTGATGATAATAAAAATAGAAATCACAAGTACTGGACTTTCCTCACCTTGCAGGCTTTATGACTAGTATATAAATGACTCAAAAACCCTAGACACCAAGACCTAGGACACTTATTGACATTTTTAATGACCATATATATAATGACAATGACTATGAATAATTTTTTGAGGAAATATTTTTTAAAATAGCGCTGCAGGTATAAACATGAGGAAACATAGGACGACAGACCCCCTCGTCAGTTCATGGCATGATCCTAGTGAAATGCAACGAAGTGGAACAAGCGAGACACCTAATAATAAATATGCAAAAGACGAAATGATCACTGACGGAGGGCTGCAAGGACCGACTCTAACATTGGCTCCAATGGGGATGGTGGCTCCATGGAGATGCCAAGAACAACAAATCTCTGGGGGAGTCAGACAGTGCCTCTCATCCATTGGGCGATGGAATCATTATTTCAACTGACCAGACAAACTTTGGATACTTTTATTGACTGCAGATTTGACTAATGATAGACTGCAATTTGACCAAAACTGACTAGACTCAAACTGACATGACTTTAAACAAGAAGACTGATAAAACTTAACTTTACAATCTCAAACCAACCAACCTCTATTTCCAGAATTATAGCCTTCGCTCCGAGCCCCAGACTGAAAATGAGAGATCAGTGCACACTTGCAATGAAACAAAAGTAAAATGATATATACAATGACAATGAGATCAGCAGCAAGTACTCAGAAATAATAGCGCTTCAGCAACCGACCATTGATCGGTCCACCAAGACAATCATCTCCATTCATTTCTTTGAGAAGAAATGCATTCTGCCCCCGATACGCTGCAATTTTAAACGGTCCCTTCCACAAATTCTCAAATTTGCCGTGCTTTCCCTTGTCTTCATTCCGAGCATCCCATTTCAAAACTACTTCATCCAACTGAAACTTATCTGATGTTGCCTTTCTGTCGTAGATCTTCTTAATGCGCTCCTGCAACTTGAAAGTATTTTGAAATACCTCCTCACGTGTCTGCTGTAAATGAATCATCTCATTAATCCTCCGCTGCATAGGATCCTCTTCACTTCCAGCCTCCTGAAGCAATCTGACCACTGGGACAACAAGTGAAGTAGGAAAAACTGTATCCGTCCCATACACCAACTCGAAAGGAGACATACCAATAGACCTTTTCTGACTTACCCTATCAGCCCATAATGCATTTACCAACTTTTTGTGCCAAGCCTTCTTGTTGATTTCCAGCAATTTTTTAATGATATTCACCAAGGATTTGTTTGAAGATTCCGCCAAGCCATTCCCTTGCGGATGGTATGCGGTTGAATGTCCCAAGGTAATATTGTACTTAAAACAAAAATCAACCATCCTCTTAGACTTAAAAGCTGCTGCATTATCCGTGATTATTTTACTAGGACACCCAAAGCGTGACAAAATATTGTTTTCAAGGAAAGAGATAATTACCGCATCAGTGGCCTGTCGAGTGGGAATCGCCTCAATCCACTTCGTGAAGTAGTCTGTAGCTGTCAAGATCCATCTATGCTGTCTGAAAGATGCTGGGTGGATTTCTCCGATAAAATCCAATCCCCACTGCTGGAATGGTGCATTAACTTCGATTGGTTTTAGAGGCAAAGGCTGTAGTTTCTGCTTCCCTTCGAATATTTGACACTCATGACAATTTTTAACAACCTTGAACACATCAGAAAACAAAGAAGGCCAATAATACCCTGCCCTTAGGATCTTATTCGCTGTGGTCTTCCAAAACAAATGACCTCCACAATCACCTTTGTGAAAATCCTCCAAAACTCTTTGAGCTTCCTCCTCTACCAAACAATTCAACAACATACCCCCAGGGTCTTTCCAATACAACGCAGAATTTAAAATGCAGAATTTAGCAGCTCTTAACTTCAATGTTCTACTCTTATTTCGAGGCATACCAGGCAGTGTAGACAAATTCTGAAGCACATATAAAATGTCAGCATACCAAGGAGAAGAAACAAAAATATCGGATACCTGAACTGACGTACTTTCCTCATCTTCATCAGACATGGCAGGAATCAAATTTATGTCTAGAGCATGCAGATTTGTTTCAGCCATGAGCTTGGCGAGTCCTTTTCCTTTGATCAGCTTGGTCGGTTTAATCTCCACATCGTACTCTAACAATGCAGCAATCCACTTACCTCTTCTTCCTTCTGGATCTGCCTGTACCAAAACATCCTTAACTGCTGCGTTAGGGACATATGCTGTAATATGGGAATGCAATATATACACACGGAAATCCTTCAAAGCCTTTACAAGCGCAAGTGCTTGTTTCTCAATAATATTATACTTCAATGCCCCATCTCTTATGATCCGACTGAAAAAAGCGATGGGCTTCTCAACTCCATCCCTTTTTTGCATCAAAACAGCTGCCAATGTATGCTCAGAAGCTAAAGAAAATAAAATGAAGTCTTGTGTGTAATCGGGGCTGATTAAAATAGGGGCTGAAGAAAGAGCTATCTTTACCAAATTGAATGACTTAACTGCCTCTTCTGTCCATCTTACCTGACTGTCCTTTCTCAGCATGTTCGTGATTTCTCTAAGGTGTTCTGCAAGATTGGGAATGAAACGACGCAGAAAATTCATTTTACCATTAAATGACTGTATCTCTTTCTTGTTCCGGGGCTGTTCAATCTGTTGAATGGCTTCAACACGTGCAGGATCAACTCGAATGCCATCTTTCGAGATGATGTGGCCAAGGAGCTTTCCTTCATCCATGGCGAAAAGGCTCTTCTTTGGAGTCAGCGAAATGCCATATTTTCTGCACTTCTGGAAAACAATTTTCAGATGATATAAGTGTTCCTCATCAGAATTAGAAAATACAGTTAGATCATCAAGGTAAACAACCAAAAACACATCTTTCTCATTGGCAAAAGCCATGTCCATAGCACGCTGAAAGGTAGCGCCCGCATTCTTTAAACCGAACGGCATCTTTGCGTAATGAAATGTTCCCCAAGGAGTGGTGAATGCAGTCTTGTCACGATCATCTTCCTGCACTAAAATCTGATTATAACCTGAGTATCCATCGAGTAGTGACATCCTTGATGCTCCAACTACTCGCTGCAATATGTGATCCAACTTTGGCAGCGGATAATTGTCCTTTAATGATACCTTATTCAGATTTCTGAAGTCAATACATAAACGGATCTCACCTGTCTTCTTTCTCATGGGCACCAAGTTTGATATCCAATCTGAAAAACGAATAGGTACAATAATTCCTGACTTATACAACCTATTTACCTCTTTTTCGATCGATGGTAGCAGCTTTGGATTGATCCTCCTCAACTTTTGACGAAAAGGCTTCTGATTTGGTTTGATGGGAATAGTATGCTGGATGATATTGGTATCATATGTCTTAAGATCTGAATAATCCCACGCAAACACATCAGAAAATGAAGATAACAATTTTACGTATTCTGCTCTTACCTTTGGTGACAATGACTTTGACAATTTCACCATCTTGGGATTCTCAGCTGTTCCAATATTTACCTCTTCGACACCTTTCTCTGTTGGCCTCAATGTAGGCTTACGAGCTACATCATCTTGATCAAACAACTCTTCCAAAGGAATCAATCCCTTAGGAATGATGTTATCCTTCAGTTGCAGGACATCCATTTGATTTATCTGTATGTCATCAATACCATCATCAAATTCTGTATCTATGGAGGTATCTTTAAACTTACCCTTATTCTGCAGAAATTCACTAATCTCCTCATCATCCTCAAAAACTTGCCAACATCGCTGATTGTCTGGAACGGTGGGTCGGTGTTTCACATGTATCTTAAACTTGTTGCTGGAATTCATTGGAATCTTAAGATTGCTTGCTGCCTTAGCAAGTCCATCAGCAACACCATTTTGTATGCGGGGCACACATGTTAAAGTATAATCAGAAAATAACTTCAGAATATCCAAAACTGCATTTCGGTAAGCCCTCATGCGAGGATGCTTAGCCCGAAACTCACCTTTAACTTGCTTTATCACTAATTCTGAATCACCATATACCGCAATCCTTTTCGCATTCAGCTTCTTGAGAATCTTAAGGCCAGCAATAAGAGCCTCGTATTCCGCTTCATTATTAGAACAATCGAATGCAAGCTTGTAAGAACACACTCTCACATTGCTCGGAACTTTATCAGGAGCGGAAAATGGACTTCGAATCCACACACCAATCCCAGCACCATCGCTGCCCACTGCACCATCAAAATCTATGGTCCAAAGACCATCTTCATCGTCCTCTAAATGCTGAAACTGTGTCGGCTCTGTTTTTCCTGTTTGCTGCCCATTGTCTTCAGCTGATTGCTCCAAAACAGCTTGTTTTTCTCTTCTTTCTTTTTGCAAAACTTCTCTAAAATTCTCATTTATTTCTGGTATGTTTTCTGCCTGAACTAATTGACTTTCTACGTCATTAAAACTATCAGCAAACAACACAAACGACTCTAAATCAGTATGTACATAGTTCACAGGATGATTGACTGGCTTCTCTTTTCTAGTTATCATGTATTTCATCTTCTGCTCACGATACAACTTTCTCATTTGACCGAAGACTGGAATTGTAGCATAAGAGAAATCTAATTGAAGTGTACCTTTCAACTTTTCCCCCCAAGATCTTGCAAGGAGCATCCCGAAACGTGGAGGAATGTCAGCAACCACCACATCCATCAAAACATTCTTCGCTGGAATTTGATCCAAACTTACCACCAAATCTTTGATGAGTCCTATACACTTTACCCGGCTGGAATCGAATGAATACAAATCATGAGACTCTCTTGTAATGTCTAATCCCAACTTCTCCATGATTGCCTTTGGCATCAAATTGTGTGAAGCACCCGAATCGAGCATAGCATTATGCAATATATATTCATGCAACCTCAAACTGATGTAAAAAGGGGGAACATTACTGCCAGGAGACTCACCATTTAATGCAGGCCCAAAAATCAATTCCGGCTGATCATCCTCAACATTTACCGTGTCAATCATTGGATCAAAGTTCAGAATTTTGGTGACTTGACTACGGTAACTGTTGTTCTTCATAATCTCCGTCAAAGGAATAGATATTTTCAGTTTGGAAATTTCATTTTCCAAGCTAAATGCTGAAACCTTCTCGACCTCTTTAACTAGAATTTCCTTCCTTTCAGCCTTGTCTTTCACTATACTTGACTGATTTACCTTCTCAGCTGATGATACTTTACTTGCTGCGGGGTCAATTGTCTCTTTCCCTCTTTTCTGTGGTATTGGTGAATCTGTCTTCGGTGCCGAAGCTTCCTTTCTTTTCTGAATGGGATTTATAGGCACATCTCGATTTCTCAATGAATACTGTTTCTGCTGAGCAGTCAATGCATTCAAATATCCTCTTTGGTATTCATCTGACTCTTCTTCTAAATCAGCATCATTTGTTAGGATAAAATCCTCATCTTTTTGAACCACTGAACTTTCACCATACTCCTCTTCCTCAGTAATATAAATAGGCAAATCATCGGGAGTGAAGAAATGATTTTGCTCACCTGACACATCATCATCATCATCGGAATCATGACTCACAAAATTCTGCAAAAGAGGAGTCTTAACCTGCTGTTGGGCTGCTGGCTCTTGAGCTCTTTGTTCACGCTGCTTAATTCTGAATTGTGGCTGCTGCTGGCCACGGAAATTTGGGTTCCGAAACTGTGTTTCTGCTTTTTCAAGATTTATTCTTCTTAAAGCCTTTTCCAACTCACGAGCTAAGTGCTGTTCTGATATAGATGTAGAAGGCTCTTCCTTTATTGTCACTCTTTTCTCTGCTTTCAACCGTGCTCTTTTATCATTCAAATTTGCCCCAACACTAACAGCGACCTTCTGCATATCTTCTAAAGTAGGTGGATCTCTATCACGAAGGGAATAAGCCATCTCCGGATCAAAGCCATCCGGGAATTTAAGGAGAGCAGACTTTTTAGACGGTCTCAAGTCATCTGGAATAGCATTATACACCGTATTGAATCTAATGATATAATCCTGAACAGACTCACCAGGATTACGTTTGAGGTTTGTATATTCTAAAGTAATCTGCAGCGGATCCTTTTTCATCTCCCATCGGTCTAAAAACTGCCTCTGAAGTTCTGCCAATGTATCGATGCTTCTTTGTGGCAAGGCTCTGAACCATTTCCGTACCTCTCCTCCAAAGGTTTGCACAAAAAGCCTCATAGTCACATTTTCTTCATCAATCTCGAAACGATCAAAGAAATCTGCCATATTGTCTACATGCTGTTGTGCAGGAAGACTCTGTGGAGTGCCATCAAATGTCGGGATCTTACTCTGATAGTCTGCGGGCATATCATTCAACTGTTGGGGTAACACAAGGGGTGCAAAACGAGCAGCCATAGCTCTTGGTGGATTGAAAACAATCTGTTGTCGAGGAGATACAGGAGGAGTAGGAGCAGTAGGTCTATGAGATGTATTCAATGGAAACGGAGAAATTACTATTGATTGCTCATCATAAAACTCAGGCTGAACCGGAATGGTAGGGACAAAAGGAGGTTCAGTAGGGATCCGTGAACTTGATGCAATTTCAGATGGGTCAAGAACTTGTGAAGCAGATTCAGTAAATTCAAAAGTGTTAGTATCCTCAATAGAACTTTGCAGCTGTCTATCCAAGTACTGTGAGACAAATCTATATTGCAAATCTTCAGTAAACAATGGATCTGGGACTAATCTTGACAATTCAGTTTCGGAAAAATTCACAAACAAGGATGTTTCAAACCGTGTATCAAAGGGGATTTCATCAACATATATGATTTTGACAGGACAGGATGCAGATCGGGTAAGCACTCTGGAACTCTCAAAACTCAATTGGCTTTCTCTTTCAGAACTCTCTTGGCTCCCTTGTTTTCTAAGGGTCCTTGAAATTAGATTCGGATTTTCGAATATTGTTGGTGGATCAGGGTCAGGATTCGCCCTAGTATTTCTTCTTGAAGCCAGTGTATTAATCTTCTCGGAAAACAAAAATTACAAGGAACACAATCAATTATTTTCAGCCTTTTGACTTCTAGACTCAATCATCCAAAAGGTCTAGAACGAATAAGTATACTGGGGTGATTTACAAATCAAGTACTGAACACACAAGCTTACCGGAGATCGACTGAAGCAGCATTTATCTACTTCCGCTTATGCATAACAAAAGCGTTTCGAAAGCTACCTGGCATGACTTCAGACTCCGTCTAAGACTTGTGGA
This sequence comes from Pinus albicaulis, assembly GCA_034641835.2. Taxonomy (NCBI): domain Eukaryota; kingdom Viridiplantae; phylum Streptophyta; class Pinopsida; order Pinales; family Pinaceae; genus Pinus; species Pinus albicaulis. Next base: position 724,883,128 of record CM076576.1, read on the forward strand.
ACAAACACATCAACAAGCAAACCATTGAGATTGTCCCCAGTATGGTCGCCACTATGTTAGCACTCAAATCTACCTCAGGCTGAAATGAAGTAAAACTCAAGGCTACATCAAACCACGCTCAGCCTCGTAGCTAGCCCTACGAGGACAAGAGAGGGCTCTTTCCGTCAATCTCGAGAAAATGAGCAATAGGATGCGAGATGACTTACAATAAGAACTGATTTTAGGCTAGTAAAGAGATAGGTATGTTTGTTTTTTGGTTTTTTGGGTTTTCGCTGGAGAAATGGGAAAACAAATTTTGGGTCCGGGGATAAGGTCAGACCTTTGCAGATTTCAAGTTGGGGCGAGGTAGGTGAATGTCTTGATGCTTTAAATTGGATATATGGATAGATTAGACCGACGAGGAGATGAAGAGGGCAAAGAAGAACTTGGATCCTCTCCAAACAGCTGAAAACATATAGAACTAACTGAATTCAAAGGCCAAGCACCGTAAACAATGGATTCAACCTTATTCACTCATTCAATTTAGTTCAGAAGCATATGAAAGGATGGCATACATTAAACATGAAGAAACTTACAGTAAACAAAGGAGAAACACCATCAAGAACAGAACACCACAAGGATCCCAACAAGTGCCGCAAAACCCCTGATCTTTCCTTAGCCAAAATATGAAAACTATGTACAATGATATCAAAAGTATCCCAAGAGTCCAACCTCTCCAACCTCTGAAAATGATTGAGAAATTACAATATATAGATCACTCTAACACCTTTCCCAACCTCTAGGGGTCGAATTCCCTCTTCAGGGATCAGTTTCAACCAATTCTAATCATGGAACTACAATCTAGGCAGCTAACAACTTGCCTCTAAAAGAGTGGAAACTGATCCATTACATGATTTTTTACTCTTTTGAGAGTGAATCTTCTAGAAGAGATAAAAACAATCCAAAGTTACATGCCAAACATGAATTTACATCATAAAAACCCAATAATTCTATCCATAGGCAAAACTGGTCCAAAATAGGCGAAATACTGAGCTGGCAGCTGAAAACTCAAAAAAATCTCTAGGTGGGTCGCTCCTGAACTGCGTGGGTCGCTCATGTTCCAGGCTGATTTTTAGGTAGCTCCCGACATCAAAATTGAGCTCATGATAGCTCGTTGGAAAGCCCTGGATGTCTACTTTCCAACCCAAGTGGAAGTTATGAATTTGAAGTTGATTTGACCCTCCAAAACCTCATTCTCCCAGAGGTACTTCCTGCTGGTGCAAAAGGTGGCAGCAAGGTGGTTTTCATGGTGTTTTTGAGCTGTTTGACCATCCAGATTTTGTTGAAATGCTAAGTTGACTTCAGAGGATGCATAATTAACCATGAAAAATCCAAAAATGTAAAAATCTCCTCCAACAAGTGTCTCAAAAAAATGTGAGCGCATGAGCGCGCGACCCACGTAGCTGCAAAACCTGTTTTTAAGACCAAAAATTTGGAAATGACAAAATTTTCTCCGAATTTGCCCAAATTCGGAGCGGAGGTCCTCCATCATGTGTCTTGCCCAGTCAATGAAGCCTCGGCCAAAATCCGGAGTGGATTAGGCCTTTTCCGCCGTTGAAGTGCCTTGCGCAACCTCCTCTTCATGATCCTCATCCTCGCTTTGCAAACATGCATGCGAGCCCAGTAATGGCCTTTCATGTGGCGAAGCATGTCTTTGTCTCAGTTGGCCTTCGCCAACAGCTTCTCCAGATGTATATTCACTCGCGTGAGTACAGTATCTCTGTCAGCTGGTGTCATGTCACCGGGCCTCTTTCGATTCCACTGCCTGTCCTCACGGATTTGACGCACCTCATAAAATGTGAGCTCATCCTCGAGCTGTTTGTTGCGCTGCTCCAAATAGTTAATCACCCACTGAGCCTTCTGCAATTGGTCTTTCAGCTGGTCATTCTCGGCCCTTTGCTCCTGGATGACTTCCCTCAGCTTCGAGCTAGGAGAGCCCGTATCAACATCAATGACCGTCATATCGGTGTCCCGGCCTCCTGATGGGCCCTCATCATGCATGGGCCTCTTGCCCCTGTCTTGTACCTGTACCTGCACTGGAGAAGAAAGCGAGACCCTTTCCACATCACGTGGAGATAATACTCGCCGTGTCGATGAAGTCAGCAGGACCCCTTCCATCTCACGTGGAGATAGTACCCGCCGTGTCGCTGCAAATAAGGCCCCGTGGCCTCGCTGATATGTCTGAACCAAAGGAGTGATGATATGCTCGACCTCAAGCATGTCCGGCTGGTGTGAAGGGGTGGAGGGGTTTCCCCCGCATCATGAACCGCTCGGGAGGTCGTTGTGGCACTGGTGCCCTAGAAATGAAATCCTCCCAAGTGATGCCCTGCTCTGCCAACTGATGAGACACCAAGATTTTGATCAAAGCGAAATGATATATACTCCTGTACTACTGCACTGGGCTCGTCTTCTTCTGCACAAATGTAACCATCCTCTCTATGTTGCGGTGTATGAAATACGGAATATTCATCATACGCACCCTTGTGAAGTGCATCAGCAAACGAACATGATATGAGAAAAGACGAGCATACCTGCCCTCACAACTAAAATACCGAATGATGAGCCTCATGAGTGGTGCATACTCATCTCTCAAGAATCTGAATGGAAAAACTCTGCTCAAGTAAGCCACATACCCAGTTTTAATGTATGGCTCATAGTGAAATTTCTCTAACTGCTTACCCTTGCTCCATTCCTCGCCTATGTTTGGTATGCCAGTGGCTTGAGCAATAGTCAAAGGTGATACAATGAAATCAACCCCAGCAAGGTTTACCCGATCACCCCGTAAATGAAGAACAAACAGACGTGCTAATTCACGATGAGGTCGGGTTTGTGCAACCATCTCACAAAATCTGAAACATGACAAGAATCGAAAACAATCCATAGCTAATGGACATGCCTGCAACCGAGCCAAAGAAGTAGGCTCCTCTCTGCGATGATCACCACTTCTATTTTCTCTGCGGGAACCCCGTGGCACATTACCTTCAGCCACCGAATCACTGCCTGACCCTGGCTCATATTCTGACTCTGTCTCTGACATATCTCTGATCAAGTTTTTGGCAATGTGTACACTGATATGAATGCCGTGAAAGCAAAATTAGGATGTATGTTTAACACTCAACCAATATTCCCATCATCAAAGCACTATCAAGGAATCAAATTATGGATAAAATCTCAGCTTTAAATGGACTGAAAAAGGCACCATCTCTGTTTTGAATGCAAATGAAATTTTGACCAAATAGGAGCAGGCAACCTTCAAAAGTTTGAACACATCTAGTCAAAGGAGAGCATGTCATTAATAGTAATATGTTTGTCTATGAGTAATGACCATAAAGGTTTCAATGGGCCATTTGAAACAAAGACATGAGCATATTTTTACATTGGGCAATGTGACTCATTACAAACATGGGCAATGTGACTCAAAGGGTTTAAACATGGTATAACAATAGCAATGGTTGCAGTGGTATAATGGGTATGAAAGCAAATTGATTTTGATATTATATGGAAGGCTGGATGTATCACTGCCATAAGATAGCAAACAAACTCTTTCAACCATTCATTTTCATTTTAAAACCCTGAAAACAATAATGCTATGACTGTGGGGTTTTAAATCCTCCATTTGAACATTTGAAACCACCAATGATGCCACCAATGCATTCAAAAACATCAAGCAATTGATAGAAACCTGTTTGAAGGCCAGTTGCATCGATTCCAAGCAAGACTGGGCGCTCAGAATGTATTTCGAAACCCTGTGTCTGCGTGGGCCGCGCAGGCTCTGCGTGGGTCGCGCAGCCCAGGTGGGTCGCGCACCTGCAAACCTACACTGCTGAACTGACTCTGCGTGGGTCGCGCAGCCCAGGTGGGTCGCTCTCCCTCAACGTGGGTCGCGCAGCCCCAAAACTCTGTCCACGCACTTCAAAACTCTGAAATCGGCCCTCCACTTTGCAAACACGATTTGGGAGCTATGAAATTGGTTCAAATGAAACTGGTTTGGCTTTTATACATGTCACAAATATCTTCACAATCAGATTTTATTTCAAATCTAATTTCAAACCCATATTACAAATGTTTTTGTAATTTTCACTTTTGGCTTTTTCAAATACAAACTTCCTTTGGCTTTTTTGAGGTCGATACTAATGATTTTACTGTATTCTTGCAGGGATATGACTATCTTGGCTAGAGAAAAGACCAGGGGTCTGCTTTTGACAATGTTTTCATGGCGGAACAATTACAATTTATTACAAAATGATAATGACAAATTTCTAGTTCCAAAACAGAGTTTTGGACTAGAAATATATATTTTTTTTTAAAATGCTGATGATAATAAAAATAGAAATCACAAGTACTGGAAATCACAAGTACTGACATTTATTTATCCGTAAACAAATCAGTTCGATGTACATTAATAACACTCAAACTTAAGCTCCGCCATTATGATAGGTGTAATGAGTACCCCGTATGCATTGAATAGAATATGTGCATTGAATAGGATATGCATATATATAAATGTACCATATAAGCCAAGGCCAAGCAAAGCATTGTCCACCATAACTTTAAACTTATAAACTATGTCAATGCGAATCTTTGGGCCACAAAAAAAAAAAAAAAAAAAAAAACATATATATTATTGTTTTGAAAGTACACTGCTTTAAAATTTAACTTGTGAAATGAGGAGACAATGGTGCTATAGAGAGATTTCACAGTAAACATAATTTTTTTTTATGGGTATTTAATTAATGGTCAAAGTATGTGACAAGTGGTATTAGAGCCGGTTGCAACACTGGCGCTTTAAGGGTTTGCTAACCGTGAAGTTGTGTATGTGTTTAGTGCACTGAGAGGAAGCGAGAGAAATGAGGGAAGTTACGGCGTCTCAGTGACAACCCGAGGAACCTCAAATTCCAACGGTTATGAATCCAGAAATGTGGGTTCAATTATCTGTGGAACAACATCAAAGAACGAGTCAAATACTGGAAGAACAACATCACCAAACTATATTTCTGCTAAGTACAGTACAACAATTACAAGAAGAAATGATAAGGGTCCGAAAGGATAATGAGAGGCTGCTACAGGATCAAGAGAAGATTCTGAAAAGTTTGTCGGATAAACAAAATCAGGAGACGGGACACCTTAGTGCTGAGAAAGAATTCTCAACAGAGCAGGAAGAGCAGCAAACCAGGAACAACACTATTGGCAGGACTGAGAGGAGTCCCTCCCAAAAGAGCAAAAATAGGAATTATAATGAGGCAGAGTCAGGCAATTTGTCCGACCAGCAAGATCTTAAAAGACAGAAGGTGGAACTGCAGGGGGAGTTTCGTAAAATTAAGCCACCAACATTTGATGGGGAGGAAGAAGAGGCAACGGAAGCTTGGTTAATCAATATAAATAAATATTTCCAGGTATATGAATATAACACTAATCTGAAGGCCAGACTGGCTATATACCAGTTGTGAGAGAAAGCCACCCTGTGGTGGGAAGAGGTGAAAAATGTTCGGAGTATTGATGAGCGGGATATTACTTGGGAACTATTTCAGCAGTACTTTAAGGAAAAGTACCTGACGGAAAGATTTTATGATGACAAAGCCAAGGAATTCCACGACCTTAGGTTGGGTCAAATGACCATGGATGACTATGTCACAAAATTTACCTCCCTGTTACGCTATATACCTTATCTTCGAGAAGAAAAAAACCAAGGTGCAGAGGTTTTTGAGCAGTCTACCTGCTCACATGAGGGAACAGATAGAATTTGTTAACCCTTAGACTATGGATGAGGCAATCCGTAAAGCAGGAATGTGCTATCAGTAGAATAAGGCCAAGGGTGAAGGTGGGAAAAGTTGGCAGCCAAAGAAAAATCAGAAAAGCCACTCCACTTTCAAAGGTGGTAAAAGTAGTAACTTTAAGGGCGCAGCCCGGAACACTATTAGTAAGCAGTTTGGTAAAAATCATCAAAGGGCTAAGTGGTCAGCAGAGGAAAAGCCCACTGAAGCATCAAGCAAACCAGATCAAGGGCAGAATTCTAAACCTCCCTTACAGTGTTGGGGCTGTGGGGAAGCTCATTACTACAAAAACTATCCCCAACGGAATAAAAGCGAAACTGTAGCAAATCTGCAGGAGGCATCTACGGTAGGGGACGTGGCGCGTAACATACTGCGAATAAATGCAGCCATTGGAGGATCAACAAGCTGATTTTCAGCCCACCATGATAGAATTGGAAGGTACTATACTAACTAAACCTGTTTCGATTTTAATAGATCCTGGAGCAAGTTTAAGTTATGTCCTAAAGTAGTGGAATTATGCAAATTAAAGGAACAAAAATTTAAGAACTCATGGTTAGTTCAACTAGCTACCGGGGCTAAACGCAAGGTAACTGCGAAAATTCCTAATTGCATACTGGAAGTGGCAGAACAGCAGCTGCAAGCAGACTTAAATATTCTACCATTAGGTTCGTATGATGTGTTATTGGGGATGGACTGGTTGGAAAAACACTGGACCCTGGTGGACTGCAAAGAAAAGGTAATTTACTACAGATTTCCAGATGGCACGCGTAAAGAAATTCAAGGAATTAAAAGGCCTGTACAACTACGTCCAATAACAGCATCCCAAATGGGCAAGTGTATCCGGAAAGGTTGCCAGTTGTACGCAATCCAAGTGGGATATGCAGATTCCAAGGAAAAGGTGCCAATTATGGAGGATATTCCTATAGTGCAGGAATTTTTAGATGTTTTTCCAGAAGATATCCCTGGGCTGCCACCCAAAAGGGATATTGACTTCACTATTGAATTGCTGCCCGGAGCTTCTCCGGTGACAAGAGCTCCTTATAGAATGAGTATACCAGAGTTAACAGAGTTGAAGATACAGTTACAAGAGTTGTTAGATAAAGGCTACATTCGCCCAAGTGTGTCTTCTTGGGGAGCACCAGTTCTTTTTGTCAGGAAAAAGGATGGAACCTTACGCATGTGCATGGACTATCGGTAGCTTAATAGGCTGACTGTTAAGAACAAATACCCTTTACCCAGAATTGATGATTTATTCGATCAGGTCAGAGGGGCTAAGGTGTTCTCTAAGATAGATTTAAGGTCCGGGTACCATCAGATTCGAATTAAAGATGAGGATATTTGCAAAACTGCATTCCGCACTCGATATGGGCATTATGAGTTCGTGGTACTGCCTTTTGGACTGACAAATGTGCCAGCAACCTTTATGAGGTTGATGAATGGAATTTTTCATCAATTTTTAGATAACTTTGTGCTTATCTTCATAGATGACATACTGATATACTCAAAAAGCGAGGAAGAACACAAGGAACATCTGAGAGTAGTTTTAGAAATACTAAGAAAGCATCAGCTGTATGCTAAGTTTAGCAAGTGTGATTTCTTTAAATCAAAAATCCAATACTTGGGACACGTAGTGTCAACAGAAGGAATAGCGGTCAACCCTGAGAAGATCAAAACCATTATGGAATGGCGAGTACCCTAGAACGTGGCAGACATTAGATCATTTATGGGTCTAGCTGGATATTATAGAAGATTTATCGAAGGGTTTTCTAAAATTGCCTATCCCATTACATCTTTACAAAAGAAGGGCAAGCCTTTCAAATGGACGAATGAGTGCCAGAACAACTTTGAAAAGCTGAAACAACTCCTAACTACAACACCAGTACTGAAGGTAGCTGACCCCAGTAAAGATTATGTGGTGTGTACTGACGCCAGTAAGGAAGGAGTTGGTGCAGTACTAACTCAAGAAGGTAAAGTGATAACTTATGAGTCCATAAAACTGAGAGAACATGAACAAAAATATTCTGCTTATGACTTAGAACTTACAGCAGTAGTGCATGCCCTCCGAGTATGGAGGCATTATCTGCTGGGTAAAATATTTGTGCTCAAGACAGACCATAGCAGCTTGACTAATTATTTTAAGCAAGCAGATTTAAACTCTAGGCAGGCAAGATGGAATGCCTTTTTGAGTGAATTCGACATGGATATACAACATGTTAAGGGAAAAGAAAACCGAGTTGCAGATGCATTGAGTAGGAAATTGCATGGCATTTATGCAATGTACTACAGTCAATCCGAGAGCCAACTGTCAGAACAGTTAAAGGAAGAAGCACAAAAGGACCCTGAATACAAATTCTTGTGGCAGCAAATGGAAGAAGATAGAAAGCAAGGCAAGACATCAGAATATGGAAAGAACGAAGACCAGGTGATGACCTTTCGCGGAAGAATATTTGTACCTAATCGTGCGGGTCTTAAGGAATTAATCCTTAATGAATTCCATCGCAGCAATTATGTGGGTCATCCGGGATATCAAAAGATGCTCACTGCAATAAGAAAAGTATATTATTGGCTAGGTATGCATACGAACATTGCAGAATATCTAAGCAAATGTTTGGAATGCCAGCAGGTTAAGGTGGAGCATCAACACCCTGCAGGCCTATTGTAGCCTATACCTGTTCCTGAGTGGAAGTGGGAAGTCATCTCCCTCGATTTCATCACGGGCTTACCTCGGACCAAGAGGCAGAATGATTCAATTATGGTGGTGGTGGAAAAATTAAGTAAATCTGCCCATTTCATACCGGTGCAATCTACTTACAAGATAGTACAAATTGCAGATATATTCATGAAGGAAATCTTTAGGCTGCATGGCATGCCAAAGATTGTGATTTCAGATCGGGATGTCAAGTTTACATCCGCGTTTTGGAAAACTTTGTTTTCTGGATTGGGGACACAGATACACTTTAGCACTGCTTATCACCCTCAGACGGATGGGCAAACAAAGCGGGTAAACCAAATTTTGGAAGATATGCTGCGCATGTATGTGATGCAGCAGCTTGTCAAGTGGGAAGATTACCTGCACCTGGTGGAGTTCGCATATAACAACGGGTATCAGGAATCTCTGAAAATGAGTCCCTTTGAAGCCTTATATGGAAGGCAATGCCATACACCTATAAACTGGGGCAGCCCCGAGACAAAGTTATTGTTGGGACCCGAAATGTTGGCAGAGATGGAAGTTGAAGTAAAAAGAATAAGGCATAATCTGAAGGCTGCGCAAGATAGACAAAAGACTTTTGAAAACAAAAAAAGGTCCTACTGTGAGTTCAGGGTAGGGGACCATGTTTACGTAAGAATTAAGCCGAAAAGAAGCACCTTGAGGTGGACCTCTTGTGCCAAACTGGCTCCCCGATACTGTGGACCTTTCCAAATATTGGAAAGGGTGGGACCGGTAGCCTATAAATTGGCTTTACCTAGCCATATCCAAGTACACAATGTGTTCCATGTATCCTTGTTAAAACGATATGTACATGATGAAAAACATGTAATTCATTGGCAGAATTTTCAGGTAGGAAGAAGGGTAAGAAAGAGAACCCTAATTGGAAATTTGAAAATATATATATATGAATACTAATTGAAACACACTCTGTTATTTCAGGTAGAACCGGACGGAGAGTTTCTGGTTGAGCCGCAACGCATACTTGATCGAAGAGAGATCGAACTCCGCAAAAGAGTAGTTATCCAGGTGAAAGTGCAGTGGAAGCACTTTGGATCAGACTAAGCTACTTGGGAGGACGAAAAATTTATGCAGGAAGCCTACCCAGAGCTCTTTGCAGAGATGGGCTGAAAACACCGAGGACAGTGTTACTTCCAGGGGGGGGAAGATGTGACAGCCTTGAATTAAATATTAACTAGTATTAACTAGTCAAAAAAAAAAAACAATTGTTTATTTTCTTTCTTTAGTCCTTGACAAAAGAAAACTCTATTGTTATGAATTATGAAGAGAACTACTATTTTTTTATTTTATTTTATTAGAATAATAGGGGAACCAAAGAATAAAGAAAAATGATTCTTCTAAACTGTGGGTGAAAAGAGTTTCCTAGAATACAGGGTGTTTGGGGACAGTTGGAAAACAGTTACCTCTCCTCCAGGGTTAAAGTTGGAACCCAGGAGAGGAGAGGGGGTTCTGGGAATTTTGGTAAGAAGGGGAAAGTATTTTCTAGAGCTGGGAGAACCAGTTGAAAATAACTTTCTGTATCCCTTGAAAAACCAAAATATCTGCTTGTGACTGGATTTGGCCATCCAGAGGTCACAGTAGAGGGTTTCCACTGTTATCCCGTGGCACCAACCAAGATTCTGGAGCTAGGGGGCAAGAGGAGGACGTCATAGCCTCCCTTGATGGTTGGGAGGACCTCAGTTTGAAGAAATCAATTTTCTTATTTCAGATAAGTACATGGAACCTAACCATATGAAATTTACAGTTTGAATGAAGGCAATAGACTATTTAAATATTCAACTAAAAACTATATTTGCAGTAGGGTTTGGTTATCAAAAGAAGAATATCTTTGTTAGATACTATGTGCATTCAGTGCAAGTTGTAACCCTGTGAAGAGGAGGGTGAGCACTCGTTATACATATATACAATGTTTCTTTTTTCCTAATGAAATATTTAAAGTTCAGTAGATTATCATTGCAGAGTGAAGTTCATATAAAACTGCTAAAAGAAAGTTAAATTTCTAGAAGTTCTAGATACTTGACAGTTGTATCAAGTCAAGAATTTATTGTTTGTACAGATAGAAACATCTTTATTAACAGAATACCAGTATAAAGCAGATACGAGCATAGTAACTGTGTATAGAGAAAATGGGTGTAGTGGGTATAATAATTATCGTAGATATTGCATGCCACATCTCAAAAAAATAATAATAACACAGTGAAAGCTGGTGTGTGTTCAGACCTAAACTCACCTCTGCCTCTTTGTTTTCCAAAAATCAAAACCGTAAAACTATGAACAAATATTTTATGCTTCATGATGAACCAGAACCGGACGTTAAACGCTACTCTGTAACAAGAAATGGTAAACTCCTTTACCATTTCTATAAGAAAAAAAAAAAAAACCTGCAAGAAGCAGGTACCACAAGAGTGGTGATTTAAACACAGTACGAAACCCGTGTAACCGGAGGAATACATTAGCACAGTGCGAAACTGATCCATGATACATACAGGATGAAACAAATAAAATTATTAACGGTGAAAACCCTCAAGTTATGCTAAGAACAACTTGTGCACATTATAAGTAAATGGAATAATTGCAAAACAATAGTAGCATACAAGAGTACTCGCCAAGCTGTAGCGCATGGAAATAGATTAACCTGCGACGAGTCTATTGATTGAGAACGAACATAACAATCATACAGAGATGCATCCATGTGGAAAATTGGACAACTTGAAAATTAACCTTGCAGAACTATAAATAAACGTAACAAGTTAAACAGAGTACCACTGTCCAGGAATTATGTAGATTCGACAGTCAGATAAATAATAAGCCTCGTCCATGGCAAACAAGGGCCGGATAATAGTTAAGTGTTCATAAAAGAAAACATCGTGAACATAAAGGAACATCCGAACTTCGGCTTGTAAAAATCCTATCCAGTTTACATTAAACCCTCGATACAGTATACCATAAACCCTAAGTTGGGTGGTGATAAATACACCGGCCACCCTCTTGAGAAAACCTGGACAACGGCTACCAGAGAAAATGGAAATTTATGCTGCTATGTACCTGTAAAAAGGAAGAGACAGGCAAGAGACAGGTTCAGCCGTGACCGGAAGCAGCCAAGGAAAGAATCTGAAGAAAGGGTTTGAGAGACAGAACCCACTAACCTGCAAGATAAACGAAAAAAAAATCAAACCCATTAGAAGAAGCCAAGCCGGAGCGAACCTCAAGCCAGGTAACGCCTGGAAAGGGGGTAAAAGCTAGGAGAGAAAGGAGAGTAAATAGGATACCTGTAGAAAAATTTGCATGGTAGTACTGGACTTGCAAAAGAGAAGGCGCATGGGTTAGTTGGCTTAGCGCTCAAGCTTTTAAACAACCCTGTAACTCAAGAAAAATAACATGCCGAACCTATATCGAATTTAAAAGATCAGTGTTGAGCTTCTTACCTCATGGATTCGCCAGGAGTGGTCCACGGGTTTCGAAATTCCATAGGAAGGGAGAAGCCCTAGACATCAGATAACAAAAACTCTCCGTGAGAAACAGAACTGTGGGAAATGCAGCAAGGATTCGGCGCAAAATAGATGAAAATCAAGTCGAAACAGAGAATGAGTACCCAGAGGTTGGGGTTTAAACTTAAATCCATGAGCTCGACGGAGAAAACAACTGAGGGCGGCGTTCTGCTCGTGCGCCATGGAGGCGAACAGCTACAACATAACCAAAGAACTAACAGTAAACTCCAATCCCTTTCCCTCGCAAAACCCCGAGGAATACGAGGCGCGTTATACAGCTATCAACCAAAGCAAAGTTGCTCTGTACAAACCCCATGGGAGATGATAGCTACCCTTCTCGGAATGTTAACTCAAGCCATATGTCAAGTGTAATTGGAATATTACAAGGTTGACATTTATTTATCCGTAAACAAATCAGTTCGATGCACATTAATAACACTCAGACTTAAGCTCTGTCATTGTGATAGGTGTAATGAGTACCCCGTATGCATTGAATAGAATATGTGCATTGAACAGAATATGCATATATATAAATGTACCATATAAGCCAAGGTCAAGCGAAGCATTGTCCACCATAACTTTAAACTTATAAACTATGTCAATGCGAATCTTTGGGCCACAAAAAAAAAAAAAAAACATATATATTATTGTTTTGAAAGTACACTGCTTTAAAATTTGACTTGTGCAACGAGGAGACAATGGTGCTGTAGAGAGATTTCACAGTAAACATAATTTTTTTTTTATGAGTATTTAATTATTGGTCGAAGTATGTGACATACTATGAATTTACATTTTTCAATTTATTATATTACTATATATTAATTTACATTTTTCAATTTATTATATTATTATATATTAATTTACTACAAAAATATTTTCTTACGCAATTTTACTTTTATAATTTTGTTAATAAAAAATATTAAATAAATATTAATAAAAATAAAAATAATTTGGGAGTGTAAGTTTTTGTGATCCATATCTAATTTAATTAGAAATTTTCAAGAAAATCACATAACTTAGTGTAATTCATTATCAAGGGGCTAGTGGTTGTGCTGATTTACATCTATCAATAAATATAATTCAAAAATGCAATAATCAAGTCAAAAATTCAAATATAAATTAATTTAATTAAACACTAAAAAAAATATTATAGTCTACCAGAATAGTGGAATAACCTGTTCAAGTGTATTAATACACTTGAACAGGTTATTCCACTATTCTGGTAAACCATTGCACCTGTATGGACTCTCTTTTTAAAAATATTATAGTCAATATAGTTAAATAAAATAAATAAATAATTAAATAAATAAAAATAAAATTATATGTATATTAGAACAATCATAACACACAAAAAGAATAAAAATTAACAGACAAGCACACTCACAAAATATAATAATATATAAATAAAAAATTAATGTAACACAATATAAAGAAATTATTATAAGATTTAGTCAATTAAGTTGGAAAAAATAATTTTTTATTTAATTAAAGTTAATTAAACAATAAACCTATTCAAACATTATATATATATATAAACAAACTAGAATAAGAAAGAATTTTAATATAAAAAGGGTTAACCAAAAAACAACTAAAGTTAATACTAATTAAAACAAGGAGAAACATAAGAAAACCAAACAATAAAATGGACAATAAATTAAAAATAAAATGAAACATAAGTAAATGAAATAATGAAAAGGATAATAAATTAAAAGTCAAACTTAATATAAATAAATAACTAAATAAAAGAAAAGAAAAATGGATGGGGAAAGGAAGCCAACTAAGAGACTAGGGATGGAATCCAACAACTACTTATCTTCCAACCATCATCCATGTTCAAAGTCTAGATCTTTTCTCAGTCAATGGCATGATTTCTCAATTGATTATATGATTTTCCGGAAGATTTTTGATTAAAATAAAAATAATTCTTTTAATTAATAATATTAAAAGAAATTATTAACTATAAATTTTCATTATTTTGAAGCACATACTAATAAAATGTTTTAATTATGATAATTTTTTTATTTTCAATTGCTATATTCAACAAGTTTATTTGAAATAAATTTAGAAAAAAAATTAATTTAATTATCCGTAATTATTAGAGATGATAAGAATAACAATAATCATGATAAAAAATTAAGATTTATTTTAAAGTAGTTATTTTTTTTTTACTTTTTAATTTAGTTAAAAAATACTATATTTACAAATTTACCAACCATTTAATTTATATGACTACACTAATATGATATAATATAATATGTACACATCTTTGTCATAAAATTAAATTATAAAAATATTTTACGTTAAATTGATTTCTCTACATATAAAGTGGACATGAAATTATTTTATTAATCTCTTTTATTAAATGTTTGCACATTAATATTTATTTTAATCACAACTCTCTTTTTCCTTTAATAAAAACTCTGATTTTATTGTCATGCATAGAAGAAATTGGCATATTCTTGTAATCTCCATATCAATGCATGAAATTTTGAATAATAATTTCCTAGCATCTCTAAATCCATAATTATTTTTCACATTTAATTGTATGATTATAAATTCAACTATGCCACATGTTGATAACCACTCATACAAGGAAATGAGAAGTGAAATGGTAGAAAAAAATGAATATTATATTTAAAAATAAACATACACATTCATTACATCAATAAATAAATGGTCCACTATTAAATCTTTATTGCACTATGCAATATTAAGTTTTTCTATTAATAATCTATTAGGTTTTTATATTAATAATCTAAGTAAACGTTAAATTATGGTTAATGTTAATATTAAATTATTATTTTAGTAATAATATTAATTTATGGATGATTAAATATTATTTATAAATATTATTATTATAAAAATCGTTCATATTCACTTATATAAATCATATTTATTAATATGGTTGTGTTAGTTTTAGTGTTATTTTATATAGACATTGAAATATTTTATTTATGGATAAAGACTCTCTCTCTATATATTATGTATATCTCCTTCATTTTGGATTGTAATATCAATATTATTTTACATGTTAACTTCATATTGAATGAATAGTAAAAGATTTACAAATTCCTCTAATAGAAATTAAAAAGTTGTTATAGGTGAAATTTGAATTTTTTTATTTTCAATTATTTTATCTCTCATAGTACTCACGTAAAATTAAAGTGAATATGAACATATTTCATTTATGCTCAACATTAAAATATTTTTTTTTAATAATTAATATTATTTCTTTTATTATTAATATTTTTTAATGTATTAATATTAATATTATCTTATTATTTTTAAATATAACATTAATTCTCTATTTTATTTTTAAATGTAATATTATAAAATTACTTCTCATACTAATACATATTATTCTTTTGTTTTCCAAAATTAGCAATCTTTCTAATATTTTATTATAACTCAAAAATATAATTTTTTTTTTACATAATTTAAAATCAACATATATTTTTCAATTTAAATATATTTAAATCTTTAAAAAATATAAAATTATCTAATATCTCTTCAAACTAAAATATGAAAATCTCTAAGAGTAAAAATTTATATTGAAATATAATCTCAATAACCCTCTTATATGGTTTTAAAAAATAATAAAAATAAAAATAAAACATCTCATATACACATGGGTTCTTTGGGAAGGGAATAAGTGCCCTTATCCATCAAATATAGTTCATCATAAAATAGCAATAGTATAACTAGAAATATTCTTTTATTATCATTATCTCAATACAAATGCCGAAGCAAAGTATATTTATTTTATAAGTAGACATAATGTTGAAGTTTGTAACAAGAAATAGTGAAATTGGCATGCGGAAACAACAACCATGATCCTATTGAAAATTAAGCACCTACACTAGGGTGGGGCCCACACAGATTATTTTTTGGTGTATTTCTATTTATAGATGCATGTTTACTATTATTATCCCTTAATATTAGATGGATAGTAAACTATAGCTATTCTCAATGTGGACTTGAAAATAGTTAACTGAAGTGGCAAATCAATTAGCTAAGTTAATTTCAAGTTAAGAGGTTGGTTGGTGGGACATGCAGAGTGACTTGAGTTGTAAGAGAGTGATTCTAGTTGTAACAAAGTTGGAAGTGCACTCGTGCATTAGTTAATGCAAGTTGTAAGATAAACTAGTGAGAGAACAAGTGAATCAAATATTAATTGATTCACATGTAGTGATCTCACATGCAACTAATTTTTTTACTATTATTAGTTGCATGCATGTCAGATCCAGTGGAGACCCAGTTGAGACAAGGTGAAAGGGAAGTGTAACTATCAGTTGCAGGCTACCCAGGTGCAGTTAAAACACCACAGGATGTCCATGATACTCAGCGCAGTTGAGGAGGGTTGAAATTATTTGTGATTAAGGATTTCATTCATCTAGGTGAGCAAGGCAGGTTGTCTGGAGGCAGTAAATTAGTTGTGTATTGGCCCAATTTTTGAGGCAGTAAATTGGCTGTGTATTGGCCCAATTTTTGTATGATAGTGTGAGACAATTATTTGAATACAGGAGGATTCTTGTGAGAAGAATTGTATGTGATTGTTTCATGATTCCTTGTGGAATATACAATATATGATAGAGGGGTTTTGAGCAGTAAGCTTTCCCGGGAATATATGGTGTTGTTGTTTTGATCTATTCTTCTTTGCTTCTTGTTTTTAATTCAGCAAAATATTTGTAAAAGCAATTAAATATTTAACTTTAGTACATTGTTCGATCGAGTGAATCCAAGATATTGTGACAGCTGCATTTAAGGTTAACTATTTAAAATGACATTTTATTATTTGTTTAAGAAAAATACTGAGACAATTAATGTTTTAGATGTAAAAGTTATTTTTCTTTTTAATTGTGAATAATAGAATTAGTTATGGAAAATAATTCCATAAAAAGTAAAAAGGGCTGAGGTAAATGTTTCCAAGAACTGAAAGGTGGTTGGATAGTTTGAACAGTTACCTGTTCCTATGGGGATAAGAGATTCATCCCAGTGAGGAATGGGGGTTCTGTTCATGGGCTAAGGAAGGAGTGGAGATTTTCCTGAGCTGGTAGAGACCAGTGGAAATCACTCAGAAATGTCCTGAAGTTTTCTGGCACTAATTGGACTTGGATTCCTAAGGTCACAGCAGAAAACTGTACTTTCAACCTATACCTCTTTAGGGTGAACCACGAGGGCAAGAGGAGGACATGATTGCCTCTCTTGAAGGTTGGGTGGACACCAACAATCGAACTAAACTTTTAGATAAGTGACTTCTATTTAGAATTAATTAGCCAATAAGGTTGTTACTAGTTATTTATATGTGAACAAATGTTATATAAATTTCAGATGAAGGCTATGTATCTTCTGGATTATTTCTGTCAAAAAGAGAAGTATAAAGTTATAGTTTATACAGTAATTAAGTAATTATATGCAAGCTATGAGATGGTTACTGTGAGAGGTCGTAGAATGAATTTTTTTAACCTTTATATAAGGAGAATGTTAATTGTAAGATCCCAAACCTTAATAATTTAGTCATATTTAGCACATTCTAGTGTTCTCAATAAAATGCCATTCAGTAAAAAACATGAACATAGACTGTATCTACAAATGCAGCCTTTTATTTATATTATTAACTGAAAACAAAGATACATGCCCACACAAAAATATTTGAGCCTTTGTAGTGGCATGCTCAACTGCTCATTAAAATAGAAAACCAATATTGAAGCACAATCGTGGACCCTGGATGGATCCACTAGACAAATTCACCATGGGGTTTTTGTCACGGGATCAATGCTAGAACTGGCCACGCAAGTTCTCAACCAAAACAAAATAAGATAGATAAACTTAAATGATTCTAAATGCCTAGCTTCTTCCCTTTTTATAGGCTTGATGGACTTTCTAGAGACCTTATTTTATTATTTTTCTTGAAAACCGACAACAAATACCATGGGTCGATACCATGGGAAAATACCATGGTAAGTACCATGGACCGATTCCATCCACTTTGACCAGATCAAGGAAGGGAATATTACAAATCCTCTCACACAAAGATTTCTTGTCCTCAAGCGTTCCACTTCTATCCACAACAGAAGCATATGTACATTAATACCGGGATCCCATACAACCCGATGTATTGTTCCATCCCTCCATGTCGAATGGTCCTAAATGGATCCTTCGATACCTAGATCCCAAACAATCCTTTGACCAATGCTTCCCTCGATAGATTTATTTGGATCCCAAACAATCCTTTGGCCAATCCCTCCCCCAATGGATTCTCCTGGATCCCAATGCCACCTAAATCCTGGGACCTGTGGGTTATTGTACCATTTCAGCCCTTCATTCTTGCCCGCGCCAAAGGGCCCAAGCTGTAATATGTCCTTGGCTATGAGTATCCTCCTGTTGTAGACTCTACAACACCCTCCAAGAAACCACACTTCAAAATTTTTGGAGCCCCTTTGAGCGTCAAGAAAAGATAAGTATAGAATCCAGAAGGCTAAGTCGCTAAGTTGCATGATGCATTTTTTGGGAAAACTGCGACCCCGCGACCCTGAGGTCGCAAGGTCGCACACCACGCTGATCACCCAAATTGCGACCCCGCGACCTCATTTAATGCTGGCACGTACAACCTTTTTATATAAAGGAGGTCGCTAGGTCGCATTTTTCATATGCAGCGAATAGAAAGAAACGGCTCTGACAGGTCGACTGGTGCGCGATTTTCTCGGGTAAGTTGCCGTTTTCCCTCCTGTTGTTTCCTTTTTGGTTTTTCTTGCCAAATCCCTGCATCCCTGGGCCTTTAAATTGTCATCTACCTCAGCCATTGTTTGCATTTCTTACCTAGGGTTTCCTTTTGTTTCCATGTTTTCACCACACTGGCCCAACTCATCAGAATTTCCTGCCCAGCTTCTCATGGCCTGTTTCCTACTCCAAAAGCTATCCCTTGACTCTGTCTGGACCCATTTAGCCTTGTATTTTTCAAGTTAAAGGGAAAGTCACCCCACGCCGCGCGCGCCCAAAACACCCGTCAAGCCCTAGTGCGACTTGCGACCCCGCGACCTAGTCGCAAGGTCGCAAGGTCGCATTCTCCCTGATTTTCAAAAAATGCGACCCCGCGACCCCGCGACCCAGTCGCAAGGTCGCAAGGTCGCATTTCCTCGGTTTTACGCAATTTGTGACCTCGCGACCCCGCGACCTAGTCGCAAGGTCACATTCTCCCTGATTTGCACAAATTGCGACCCCGCGACCTAGTCGCAAGGTCGCATTCTCCCTTATTTGCACAAATTGCAACCCCACGACCCCGCGACCTAGTCGCAAGGTCGCAAGGTCCCATTTTCTCGGTTTTTCGCAATTTTTTAACTCGCGACCCCGTGACCTAGTCGCAAGATTGCAAGGTTGCACCTTGACCTGTTCTTCCAACTTGCGACCCCGCGACCCATTAGGCCACTTATTCAACTCTGCCTGTGTCTCAGTCGAAGTAATTAATAAACTGTAGTTGGTCTTGTATCATCATGGCGTCGTTCTTATCTTGGGATTCTTTCATGAATATGACAGGTGAATTCGAAGCAGACATAGATTGCATACCTGTCCCATCAGACTCCAGCGACATGGGACCTCCAACATCTCGCAAGAAGGACAAGGCCACGGCAGTGGAGGAAGAAGAAATGGAGATGCCAGTGTCCCTACCCCCTATATACAGAGATACTCTCTGCACATTTGCCAAAGGGGACAGCCTGCAATGGTACCAAGTGTACCAAGAGTTCGCCAAAACTGAATTCCCAGAGGACCTCCCTGATCGGGAGGTATACTTATAGGTCAAAAGGTCCAGGATACATCTTGCAGGAGCTCACCCGGCCATATTCCCTTTCCCAGAGATGATAGACTGGATCATATAGAAAACTGATCCTAAGAAGTTCCTAGTCAAGGACAGTGAACGCAAGGCGTTCGCATCACTCAAAGGCTCAGACGCACATGCCTATTACTCTTTTCTTGAGCGAGAGATAGATTTCACGGAAGAATGGGCTATTGCCAACGCAGTTCCTATAGTTGACACTATAAAACAATGGTGGGAGGAACCTAAAAATTTTAAGGTCAAGAAGGACCAGGAATACCCAGTGGCGAGCCTTAGGAAAGTATACAAGCTACTGGCTGCCATGCTGTGCAGATTGTACGGGCGCCCCGATGCCACCACCTCCAGCGGCACATGGGAAACTATCATGGAATATGTCACGACATATGGCACTCGTTTCAACTAGGCAGGCATATTGGTGACTTCTATGCAGACAAATTTGTCCTCAGCAATGGCACCAGATGAACGAATGCCTTCTGAATTTTACATGTCTTCTTACCTGTTGGATGCCGTTTTTTCAAGATTGCACTTTGAGGGATGGGCACATAACTGGGACCCCAAGCAGACCCGTGCAATCCATTTACAACTCAAGGTGTTTTGGGAATCCTGGTATAAAACAGACATAGAGTCGATCTCCCAAGTGTTCATCCCTGCTCTCTATAGAAAACTATTCAGCCAAGACGCCCCCTACATGTCTTGGCAAGCAATGGAGATGCTTAGTAAAGTGGTGCATTGGTTCCCTTTCGCTGAATATACAATCATCCGAGTCTTTGGCTTGTTCAGGGCACCACATGCTCTTCTTCGTTTTGTTACAGACAAAGTGCTCATGCAGGAGGTCTGTTTCCAAATGTCGTCAGGTTTCTCCAGAGTCCTGTCCAGAGGCAAGAAGAAGTCGTGGCCCGTTCTACCCCTCACTATTGGCGCATACACAGTTAAAGACTTCAGAGAGGTAGAGGCAGAGGGAGAAGAGATGAAAAGTTATCACTTCAGGGCTTTAGAGCACCGAATATACGACCCAGAGCGGATAGTTCCTGAACATTGCAAAAAGGCTAAATTCAAATGGAATTATCAGCATATTGAACGCCCGGGAGAGGACGAAAGGAGGAACTAGTACAATGCAGATAGGCAATATGCTCCCGGGGCGGACTATGGCCAAGGAAACCTGGATGACCGAAACTTGGAAGCAGGGAGTCGTGAATTAGGAGGAGCTTCTTCCTCTCTAGATAAGAAGCCTCGGGCCAGCATTGGGCAAAACAGCTCTACCCAACAGAAGGAAATAGAGGCCAAAGCCCAGCAAGAGAAAGAAAAGAAAATGAAAGAGGACGAGGATAAACGCAAGAAGAACCTAAGGGCAGAACAGAAGAAGAAGCAGGCCGAGGAGGCCAAGAAGGAAAAAGAGAAAAAATAAGCGGAGGCTGCAGCTGAACGAGAACTCAAGAAATAACTAGACAAAGTGGAAGCTGAGCAAGCTGCATCAGCTGAGCGGAAAAGGAAGGCCGAATTGGAAGCAGCGGCAGAAGCAGAGCTCAAGCAGAGAAAAAAACACGAGAAGGCTAAAGCTGAACGCCGACAAAGGGAAGAGGAGGAGAAGAAGAAGAAGCAAGAAGAGGATGAAATACTGGAGGATATCGAGGTGGCTGCCCTTGACGTACCTCCGGGCAGTACACGAGCCTCACTCTCCGATGTTAGTTCCCCCCAGGGGCAGGAGGAGGAGGTATTCAACCTCACCAGGCTCGCATTTGATCAATTCTCTTTCAAAATTCGACAAGAGAAGACAAGATGCCTGGCTCAAGGTCCTTCTGCTACATCCATAGTCGCAACCGGAAAAGACATAGTCCTTGATACCAGGACCAATCCCGTGATGATGGCATCAGCTGGCACAGCTTTCGCTGTGGCCACGGAAGAAAATGTGACTAGAATGAGTAGAGAGATCATCTCTCTACAAAATAGACTGCAAGAAGCAGAGCAACGGGAAAAATGGGCAGAATGGGAAAGGGCAGCATTGAGAGAGGATGTTCAACAACTCCAAAGCAAAGCTCCCCCTATCAATGAAGTTCCACTTTCCATTCTAAAGGAGTTCGACACATTAGAGGCGACCATGAGGCAAGTGTATGGGGAAATGCTCACCATAAAACAAACAGTCACCCCATTGGTAAGAGTGCAAGCGGAGACGAAGCAGAAGCACGAGCAGCTGAAAGAGGCCTCAACTGCCTTGGATCGAATGATGGACTGGACATCACGGTACCCTCAGGCCCCTGAGAATCTGCCAAAGAAGGATTGGATTCATACGCAAGATGCCAAAGTTTAAATCCGGATAAAAATGCAATCCAAGGATAAGCTATCCAAGGATCTGGACAAAGTAATGTGTGCATATGAGCACCTAATCAGCGGCATCGACTCGATGCACACCCTTCACCACATTCCTTCATTGGGGGCATTGGATGAGGCAAAGACCTGGGATCAGGTAGATCAAGAGATCCAGTCATTTCTGCAGCCCATTAGGCAAGCCGCTGTCACTGCTGATCTTGCAGCGTCACGAGAAAACCTGAGCCAGTTTCTTGTCACGCCAGTATGGATTTACACCAAGCTCGCCTCTCTTTCAAACCATATCTCACAAAAGAAAGAAACTCTAATCCCAAACGCTTTGGAGTGCATGCATCGGTTGAAAGAGGAGGTCCCCCTAGTTTCTCCCATAGCAGCAGAGTATCAGACCTGGCAAGACTTCCTCAAGGGAAAGCAGATTGATTCCCCTGACCTCTCAATTGCGCGCTCATCTTCATGATTCAGTGGCAGTAGGTCGCAGGTCACACCGCCTAGTAGGTCGCAGGTCGCACCGCCTAGTAGGTCGCAGGTCGCACTCACCAACCAGGTCGCAAGTCGCAGTTTTCTCCCAGGTCGCAAGGCAACTCAACCGGCGAGCAGGCGAAGAGTCAGGAAGCCCAAAGGGAAAGTATTGATCTATAAAATCCCCTCCGGGGAAAGTGTAAAGTGGCTTTTTATTTTGGAGACTCAAGAGATATACGGCATTGTATTGAAAGATAACACTCTTGTGCATATGAATACATATACCTGTTAAAACTCCCTATGGATATGATGTGTTTTGCTGTGCGAACACTATGAGTATTTCTTATAGTTTCAAACATCTTTTGATTAATGAAACTACACTCTTCATGGCATCATTTATGCATCATGGCTATCTGTGCTTGTGTTAATGATGTTCAGTTTTCATTGCTCTCTTAATGGATGTTAATGACCTTGTTTAATGGCATTTCGTTTTATCTTTCAGGAAGTAAAGGGTCATCTCGCCATAAAGAACTATTTCTTTTGTGGTCAGAATACCCTACAAGCATAACCTCGAAGACGTGTTGCTAACGACACCTCCTTAGGCGTATATGCTTTATTTATTGTCTCGCTACGCATATTGTTATATACGTGTTTAATGCATCAATGATGTATTCTGTATCATGTGAATAAGTGTGTGTCCGCAGGTTCAATCAGGTTCTTTTGAGACTGAAGGGGAAGGTGACTTAAGTGGTAGCCGGACCCACACCCCGGACAGGATCCCTATTCCAAACGGTTCAAGGTCTAATCGGGACTTTCTACCAGGGAGATCCCTTACTATTGGCCGGACACATTTTCCCATCAATAGAATTAGCGCTAGAAGGAGGGCCTGAATGGCATCCACTCAGCATACAACCAATATTCCATCACAAACTCTCCACGTGGAGGTCATAAACGATGATGCTATACCTCTTCCATTGGAAGATATCCCAGGGGAGGAGGTTCCGTATTATGAAATTACTAGCGCGCAGTTGAGAGCCTTGCGCCCAGCTGCCCGCAATCTCATCAGGGATTTGCGATATGCCCCAATCATGCAATTCTTGTCCCATACTAGAACCCCGGCTGAAAACATCACTCGTAATGGTGCCTTGGTGAGTACCGTGCCCCAGTTGGTGAATCTCATGCTTGAAGACCTCGCCACTGCTGCTTAGGGTGACGAACCGATTCCCGAGCTCCAAGACGGCGATGAGGAAGAATTTGGTCCCACCGAACCTTTTCCCGACCCTCAGCCCAACAAAGCCCAACCTAACAACAACCAGGCACACCCCCCACCTGGGGGAGGTGATGGAGATAGAGGCCGAGGGAACGATAGAGCTCGCAGGAATGAAGGTGAGGGGAATAGAGCCTGCAGAAACG
Source organism: Pinus albicaulis (assembly GCA_034641835.2). Taxonomy (NCBI): domain Eukaryota; kingdom Viridiplantae; phylum Streptophyta; class Pinopsida; order Pinales; family Pinaceae; genus Pinus; species Pinus albicaulis. Next base: position 724,907,179 of record CM076576.1, read on the forward strand.
AAGGCGAGGGAAATAGAGCCCGCCGGACTGGAGGTAGAGGAGATAGAGGCTGAGGCCAAGGACACCATGCCAACCACCATCGCCCAAACCCAAATAGGCCACCTGTCCACAACTGGGGATATCTTAGAGACTTTCCCCACCGTGAGAGATATCAAGATGAACACTCTCGCCATGAGGGAGGAGCATCGGTGTCAGGTACGGGGAGTGAATCTGAGCCTGAGTTTAGGCACCACCAGCAGGCCAAGAGAGTGCAACCACTCGCCTGGATGGCCCAGTCCCCATTAGATCTTTTGGGCCCCCTCCATGACCTGCCTAGGGACCCTGAGAAGCACCTCCCCAAGTCCGATCCCGAGAAAGGCACCTTGGACGAGGATCATATAAGTAGCTTCTATCTTTCCCTGAAAATCATGAGGGTTCAAGCAGATGACATTTCTTGCCACCTGTTCCCGCATACTCTCGAAAAAAAAGCAGCCACTTGGTACCGCTCTCTCCCAAGTGCCTCTATTACATCATGGGACCAGTTCCGCCGCGTTTTCCTGCAGAAATTTTCTGAGGACAAAACCCCTTCCATGCTCCTCACGGAGTTAAGTACCATTAAGTGCCATAAGAAAGAGAAGGTTAGAGACTTCAATCAACACTTTGTTACCATATTGCAAAATTTTCCCCCAAACCTGGTGTTGGACGACTCTATTACCATAGACTATTATACAAAAGCTCTCCCTAGGGATGTCGTCGTCTTCGTAAAGTGCGAAGCTTGGCCCACCCTCGCAGCCAACTACGCAGCCGCCCTCACTGTAGAACGAGACATGCTTTCTATAGGAGCCATTGATCATGAGGGGAGAGATGACCACAAACCAATTTTGAAAAAGGGTCAGTCCGCCACAAATAAAACCACTGATAAGGATAAGGATGCTTTCGACTTTGAGAGTATAGCAAAGACCCTCAAGCTATTGAAAAATGAAGTCTCTGACCTGAAGAGGAAGGGTATAGAATCCATGACTAGTGCCAAGGCACCTAAGCCCTTTTTCAGAAAGAGAAACCCCAACACCAGCTGACCTCCGTCCAACCCAAACATCGTTCTCAACGTGGAAGAGATAGGAAAAGATAACTTCTGCTCATTCCACCAGGCTGCCCACTCTGAAAAAACATGCCCACAGTGGATTAACAGCATGACGACAGTAGTGAACCAGCTTCTGGACGATCAAACCCCAGGGGATGCGGGGGAGGATGATGTTTCTGACCACGATGAAGATCTACCCTCGGATGAAGAACCAACGTCCTCGGTTCTTGCATTCGACATTATCCGCGGGGACAACAATCTTACCATCACTGATATCAACATGGCAGACAATCCTAAGGCCCCACGTGTAGGAAACTACAGCCTTAGGAGCAAAGGACCGGTCCCCGAACCATCCTTTGAGGAAAGGAAAAGGGCTTTCTTAAGAAAAATTCTGCCGCCTGAGAATGAACAACAAACTGCCCCTAAGAAGCCCACCAATGACAACACTCTAGAAAATTAGAAGAGAAAGCTCCCGGTGGGGTCCCCCACAACCACTACCGAGCCCTTTCCTCAATATGATTCCACTTATAACATTGTAGAGGACATGAAGAAAACCAAAGCTAACATCTCCCTCTACGAGCTTGCCCGCATCACGAATCAACGAGAGCTCATTCTTAAAGCCTTCGCCAATACCTCAACTACTAAGCATGTAAGCAACACGTCTGCGCAGCCGAGTCCAAGTATTCAGTCCATCGTAAACACCATCAATGCAAATTCCAGGGGGTCTACTCCTCCTTTCCTCCTGTGTTTTGAGATTTTTAACTTCAACGTCCATAATTGTCTAGTTGACTCTGGCGCGTCCACGAACGTCATGGCCCTATCCGTTTGTAAGAAGATGAACATCCGCCCGGAGAAAACTGACGCCAAGATCATTCAACTTGACAGATATCAGGTGCCAGCTGTAGGAGAACTGAATAATGTCATCATCCGCCTGTCATCCGATTCTAGAGTCCACCAATGTATTGACATTGTAGTCGTTGACATTCCGGAAGCCTATGGCCTGTTACTTAGTAGAGACTGGTCCAGCAAGCTGCAAAGATACTTTGCCACCGACTGGTCTCACATGTGGCTTCCTTACAAGGGTCGGAATAACCAAATCAGAGTCGAAAGCGGGCCATATATGAAATATATTGTGACTGATTTGGATGCTACTAACGAACCCATCAGTTTTTCCCAGGAAGAGCTTGGCATGTGCTTCTTGGAAGCCATTTTTGGATGTTATCATCCTCCCCAGTCTCCAGTAGACCCCGAGGTCCATTCTGAACTTGCACTTGTCGCAGAAGACCAAGCCACTCATTTCTCACACCCAACTGAGGTCCCGCCCAAACCTACGACCCCGAAAGAGCCGGAAAATGACATGTGGACCCTGTACTATGACGGTTCCAAAACCCATGACGGAGCTGGTGTGGGCTGCGTCTTGCTATACCCTCAAAAGAACAAATTCTTGATCTCGTGTTGGCTTGAGTTCCAGTGCACCAACAATACTGCTGAATATGAAGCTCTAATCCTCTGACTCAAGAAGGCATTGGATTTAAAGGTAAGATGCTTACAAGTCATTGGAGATTCCGAGATCATTACTCGGCAGGTATGTGATACCATTCATTGTTTGTCTCCACATTTAAAAGCTTATCAACAAGAGGTATGGCGTCTTATTTCTGCTTTCGATGCATTTGGAATCAAATCTGTTCTTAGAATGCACAATGCAGCGGCTGATACTCTGGGTAATGCTGCTACTAGATTTACCCTTTTGAGGGACAAATTTTCTATTGAAGTTATGTATAGACCCTTTGTGCCAGATAATATTACTAATTTATGCGTTTTTAATGATGATCAACAGATCTTGGAATTTATGCTCAACACTGAAGTATTCAAAGATGCGGCGATAGATGAGGTAGATCATGATCAAGCTTTGCAGGAAGAGCATGATAAACGCAAAGAGAACCCCATGCCCAAGGGGGTAGTGTCACTGGAGAAACTCTTTGATTTGCAAATCCGATTCCGCGGGCCCCCAAATACCAAAGTACAAAGCTCCATCTTGGCACATCGGCAAGTGAACTTGGGATCAGATGAGAACCGAAAGTTCGTCAACCTTGGCAAAGACTGTACTGATGAAGAGACACAAGCCTTCACCCAATTATTCCAGAAGTATCGAGACATATTTGCTTGGACATATGATGATTTGCGCACGTACGATACTCGGACTATTCAGCACGTGATACCCATGAAGGAAGGCGTGAAGCCGTTCCAACAGAAGCTCAGAAAAGTGCATCCTACTTTGGAACCGATGATCCTGAAAGAACTTAAGAAGCTTCTGGACGCACGCATCATCTTGAAAGTTCGTCACTCCACATGGGTGTCAAATTTGGTCCCGGTACGGAAGAAGTCTGGCGAAATCCGCTTATGTGTAGATTTCTGGAATTTAAATCGGGCCTCGAACAAAGACAATTATCCCATGCCACCTATGGAACATATATTTCAAGCTGTATCTGGATCCGAGATGTTTTCCCTATTGGATGGGTTTTCCAGTTACAACCAAGTACTAGTAGCTGAACCAAACAGATTGAAAACTACCTTTCGAACCAAGTGGGGAATGTTCGCTTTCAGGCGCATGCCTTTTGGGTTGATAAATGCGGGGGAAACTTTCCAACGGGCCATGGATATAGATTTCCATGGTTTGATAGGGCATAGCGTGGTATTCTATTTGGACGACGTCACCGTGTCTTCAAAACACCGAGGCGATCATTTACGCCACCTCAAGCAAATCTTCGAGAGGTGCAGAAAGTACGGGATTTCACTCAACCCAAAAAAGAGTGTCTTCGCTGTGGTGGAAGGAAATTTGCTGGGCCACATTATAACTAAGCAAGGCATTGTAGTGGATCCAGAGCGGGTGAAAGCCATTTCCCAGATTCCCCCCCCGAACGGTAAGAAATCAATGCAATATTTCCTGGGAAAAATCAATTTTGTCCGTAAATTCATATCAGATTTCACCCAGATAGTCAGGCCTTTGCAGGGAATGATAAAAAAGAATGCGGAGTTCCAATGGAATCTGCCAGAGATGGAGGCCTTCAACAAAATCAAGCAGGCTATAGCTGAAGCGCCTTCCCTCCAAAGTCCAAATTTTAGCAGAGGTTTTATCCTGTATACTTTCGCTTCAGATTCTTCACTTGAAGCTATCCTCACGCAGAAAGACGGAAATAATGATGAACGGCCTATTTCCTTCATGAGCACTGGTTTACAAGGAGCTGAATTGAATTACCCTAAAATCGAAAAGCAAGCCTATGCGGTCTATAAAGCAGTCAAGCATTTCAGGCCCTACATCTTGAAAAACCATGTCATGGTTTTCGTCCCACACCCAGCTATTCGCTCACTGTTCGTGCAGCAGGAGCTAGAAGAGAGGCGAGGCAACTGGGTGGCGTGCCTGCAAGAGTATGATTTAGAGTTTAAACTAGCACACACCGTTAAAGGACAAGGTTTATGCCAAATGGCTGCGGAGGCTGCAAGTTCCCATGGAGTTGAAGAAGAGTGTTGGGAACAAGAAATCGAGATGTACCAGAGTGACCATGTGCCTCAGCAGAGTAGCCCTTCTTGGTACTCTAACATTTCAGGATACTTAGCCCAGGGTACCCTGGACCCCGCTCTAAATGCCCAGCAGAAACGCGCGATAAGACTCAAAGCTGCATCTTACCAACTGATCCAGGGAAAGCTTTTCAAGAAACATTATGATGGGGTCATGTTACACTACGTGGAACATGATGAAGCGCAAAAAATCTTGACCGAGCTGCACGACGGACTAGCTGGAGGGCACTTTGTAGGCGATACCACCACCCACAAGATAAAGCGCGGGATACTAATGGCCGACACTTTTCAGAGATGCGCATGCCTATGTACGGAAGTGCTCCCAATGCCAGAAGTTCGCAAATCGAGAAGCAAGGCCAACCGCCCCTTTACTATCAGTAGCAGTTGAGGAACCCTTTCAACAATGGGGTTTGGACATGATTGGAGAAATCATACCCCACTCCTCCAAGCAACATCGGTATATTCTCACCGCTACAAATTATTTCACCAGGTGGGTCGAAGCAGCACCTTTACGCCAAATCAATGACCAGGAGGTAATAGAATTCGTCACGCATTCCATCATCACCAGGTTTGGCGTTCCAACTTCCTTGGTTTTCGATAATGCAACTTACTTTTCATCTTTCAAATTGTATGATTTTGCTTTAGAAAATGGTATTGTTCTTAAACGTTCTGCAAATTATTATCCCCAAGGAAATGGTTTAGCTGAGTCAACTAATAAGAATCTTATCTGCATCATTAAGAAGACTCTGCTGTCCCACCAGCGTAACTGGCACCACGCCCTTCACAATGCTCTTTGGGCTGACCGTGTCACGCCCAAATCCTCCCCAGGCACCTCCCCTTATTTTCTGGTGTACGGAAAAGAAGCAGTCCTTCCTCCCCATTTATCTCTCCCTGCCCTTCAGTTTTCCCAGGAATGTCATGGTACCCCATGCCCCACCTTGCAGACCCAGATCGACACTCTACTGAAGTTGGAGGAAGAAAGGCAAAAAACCCAAGAAAATTTCGCCATCCACCAAAGCCGAATCAAGAGATGGTTTGATAAGAAATACGTGGGGAGTAAAAACTTTGAAGTAGGAGACCTAGTCCTGAAGTGGGATAAAGCTCAGGAAGAAAAGGGAAAACATTCCAAATTCCAAGCACTATGGATAGGTCCCTTCCAGGTTAAGGAAAAACTGGGTTCTCACACATTTAGGCTGCAAACTCTTGAGGGAAGACTCGAGGTCCTCCCGGTAAATGGGCATGACCTCAAACATTACTTCACTTAGTAGCCCTTAGAGGGTTTTCCTACCCCTGTACCATAGTTTCTGCTGTTTAAAAAAAAAATTAAAATTAAAAAATTAAAAAATTTTAAAAAATTAATTTAGGGAAGGCCTTGTCAGAGCCACACAATCGGCACACTGCAACAGGTTCTATGCTGATGGGAGGCCTTTTCTGCAAAACACGAAGTGGTCAAAGCTTGCTTGTAATTGGCACCCAGAGGTAGCACATGATCTTGCTAAAGTCTTCAAGCATGGGGAGACCACCTAGCGGCTTGAAAGGGTGTGTGCAAAGAAAGTGTGATATAGCAGCAACTGGATCGAAAGGGAACAGAGTTAACTCAGGGTGACGTCGGGTCATCCGAGAAAAACCAAAGTCCTCATATGAGACCAGGAGCAACCTCTCTGCAAGTAAAATAAGTCGGGATCCCTCATCCGCCCAGGAAAAATATGCCCATCTAAATAAGTGCCATGAGCACATGCCTTAGGCACATTCAAAATAAGTGCAATAGCACACCAATAAAGGGTAAAGGATTGAGAAAGGCTTCCTGCACAGAGAGGTGATGTAACGACTCCGCCGGGGTACTGACCAGGCTCGCTGGCAGCGGAGCAACGTTTATGACTCCTAGGCAGTGACTCCACCGGGACCGAGAGGTTCGTTGGCAGTGGAGCAACACGATGAGGACAAAATAATCGTACCGGACCCTGTAACCACCTGGAGTTCTCCGACCCTTCCGGTTCAGGAGCACGAAGAAATAAAATTTGGTTAACCAGCACCCAATAAGCCAGCAGGCTAGGCAACCTTGCGAGGTGACGAAGGCAGAGAAGTGTTGACCTTGAGGTAAAAGGAACAACTAGTGAAGGCCCCTCCCTCCTCCCTCCAAGACCAACCATCGGCAGAGACTCTGAATTCGACCAGTGAATCGCCATTTGTTGTAGCCTCTACAACACCCTCCAAAAAACCACACTTCAAAATTTTTGGAGCCCCTTTGAGCGTCAAGAAAAGCTAAGTATAGAATCCAGAAGGCTAAGTCGCTAAGTCGCATGATGCATTTTTTGGGAAAACTGCGACCCCACGACCTTGCGACCCCGCGACCCTGAGGTCGCAAGGTCACAAGGTCACGAGGTGGCACACCCCTCTGATCACCCAAACTGTGACCCCGCAACCCTGAGGTCGCTAGGTCGCATTTTTCATATGCAGCGAATAGAAAGAAACGGCTCTGACAGGTCGACTGGCGCGCGATTTTCTCGGGTAAGTTGCCGTTTTCCCTCCTGTTGTTTCCTTTTTGGTTTTTCTTGCCAAATCCCTGCATCCCTGGGCCTTTAAATTGTCATCTACCTCAGCCATTGTTTGCATTTCTTACCTAGGGTTTCCTTCTGTTTCCATGTTTTCACCACACTGGCCCAACTCATCAGAATTTCCTGCCCAGCTTCTCATGGTCTGTTCCCTACTCCAAAAGCTATCCCTTGACTCTGTCTGGACCCATTCAGCCTTGTATTTTTCAAGTTAAAGGGAAATTTACCCCACGCCACACGCGCCCAAAACCCCCATCAAGCCCTAGTGCGACTTGCGACCCCGCGACCCAGTCGCAAGGTCGCATTCTCCCTGATTTTCACAAATTGCGACCCAGTCGCAAGGTCGCAAGGTCGCATTTCCTCGGTTTTACGCAATTTGCGACCTCGCGACCCCGCGACCTAGTCGCAAGGTCGCATTCTCCCTGATTTGCACAAATTGCGACCCCGCGACCCCGTGACCTAGTCGCAAGGTCGCATTCTCCCTGATTTGCACAAATTGCGACCCCGTGACCTAGTCGCAAGGTCGCATTCTCCCTGATTTGCACAAATTGCGACCCCGCGACCTCGCGACCTAGTCGCAAGGTCGCAAGGTCGCATTTTCTCGGTTTTTCACAATTTGCGACCTCGCGACCCCACGACCTAGTCCCAAGATCGCAAGGTCACACCTCGACTTTTTCTTCCAACTTGCGACCCTGCGACCCATTAGGCCACTTATTCAACTCTGCCTGTGTCTCAGTCGAAGTAATTAATAAACTGTAGTTGGTCTTGTATCATCATGGCGTCGTTCTTATCTTGGGATTCTTTCATGAATATGACAGATGAATTCGAAGCAGACATAGATTGCATACCTGTCCCATCAGACTCCAGCGACATGGGACCTCCAGCATCTCGCAAGAAGGACAAGGCCCCGGCAGTGGAGGAAGAATAAATGGAGATGCCAGTGTCCCTACCCCCTATATACAGAGATACTCTATGCACATTTGCCAAAGGGGACAGCCTGCGATGGTACCAAGTGTACCAAGAGTTCGCCAAAACTGAATTCCCAGAGGACCTCCCTGATCGAGAGGTATACTTACAAGTCAAAAGGTCTAGGATACATCTTGCAGGAGCTCACTCAGCCATATTCCCTTGCCCAGAGATGATAGACTGGATCACACAGAAAACTGATCCTTAGAAGTTCCTAGTCAGGGACAGCGAGTGCAAGGCGTTCGCATCACTCAAAGGCTCAGACGCACATGTCTATTACTCTTTGCTTGAGCGAGAGATAGATTTCACGGAATAATGGGCTATCGCCAACGCAGTTCCTATAGTTGACACTATAAAACAATGGTGGGAGGAGCCTGAAAAGTTTAAGGTCAAGAAGGACCAGGAATACCCAGTGGCAAGCCTTAGGAAAGTATACAAGTTACTGGCTGCCATGCTGTGCAGATTGTATGGGCGCCCCGATGCCACCACCTTCAGCGGCACATGGGAAACTATCATGGAATATGTCATGACATATGGCACTCGTTTCAACTGGGCAAGCATATTGGCGACTTCTATGCAGACAAATTTGTCCTCAGCAATGGAACCAAATGAAGGAATGCCTTCTGAATTTTACATGTCTTCTTACCTGTTGGATGTTGTTTGTTCACTTTGAGGGATGGGCACATAACTGGGACCCCAAGAAGACCCGTGCAATCCATTTACAACTCAAGGTGTTTTGGGAATCCCGGTATAAAACAACCATAGAGTCGATCTCCCAAGTGTTCATCCCTGCTCTCTATAGAAAACTATTCGGCCAAGACGCCCCCTGCATGTCTTGGCAAGAAATGGAGATGCTTAGTAAAGTGGCGCATTGGTTCCCTTTCACCGAATATACAATCATCCGAGTCTTTGGCTTGTTCAGGGCACCACATGCTCTTCCTCGTTTTGTTACAGACAAAGTGCTCATGCAGGAGGTCTGTTTCCAAATGTCGTCAGGTTTCTCCAGAGTCCTATCCAGAGGCAAGAAGAAGTCGTGGCCCGTTCTACCCCTCACTATCGGCGCATACACAGTTAAAGACTTCAGAGAGGTAGAGGCAGAGGGAGAAGAGATGAAAAGTTATCACTTCAGGGCTTTAGAGCACCGAACGTACGACCCAGAGCGGATAGTTCCTAAACATTGCAAGAAGTCTAAATTCAAATGGAATTATCAGCATACTGAACGCCCGGGAGAGTATGAGAGGAACTGGTACAATGCAGATAGGCAATATACTCCCGGGGCAGACTATGGCCAAGGAAACCTGGATGACCGAAACTTGGAAGCAGGGAGTCGTGAATTAGGAGGACCTTCTTCCTCTCTAGCTAAGAAGCCTCGGACCAGCACCGGGCAAAACACCTCTACCCAGCAGAAGGAAATAGAGGCCAAAGCCCAGCAAGAGAAAGAAAAGAAAATGAAAGAGGACGAGGATAAACGCAAGAAGAACCTAAGGGCAGAATAGAAGAAGAAGCAGGCCGAGGAGGCCAAGAAGGAAAAAGAGAAAAAAGAAGCGGAGGCTGCAGCTGAACGAGAACTCAAGAAAGAACTAGACAAAGTGGAAGCTGAGCAAGCTGCAACAGCTGAGCGGAAAAGGAAGGCCGAATTGGAAGCAGCGGCAGAAGCAGAGCTCAGGCAGAGAAAAAAACACGAGAAGGCTGAAGCTGAAAGCCGAAGAAAATGTGACTAGAATGGGTAGAGAAGATCATCTCTCTACAAAATAGACTACAAGAAGTAGAGCAACGGGAAAGAAGGGCAGAACGGGAAAGGGAAGCATTGAGAGAGGAGGTTCAACAACTCCAAAGCAAATCTCCCCCTGTCAATGAAGTTCCACTTGCCATTCTAAAGGAGTTCGACACATTAGAGGCAACCATGAGGCAAGTGTATGGGGAAATGCTCACCATAAAACAAACAGTCGCCCCATTGGTAACAGCGCAAGCGGAGACGAAGCAGAAGCACGAGTCGCTGAAAGAGGCCTCAACTGCCTTGGATCGAATGATGGACTGGACAACACGGTACCCTCAGGCCCCTGAGCATCTGCCAAAGAAGGATTGGATTCATACGCAAGATGCCAAAGTCCAAATCCGGATAAAAATTCAATCCAAGGATAAGCTATCCAAGGATCTAGACAAAGTAATGTCTGCATACGAGCACCTAATCAGCGGCATCGACTCGATGCACACCCTTCACCACATTCCTTCATTGGGGGCATTGGACGAGGCAAAGACCTGGGATCAGGTAGATCAAGAGATCCAGTCATTTCTGCAGCCCATTAGGCAAGCCGCTATCACTCCTGATCTTGCAACGTCACGAGAAAACTTGAGCCAGTTTCTTGACATGCCAGTATGGATTTACACCAAGCTCGCCTCTCTTTCAAACCAGATCTCACAAAAGAAAGAAACTCTAATCCCAAACGCTTTGGAGTGCATGCATCGGTTGAAAGAGGAGGTCCCCCTAGTTTCTCCCATAGCAGCAGAGTATTAGACCTGGCAAGACTTCCTTAAGGGAAAGCAGATTGATTCCCCGGACCTCTCAATTGCGCGCTCATCTTCATGATTCAGTGGCAGTAGGTCGCAGGTCGCACTGCCCAGTAGGTCGCAGGTCGCACTCACCAACCAGGTTGCAGGTCGCAGTTTTCTCCCAGGTTGCAAGGCAACTCAACCGGCGGGCAGGCAAAGAGTCAGGAAGCCCAAAGGGAAAGTATTGATCTATAAAATCCCCTCCGGAGAAAGTGTAAAGGGGCTTTTTCTTTTGGAGACTCAAGAGATATACGGCATTGTATTGAAAGATAACACTCTTGTGCATATGAATACAGATACCTGTTAAAACTCCCTATGGATATGATGTGTTTTGCTGTGCGAACACTATGAGTATTTCTTATATAGTTTCAAACATCTTTTGATTAATGAAACTGCACTCTTCATGGCATCATTTATGCATCATGGCTATCTGTGCTTGTGTTAATGATGTTCAGTTTTCATTTCTCTCTTAATGGATGTTAATGACCTTGTTTATTAGCATTTCGTTTTATCTTTCAGGAAGTAAAGGGTCATCTCGCCATAAAGAACTATTTCTTTTGTGGTCAAAATACCCTACAAGCATAACCCCGAAGATGTGTTGCTAACGACACCTCCTTAGGCGTATATGCTTTATTTATTGTCTCACTACGCATAGTGTTATATACGTGTTTAATGCATCAATCATGTATTATGTATCATGTGAATAAGTATGTGTCCGCAGGTTCAATCAGGTTCTTTTGAGACTGAAGGGGAAGGTGACTTAAGCGGTAGCCGGACCCACACACCGGACGGGATCCCTATTCCAAACGGTTCAAGGTCTAATCGGGACTTTCTACCGGGGAGATCCCCTACTGTTGGCCAGACACATTTTCCTGTCAACACCTCCCAAGAATCAACCCATCAATAGAATACCAACTCATAATCTCTCTCCGATCCATACTTGAAGAAGGATGAATATCTGCAAATCTACTATGTTGATGTTGTTCAATGTTCAATTCATGTTGCTCTACCTGATTACCCAACATGATGCATTTGGAGAACTATGCCCTGCTCTTCCCAATGTATAAAGGTGGGTTTTTGGTGTCGCAAGCCTTATCTATGTATTCTCGTAGAGCGTTGCTATGGCACTTCCAATTGTACTCCTCATGCCGCCTTGTGAGGGACTTGAGTTGTTCCTCAACACTAGACAGCTTAGTCGTTGATTTGGCACATACCCCTATGAATTCCTCAATTTTTTTGTTCTCCTGAAAGACAGTGTCTCGGACTATCCAAACTCTTTGCTTCAACAACATGATATCTGTATTGAATTGCATGATCCTCTCCCGGAAGTCTTTCACTGGCAATTCTAGTGCCATGTTGAATGTCTTTGTATTTGACTGCACTGGATGCCCTATGGCCAAAAATTCAACTTGAATCTTTGACTGGCCCTTTAGAAATGACTCATACTGCATACTATATTTGTCATGCTGGCCTACATGATCATGCTCATCATATCGTTTCATTACTACTAGCTCCTCATTTGATTCTCCTTGGGTGTATTCGTCCTAGACCTCTTTACATGTGAGGATAAGTTGTCCATCCTCTTTGGTTTTCAAACATGGATGTACTGGTGGACTATTGTGTATACCTGATTGCCCATACTCTTTATGGATGTCCTCCGTTGTATTTATAGATTCAACTACCACATCATCAAGAGGAATTGCATCCATGCTTTCGTCATGTACTTTGTCAAGTTGACTAATCAGCTTATCCTGCAAGTTTCTCTGAAGAGAATGGTGTTGATGCTCACCATTTGTACTTGATTGCTCAAATCCTTCATAGGTACTCTCCTGAAAACTAGCAAACCCATCTACGCTTGAATCCCCATGATGTGAAGAAGTCTCTAATTTTTCTATCCTTGTCACCTCCTTATTATCTTGACATGAATGGCCAAGTGCCCAAAGTCTTTTTCATACAAAGCATAAGCCTTTCCTCCTTAGTTCATTCTTGTTGTCTCCACAAATATTTGTTAGTTCCTCCTTGGTTAACTTCTTTCTAAGTATTTTGATGCTCTATTTGATCAACCCCTCAGCTAGTTCATAAGCAACAGGTGATACAATTAGCTCCTTCCTCCAAATGGCCAACAATTTGGATCTCAATTGTTCACAGATGGCCCTATCTTCTCCTTAGATCATAAACATGATCTTTTGCATGTCTTTTTGATGAAGTTTGGATGAGATGTTGTGATTCCAGTGCAGAATTATTGGAGCATCTGAAGGATTAAGTCATCACACTCTAGATCCAGCATAAGTATACCAAATCTGAATTTTGCAATACGTTCCAAAATTGTGCGCTTCTGAAAAAAAGTAAGAAGGGTGGTGTTTTCCAACCCTTGGAGTGATTCTACCATTACCCGAAAAGTCCTCCTCATGATGTCATCATTGTAGGGTAGTAGAGGTGTTGTTAAGGCTATGCTTTTATTGAGACAAGAGGCGACTGTGAGTCTAACCTTTTCACAAGAATGCTCCAAGAACCTAGGTTGTATTAAAGCAAGCATGGATGGCTTCAAGGCCCAACTTGACCCTTCCCATTCTAATTTCTCTATCAAGATCAAAGCCATATTTCATGTGTCTAGTTGTAGGAGGACATCTTCTAACTTTGTACCCTGCGATTTGGATCCAAGTTCAAAGAAACACTTGATTTTTACATCGTCCTTCCGGATATCTTTTGACTGTTGAAGGATAACATTGACCTTTCGAGAGAAGGGTCTATTGTTTTGCTCTTGCTTCTGATTTGTATGTTGTTGCCATCTATGATCCACAGAAGTATTGTAGCCCAAAAAATTGACTGATGTATCCTTATGCTGATTTCTGTGGCGTTTCCAAAAATAAAATGACGACATTATGGCTTGGCGTCAATGGATCTCCATATTTCTCTAATTGATATAATGGCTCATATAATGGTTGTACACAAAACTTCCAATTCGTCATATAATGGTTGTACACAAAACTTCCAATTCCTCATATAATGGTTGCACACAAAACTTCCAATTCCTCATATAATGGGATATTTCCAATTCCTTCCCTAAAATTCTGAGTTCAATCTGAGATTTCAGTGTCACCTTTGGTCAACAGTTTAAAGGCATTCTAGCAAGGTATTCTTCAGTATAATATTCGGCCTTTGATGTTGCATCAACGCATGTATATGGACCAACGTTCACTTTCATTTATCCTCTACTACAACCATACAGTGTGCTTAACATTCATGAGGCTTATGTAACTTTCCCAATTGATGCACATGTCATTTTAACGCACACCTCGAGTCAAATCGGTCATAGAAATCAGAAATGACATCCCACAATGCTCATGGCCATCCACAGAAGGAATTATGCCCTCAAAAGACTGAAAATTGGTCCCCACAAGGAGACACCACACCCAACACTCTGAAATTGACAATCTTGACCCATGGTTAGTGCTGTAATTGTTGTTGTTGAAAAATACTTCAACGCACACCTGAGCCTTGTTTTTTCCACGAACTTTGTTGGTATTCGTTGTTGGAATCACTTTTGCTCTTAAGAGCTTTGACAGACCCTTGCGTTCGAAGGAAATTAGACTCTTGTGGAGTAGTGGCTTTATCTAAGATCTGACCACTTCTTGTGATTTATTGAGACAGTACTTGGATTTGGTTTGGAATAGCGCACTATGAATCAACCCCACATCGATGCAATAAGAATAATTAAAGCATTCCCACATATTTTTTATTTCTACAATGTGTTTTGAAGGGTTGGCTTGCTTATGTCTTAGTGTAGGAATGTTGTGTGATCCTGAAGGTCTGCATGGTTGTTCCTTGAATTCCCAAAGCCACAACTACAGTTGCTGCAAGGCTCATGACTCTGTTCACAGCCAATGACTCCTGGCCACTCGTCGTTGCAAATTACAGCGGTTGACATCCCACTAGACTAATTTCCCTGCAAACCCGAACATGCTCCTATTGACTATGATTTGCTCTAGTGAATAAATGACACTCCTGCTATATTAATAAAGTAACAGGTTCACAAACATCCATTTAATTAACCCCATACGAATCAATTTTTTTCATATCCAGCCACTTATTACACTCAGTTTACCAACAGCGCAGCTGGGTCAACTATACACAGGTTTTGTTTTATAGCGGTGGAGGAATCACGTTACGTCGTAGGGATTTGAGATGGGGACTATGCATCCTCTACCAATGGCCTCTCTTGTGTAGTAATATGGTGCTGCTTTGTTGCAGCTTCGACACTGTGGTAGCGTGGTGAACATGTCTATTCCCTCTGGTATTATGCAAATGTCATAGGCAGATACAGATCTACGCACCCTCCAGTATTTCTCCTCTCTGCTGCAGTTATGGTCAATGGTCCGATCTCCTGCTACATACTGATTCCTGATCAAGTGCTCCTCGTTATGGCTGTGGGCAAGAGGAGGCCTTCACCAAATAACAAAACTTGATCTCCCTTCAAAAAAACGCGTCGCTCTAGCCGGAAAAAGGGAGGCAATGGTACGAGATCTCACCCCTTTGCGGGAGCTCTTAATTAGATTCGACGCTTGACCCAACAATGCCCAATCGAACACAAACAACACTATGTGCTTCCTCTTCTTGTTATTGCATGATAGGCCTTCTTGAAGAATTTTCTGATGAAATTCATTCAGGGTAGTGCCCTCGTTCCTTTTTCAATTCTCATGTACCAATACTGAAAAATACTCAATCAAAAACTAGCGTGACCTCTCAAAAGTTTCAAACTCTATTGGTGTCATCACATCAAATTAATTCCACAGCTAAACAATCCTAACAGAATTATTCATAATTCTTAAGCCATCTATGGTGATAGAATTTGCACATATCTGGTAGAAACTAGATCTTTGGTAGCTACACGGAGCTCATCCACAAACATTACTTCATATATCTAAGGGCTAAACTTTTGTTGAATATTTAGATTTGGTCGTCTTAAACATGAATGGACCGATATGGTAAAGCAGACCCCGACCCAATCTGAAAATCCTTTTAATAAATAATTTGGCAAAGGTAATGTTTTCCCTTCTTCTGAAACTCAGAAAAAAATTCTCTTTCAATCAACAAAATAAAATAAACCCAACTAGGGTGATGTCAAATACCAACGAAGATTCAAATGCCAGTTAGAGTGAGAATAAATCTCACTGAAGTTCCTTGCATGGAACCCTCAAGCTAGTAGGATGCACAACTCTGATTCCAATGTAAGATCCCAAACCTTAATAATTTACTCAGATGTAGCACATTCTATTGTTCTCAATAAAATGCCATTTAGTAAAAAACATGAACATAGATTGGATCTGGAAATGCAGCCTTTTATTTATATTATTAACTAAAAACAAAGATACATGCCCACACAAAAATATCTGAGCCTTTGCAGTGGCATGCTCGACTGCTCATTAAAACAGAATACTAGAGCACAATTGTGGACCCTGGATGGATCCACCAGACAAATTCATCACGGGGTTTTCGTCCTGAGATCAATTCTAGAACTAGCCACGCCAAGTTCTCAACCAAAACCCAATAAGATAGATAAAATTCAAAGATTCTAAATGCCTAGCTTCTTCCCTTTTTATAGGCTTGATGGACTTTCTAGAGACCTTATTTTATTATTTTTCTAGAAAACCAACAACAAATACCATGGGCCGATACCATGGGAAAATACCATGGTAAGTACCATGGACCGATTCCATCCACTTTGACCGGATCAAGAAAGCGAATATTACATTAATATTATTGAGATATACTTGAATAACATAGTGGATTCAGAATGTAATTCGTAAAGTACTAGAACAGAAAACTGAATGATAACAGGGTAACCAATAGAATTATAGTACTGTGTAAGGAAATTGGAACTAAAAGAAAAGGATCCCTGTTTACCCTAAACCAGGATTGGGTGAGATTTTGGTTCTGGGTACGGGGATGAAACCCCAACCCAGTACTCACTATCACCCTTGAATATGTATACACGGACAGAAATAGTATGGTGGTCCGGTCACCTAGAAATACCTATAAATTAAGACGAAACCGATGATTATATGTGTATATTATGAAAAGAAAACTAAAACTAGAAATTAAAAAAGACTACTATAAAGACAAAGAATTAATATTCCCAGAAAAACAGAGTTAATACAGGTTTTCCGAGCACATATATTTTATTATCACTCCAGTAAACAAGGAATGTAAATATATATGGAATTGGATCATATACAAGCCTTTTAAACAAAACGACATTTCATTCCATTAAATAGTGAAAAGTTTGTTATGATTAAAAAAAACATTTATACAGTTCAAATGAAAATATCACCATTTAAACAAAGGTTTATACAACAGATGATAAACCAGACCACAAGCTAAATAAGATCGAATCTTAGAAAATGAGGCTTACAGTAAACTTTCATAATAAAATACGGGAAAATTTACAGAAATATGTGTATGAGAGAGACTGTCTAAGCCCTCAAGGTATCTGGCCTAGTAAAGCCTTTTAACTGTACAATTTGTGAAAAGAGTAAAAATATAAAGAAAAAAAGACCGACAGACAATTTTTCAGGAGGAGCTGAGTTTGAGATCATAACCCCCATGAAGGCTAGAATATCACCTGAGACAGAGTAGACTTCATAATCTGAGCGCAAGCATTAAAAGTACCTAGAATGTGAGCTAGTCGTATTAGCAGTTAAATGAGTAACAGGTATTTCAAAATGACTATTTGAAGAAGACTAACCTACTTAGCAGAGAAAGGGTCAACCTACAACCAAAAACCACAGAAAACGAAAACTGTGAGAAATTTTATCATTCGCTACAAAATGTTTTCATAACGTCTTTTTTCCAATTTTTTGTTCTACCACTACGGAATTATTTCGTAGCGCCTTTTAAAATTATGTATTGTGGTTTCAGGGAAGATGAAACAACTCAATTATTTTCCTAGATTGACTCCCAACATCCATAACTCTCTCCTTAACACAAGGAATGATTTCACTTTCCTTTCTTCACTAGTTTTTCAATGCTAAATTTTCCAATTGAACAAATACTCAAAGAGTTTTTTTCTTTTCTTTTCAGAATTTCAAACTAGGTAGTTTCTCTTTCTAACAACATTCAAATCACTGTAAATACCAGGGAACCAATATTCCAGAACATGAAAACACATTCCCTCTACAGACTTTAGGACTAATACAACAGGAATCCCAAAATATAGATGGATTATCACAATGACTAAAGCCACATGGTTCAATTTTTTTTAATGTAAATCAGTCCAACAAGCTACATGTTCTCAAAATTACCATTATTCAAATGAAAAAATTCACACTAATAGAAACCATGAGTTCACAAGAAAAAATCGAATTGGTTAATCACAATAATTTGATTCAATATCAATCATTTAGAAAGCATACAACTTACAATCCAAAATTTCTATTCATTTACGCCATTGAAACAGAGAAATAACTTTCGATTCACATAGATGGGAAATTACAGGTGGGTCTCCAAATACACGACTGTAGTTACACATATAAACAATAAGTTCCTGCGTTGTCTCCGTCTCTCTTCTTCTCACTCGAGAGCTTCTCCTTCCCTGTTCTTCCCAACACTTTTTTTTCTATTATTTCCCAAAAGGAACAAACTATGAGAACCATGAGAACCAAGAGTCACAAAGCGTGAATTGTTTTCCCTTCTCCAGAAAATAAGGGAAAGTGAAAAATAATATTTTCATTAGAAAACAACTTCTCCAACTTATTCTAAAAAAACCAAAACTCACTTCTTACTGTAAATATTTACAATTATAAAATATTTAAAATTTCCTCCCAGCATTACCATGTGGCCATCCCATCACATCGGTAAGTTATTTTCTAGACTTAGTAAATTTTTTTATCCTCAGCCTATATGAACTTGCATCATATGTTCATGAAAAACCCCATCACCTATAAAATGTAAACCCCATCACCTATGGCCAGAGAGACAATGAAACCTCCCATAATGGACCAATAAGGGACATATAACTCGGTCGAGTCTTAGATTCGACATACATACAACAAGATATATAATATAGAGGATAACTATAATGGATGCTAAAAGGAAGCAAATGTATCACACGCCAAAAGTTCCAACAACAAACTTAAAGAAGGAAAGAAACATGCAAGAATATAGAGTTCTCCATACCATACCTTGGTTCGTGAGAGAAAATCCTTACCTTGAAGGAAAGAAACATACAAGAATATAGAGTTATCCATACCATACCTTGGTTCGTGAGAGAAAATCCTTACCTTCATGGAATTTGACCCGAGGTTTGTAGACAACCCGCTCTAAAAGACTAGAACCATATGTGTCTGTTTCATTAAGCCATGTTGAGTCCTTCTTTGGATAGGATATGTGCAAAAATGATATGCTCATGGGGATATGTGAGAAAGAAGAAAGAGGTTTTTATCTTAGTATTTGCTCCATCTAGTGGCCCATAAGAGGAGGGATGAATTCCCCAGCTTTGTTGATCCACTTTATTGGAACTTGTGAGTGGCCATAAATATGAGTTTTATACATATTTACTTACTATTTTATACTTTCCTTTATTTGAAGGAATGAATTTTTAAGTTGAAAAAAATTGATTTAATATTTACATAATAGTTTTCTTTTTACAGAAATGAATACACACCAAGTGTATATATAGAATGTAATTTTCAATTATCTCTTAATAAATGAAATTTCCATATTTACATGTTAGGAGCCATAAAATTTTACTATGTTATTTTTTGAAATTAATTTGAATGAAAATGATCCCAATCATTTCTCCCCACCACTGAACATAAGCTTAGTTAATACACACAAATATACTTTTTTTTTCTTTATCTTTTATTTTCTCTCAACTACTTATGATAAATTCAATTGACATATATATGTTCTTTTTCTTTATATATATACATACTTTTTATATTTAATGTATGTGCAAACAAATTTAAGAAATGTTTTAAAGCTTTTAAACTTTTAAAGTTTTTAAACTGATTAGTGATTCTAAAATAATAATGAACTAATTCAATAGAAATGTACATATTAGAATCCTTCAATTCTTCACTTGGAATTATGGGAAAAAAATTCCAACAATTACAACATGATCTTCAAATCCTCAAGAGAGAGCATAATGTTTTAAGATATCTATTCTAAACAAGAATAGCTACGTAGCAGCAATTCCCTGCCCAGAGGGAGTGAACTCTATTCTTTAATGTAAGAAAAACCTTTTTTTCAATATTCCAATGAAGGAGCTGAAATATGCTAAGCATGAAATATGCCTCCACTGGAAAATGTGGGAATGTAGAAAATGAGTGATGAGAGCATATTTCACTGACTAATAGAGAAGTTACCTGTCACAAGAACTTGCTTCACAATTAGAAGAGAGGTGATCAGAAGAGACTATCAAGGGTTCTCTCAGGGAAATCTAAGATTGCAAAGTCAAAAACTCAAACTGTGGCAAAAATGGGGGCAACCAAGGTGGGCAGCACTGTATTGATTTTTTTGTTAGTCTTTTTGGATTATTTTATGCTTTGTAGGCTTATTGCTCTTATTTCTTCCATTGGATGCAGTGAAAATGGGGGCAGCCAAGGTAGGAAACATTGTATTGATTTTTCTTAGTCTTTTTGGATTCTTTTATGCTTTTTAGGCTTATTTCTCTTAATTCTTCCATTGGATGCAGTGTTTGCATTTTTTGTTTATGGTATTCTTTCACCTTCCAGTATCGATCTAAGATGGCACTAAAAGTAGCATTTTCCATTGGAAGTATGTTTATTTCTTCAGTTTCACAACAGTTCCATTCTCATGTTGCATTCTAATGTTTGGCTCGAAATTATTGGAAGGAGGAAAAATCAATACACCTCATGTTTAATAGACTGCCTCTATCTGAAAGGCCAACCTAGGTATACTCATCTGAAATGAATATACTATGGCATTTACCTGCCTATTGATAGTTGTATGGTATTTATGGTACATAGTACTGTATCCCAAATGATAAATCATGTCATTTTAGAACTTCCCATATTTTATCCAGATAATAGATACGTTCAGGCTCCCAAATAGATTACCATATGCAAGAAATACTCTATCACTTAAACCAGAAAATTTCAAATATGGGACTATTGTTTTCTTATTTTTACTGAAAACAAGCTATTCATTTACGTGGTTTTATTGGGCTTTTAAGAATTCAGCCGTTTCTATATTCCGAAAATAATTTGATTATATTTGGATAAGAATGGTGCTTTCAGGTAGGTTTGCATCGTTAATAAATATTCTGAAACTCAAGTTATTCCGAAGAGGGAACTAATACAAGAATGGTGCTTTCAAGTAGGTTTGCATCATTAATAAATATTCTGAAACTCAAGTTATTCCGAAGAGGGAACTAATAACCAATTGAAATGCAAACAGGGTTGTAAGACACTAGTAAAACAATATATTCATTTATGTGGCTTTATTGGGCTTTGAATAATTCAGTCATTTCTATATTCAAAAGATAATTTGATTATATTTGGATAAGAATGGTGCTTTCAGGTAGGTTTTCATTGTTAAGAAATATTCTGAAACTCAAGTTATTCCGAAGAGGGGCCTAATAACCAATTGATAACCAATTGAAATACAAATGGGGCTGTAAGACACTAGTAAATTAGGATATATGGGCCGAAAGCTTCCAGTCTATCTGGCAAGCTTCTCTGATCTTTAAATCAGAGTGCTGGATGGCACTTAATCAGAGTTTCACTGTGAAATCCAGTACACAACAAGATGGTTGGATGGTAATTAAATGCATACATATATAATATTTAATTGAATGTATATAATAGTTAATATTTTAAATAATATCATGGCCCAAAAACATTTCGTTTGCAAATAAATTAGAAAAACAAATCACAAACCTATAAAATTTGAACATAGTAATATGTACTTTGCCTGCTTTGCCTGCTGTTGAACAGGTGTATGTACTTTTCCTTCTGTTGAATAAAATAGACACTTGTTGTTGAGGTTGTTGTCGTCTCTAAAGGAAGTCGATGGATCTGTTGCCACCTGCCATTATTGGTGTTTCTGTTGCCACATACCACCCTCATAGTTATATGCTGTGGGTGCTTAGGCAAGTCGAAAGGTCGTTTAGAGAAGAGTGAAGAGTTGTTTTGGGTGGTCAATGAATATCTCAAGCAAGCCTTCAGAGACTAGCATTGGATCTTTGGATCTGGCTGAGTTGTTGCTGGTTCATTAACTACTGCTTCTACTGCTAGGAATGCTTCAGCCGGAAATGTTGGGTCATCAACCACTGAGACTATAGACTTTCAATAGCTCCTTTAATAGTTGCTGCTCAGACAGATCAATTGGTACTCATATCTCTATTGTCGTGTTCAAAAACAGAATAAGGCTGTAAGATTTTTCAGATACAAAGATCTAGATCTGCAAAACAATGAACCAGCTTGCAAGAGAAGGAAGGAAGCGAGAAAGAATTGAGAAAATAATGAAATTGATTCTCCAATATTAGTTTTTGGCATAAATACATAAAAGCAACTAAGTTAAGCTTAGTTGTACATGCAATAACTATAGATAGTTAAAGCTAACTGAAGCTAAGTGTGCTTTATCTTATGTTAATGTGTACATGTGCCACATGAAAGTAGTGAGTTAACTTAACTAAGCAAGTGCACATCACATGCAAGCAGTAAGTTAACTAAAGCTAATCTAGGTGCATGTACACCAACACAGCTAGTCTAAGTGCATGTACACCAACACCCCCCCTTAAGCATAACTTAGGTGAGTGTGATGAAAAATGAATGAGTCCCGGCAACACGACCATTTTAGGTACCCATATACAATGCATAAAAAAAAGAGGAAAGAGGGAAAACCCAGTGGGAAGAAAACCCCCCCTCAAAATATAATGCAAAAGTAGAGAAAAGACAACTGCTAGGCAGTCGTGTCCTTCACCCCAAGACGATCTCGCAGGAATCAAAACTTCTGCTCAGTGAAAGTTTTGGTGAAGATATCAACAATCTTCTCGGAGCTAGGAAAGTACTGAAAATCGATGATCCCATCATGAATGAGTTCTGTAATGAAGTGCATGTGTATCTCGATGTGTTTGGTCTGTTGCTGCTGCACTGGATCTCTGCAAAACTTTAGCGTACTTTGATTATCACACCAGATGAAAGTTGGATGATGGACACTGATCCCAAGCTCAGATAGGAAATGTTGTAGCCAAATTTCCTGAATAGTGGCATTGACTGCTCCTTTATACTCGACCTCTGCTGATGATAAAACAATGGCAGCCTGCTTCTTGCTTGACCAAAAAATTGGGCCAGATCCCAAACTAAGTACATAACTAGAAGTAGACTTGCGATCAATGGTGTCGCCAGCCCAGTATGAATCTATGAACCCAATGAGATTCAAAGAAAAATTAGCTGCATAATGAATCCCATAAGTGATTTTTCCCTGGAAATATCGAAGGATGCACTTTACAGCGTTCCAGTGTAACTCATGTGGCTCCTACATGTATCTGGAAACTGCTTCGACAGCATAGGAGAGATCAGGACGGGAGTGAGTGAGATAAAGAAGACTTCCTACAAGCTAGTGGTACAATGTGCAATCAACCAATGGTGTGTCTTTGCCATTCTCAAGCTTTATCCCTGATAAGAAAGGTGTGGTTGCTGGCTTGCAGTCACTCACGTGAAATCATGCCAAAAGATCTCTAGCATATTTTGGTTGATAAATGGTAATCCCAGAATCACTCTGATGGATCTCTAGTCCAAGGAAGAAATTTAGGAGGCCCATGTCTGTCATAGAAAACCTCTTATGCAATGCAGTTTTAATGTTAGTAATGACAGAAGCTGAACTACCTGTTATCAAAAGATCATCTACGTAGAGTACTATGATCAACAAGGAGTGAATTTTCTTCAAAAAATAAACATTGGAATCAGATTTGTAGCGTACAAAATTTTGAGATAACAAATAAGAATCCATCTTTGCATACCATGCTCTAGGTGCCTGCTTGAGGCCATAGAGAGACTTCTTTAGTTTCCATACCAGAGATGAATTGTGCATGTATCCCGGTGGCTGTTCACTGAAGATTTCCTCCTCGAGATCACCATGAAGAAAGGAATTCTTCACATCCATATGATGCACCTCCCATCCTCTTGCTGCTGCAATGGAGAGAGCTAGCCGAATGGAATCCATTTTTGCCACTGGAGCAAAAGTCTCATCATAGTCAACACCATGTACTTGCTGAAAACCTTTTGCTACCAATCGTGCCTTATATCGACTAACTTGGCCATTTGATTCTTTCTTGGTCCGATAAACCCACTTGCACCTCACAAGTTTGCTATTGGAAGGTAGCGGAACCAAATTCCAAGTCTGGTTCTCAATGAGAGAGTTATATTCCTCATCCATTGTGGCTTCCCATTCAGGATGCCCATTTTCTTCTACATAAGTTTGTGGATCAGATCCATGCATCATGTAAGCATGCATGGGCATGGATGGCTCCATAGCTAAGAGTGCTTGCGGAACTTCCTCAAATAGAGGGACGGAGGTAGGATCATCAAGGATATCACTCATGCTGTGCCATTTTTGTGTTGAAGGTGGTCGAGAGTCTTCCGAACTACATGTGGAAGTATGATCTCGATGTTCAACAACTGGTTGTCCAACAGGGGTCATAGGAAAAGACTCATCTTCATCAGAATTCTGATCTGAAGTTTCATCTGCATACTCATCAATGAGTGGTGATGGAAACTTGGTAACAAGTTCATCTGCTAGTGCATGCAAAATATCTTCGTCAAATTTTACACTCCTTTCAATAAAGAGCTCCTCAGTGTGGATATCAAGCAATCTGTACCCTTTGACTTCATCAGAATATCCAACAAACATGCATGCTTTACTTTTAGGCTCTAAAGCCTTTCTCTTCTCTGTAGGAATGTGGGCCCATGCTCGAGATCCAAAAATGCGGAAATGACTGACTTCAGGTTGCATGCCAGTCCAAGCCTCAAAAGGTGTTTTTCCAGTGACAGATTTATGAGGAGATCTGCTCTGGATGTATGAGGCACAATTGATAGCTTCATCCCACAATTTCGACGGAAGAGATCTTGCATGCAACATGCAATTAGCCATCTCTTTCAAAGATCGATTTTTCCTTTCAGCCATGCCATTTTGCTGTGGAGTGTAAGGAACCGTATGCTGCAACTGTATGCCTACTTCATTACAAATATTCTTGATATCTTTGTTGACATATTCCGTCTCATTATCTGTGCAGAGTATCTTGAGGCATTTTCCAGACTGATTTTCCGCATGCGCTTTGAAAATCTTTAGATGTTGAAAAACTTCAGACTTGAGTTTCAAGAAGTAAACCCAAGTGAATCTCGTGTAATCATCTATAAATGACAACACATATCTTGATTTTCTCATTGAAAGCACCGAAAATGGACCCATGAGATCACTGTGTACAAGTTCCAAAGGTGAAGAGGCTCTCCATGCATGCCCCTTCTCGAATTTGTCTTGTGGATGCTTTCCAAGAGCACATCCATTACAAACACCATCTGAAAACTCAATGTTCGGCAATCCTTTGACCATCCATTGCTTACTAAGCTGTTGCATATATCTAAAATTCAAGTGCCTAAATCTCTCATGCCAAATCCTACTTTTTTCATTTGCATGCGTAAGTAGCAAAATAGAATCTGATTGAGGAACAAAATAAAAAAATGTATACAGACGAGATTGATCATTTACCTTGCCAGATGCAATATTCAAGTTGGTTTGCATGTCATAAATGCTCACGGAATCTAGGGTAAATTCCACTTTCCTTCCGCTGCCTGTGTGTGTCATCTGATACACTGAGAGAAGATTCACAAAAAGCTTTGGAATATGCAAGACATTCTCAAAACTTCCATCTTCAAATTGCACTCTTCCTTGTCCAGTTGCTGCAACTGCAGAATTATCCCCCATGAGAATAGGAGGACCTGAGTATGCATGTAGAGAAGAAAAGGATTCATTTGAAGAAGCCATATGATGTGAAGCTCCTGAATCGATGATCCATTCTTGCAGTGCAGAATGAAGAGCAATCAAAGCATGCCCATTACCTCCTGGATCTAGGGCTTTTTCTCCAGACTTCTTCTTGGCATTCTCAGGAATGTGGTCTCCAAGATTGTGTTGCTGGAGTGTCTGCGCCATAAGATCTATAGTCTTCTTCATGCATGCAGATTCAGGATGAAAACCACGGTGGCAATAATTTCACATTGATTTCCCTTTCGTTCCTTTCCTTTCCTTTGAGCCGGATAATCCATCAGGGGGTTTGGGATTTCCTCCCTTTCTTGGATCAGGATCCTTCTTCCCTTTTCCTTTCTGATGGTCTTTGGAATTTGCCTTTCCTTTTGCATGCACAGTAAGTGCATGTGCTTTGGAATTTTTAAGTGTGCCCATTTTGATGAGCTTATCTTGCTCATGCATCAAAGACTGAATAAAAGAATCCAGTGAGGGCATCTTCCAAGCTATACTAGTTGCAGATCTGACTGTGTGGAATGTAGAGACGAATACTGCATACTCTGGACCAAGTTTTGATAAAATGGAAAGAATCAACTGATTTTCTTGCTTGGATTTGTCAATCCCGCATCCTTTCAGCTGAAGCAACAAGGCTTTATACCTTGTGAAAAAATCTTGAATGTTCTCAAAATTTCTCGGATCTAATGAGTTTAACTCATTTTCGAGAATGTGACCTTGCATTTCATCCTGTTTTCCAAACAATCCTTCCAAAATTTTCCATACTTCATTTGGAGTTGAACATGATTCAACATGAAATAGCAATTCCGGAGAGATAGATAAACATAGGATGCCGAAGGCCTCGTCCATGCGATTGAAATATCTTGTTTTCTCCATTTCCGATGTTGGTTCAACTTCCGTTTCCATGGTTATTAGAAATAAGCCTCTACTTCTGAGATGAAGTAGAATCTTTGGCTTCCATTCGAAATAATTATATGGAGTAAGAATTTCCGATTGTGGAAACTCCAATTTAGACTCCATTCTTTGTTGTTGCTTCAATATTTTGAACCTGCAAATAAAATTTCTTGTGCACTGATTACAAATCCCTGTGCTCTGATACCATGTAATATTTTTGAGATACAAAGATCTAAATCTGCAAAAAAATGAACAAGATTGCAAGAGAAGGAAGAAAGCGAGCAAGAATTGAGAAAAGAATGAAATTGATTCTCTAATAATAGTTTTTGGAATAAATACATAAAAGAAACTAAGTTAAGCTTAGTTGTACATGCAATAACTATAGATAGTTAAAGCTAACTGAAGCTAAGTGTGCTTTATCTTATGTTAATGTGTACATGTGCCACATGCAAGCAGTGAGTTAACTTAACTAAGCAAGTGCACATCACATGAAAGCAGTAAGTTAAATAAAGCTAATCTAGGTGCATGTACACCAACACAACTAGTCTAAGTGCATGTGCACCAACAAAGGCAGACTGTACTGTACTGACGATGTTGCAGGCAAGACAAATAGTTGCAACCCGCAGGTGGAGGAATATGGGAGATGCAATTTCCATTGTCGGAAGGAGGTTCATGTCGCTGGTGGCAAATCCTGGAGAACGTGCGGAAGTGCACGGTGTCAAGGCGTCGATACCCTCAAGATTTGTAAGGGTAAAAGCCGAGGTAATTTCTGTAATAATTAAAATGCTACTAAGAATTATGCTTCAACTGATGTTCCTCTCAATCTGGCTCAGTTGTGGGTGCTCAACGAAGAGCTCAGGCAAGCCTAGAGGTCCTTCAGAGAAGAGCTCTGGATCTGACCCAGGCAGGACGAAATCCCCTCCGCAATATATAACCACTTCGTTCCTGAAGCAAGATATAAAATAGTAAGGCGGAATTTACAAGTATTTTGTAATTTGAATGTCGACTGTTAGTGCAGGAATAGTGTAGGGATTGTTGAATTTTCAATTCATCACAAGTATGTATTTCTAGCTACTGTTATTATATATATTACATGCAGTTCCAGAAACATAACCCTATAGACAAAGAAATAGAAGAGAAATGCATATAGAGGGGGTCTTACCTCAGAGATTGTCGTTAACTGACTCCATGTAGCGTGCTCCCTCTATTGTATCTAATGGGTGATTACAACGTCTCTCTATGTATGATTCCTGCACTAGTTACTACTATTCTATGAATGTCATGGAATTAGTACAGTTTTATCTAATACCTATAAGAGAAGGAATGGGATTAGTTCATACTAGTCAAAAGCACAAGATCTTCACCCGGTCGTCTTGCCACTTTTGATACTTCTCTATGGTGAACTCAGGAAACCATTTTAAGCTGCTGGTTGGGATGCTTCTTGTAGAAAAGCACACAGCGAGAAAGACAACACCATACAAGGTAGCATAGATTAGTAGGGCAAGAGGAGCCATCCAAAATCCATGAAAGGTAAGCGTCGTACCCTTGTCGCAGCGCCAAGCCCAGACAGAGGAGATCATCCTAAGTTCGTCTGCATACTTCCTGTATGTTGAGAGGTTGCTTTCCTGGTCATAAACTTATGGAGGCTGGGAAGCGTTATCTGTACAAAGAGAGTGTTATCTATACAAAGACCAATTTGTAACTACCGCGCATCCTCATGCTTGCCACATGTTCTTTATGGTGTTTGCCCAGAAAACAAGTGTCTCCTAATCAAATGAGATAAAATGTCTCCACATAAAATAAGATAAGTTAGACATAAAATGTTTACGAAGTAATGCAAGTATTAGTTTATTGAAACAGAAATGCTGGATATCAGTGGTTATTTACCATAAGTTTCTTTACATCTTGCCTCGATATGAGGCCAAATAAGATGTTAAATTGTTTTATTGGCTGAAATAACGGCGGGAAGAAGTTCATAGGTTGAGAAAAAGGTGCTTCTAAAATATGAGGTGAAAACATTAGGTTAGCTGCTTTCAATTGCAGGGACTAATTAATAAGATAGACAAAACCGGTTAAAATAGTCCCTGCAGCCCTAAAGGGGCAGGGACTAATAAAACGTTGCTTTATGTTTATTAACATTTCGATTGTTTAAAATTCTTCAATAATGTTTTACCGTCAATATTTTTTCCTTTATTTTCTTTATTTTTTATTTTTCTCAGTAACAAGTTAATCTTTGTTCTTTAAATAGGTTTGGAACCTATTTTGAATACAAAAATAAAATGTATATTAACAAGGGAGGCTTCCAAGCAGCAAGTCCCCGCCACTGGAGTAAACAGAAAACAAGGTATGGAGCTAGAGACTATGAAGCCAGTCAAAGTTTCCTAGCTCTGCTTTGAAGATACGATCCACAAATAGCCTAGCTCTGCTTTGAAGATAAAATCCAAACTGATCCTAGGCACAACAAGGCAGTGACTAGGGAGATGCCTCAAATGGAATGATAAATAGCTGGTTGTCTTAAGCTTTATAGTATGTTGAATTGCCTTTCTTATTTATTGATTGTGGTCAGGAAACATAAATCTTTAAAAACAAATGCTTACAAAATCAATTCAGTTTTGAAATAAAAAATTATCTTACCATCATTAATCAAATTTATAAAATCATGATGTATACTAAAATTTTGAAAATGGTGACACATAAGGTTAGTTTAGTGGTAAAATCATACAAATAGAATTTTAGTGGTTGACGCATGAAAAAATATTGGAGACACAAATTCAGTACTAAAAGCATGCTAAAAATTGAAATCTAAGTTAATGAAATATAAGGTAATGAGTGAACTAAGCAACTAGACAATAGGGAGTTGGAAAACCAGAAATTTGAAAAATAAAATTAGCCAGAACCCACTCCTTTCCATTATATTCAGTTCTAATCAACTTTAAGAATGGGAGCCATGCCCTACTAGGCTTAGGATTTGCCGATATTCAGATTTTTAAGGCTTGTCTAACACAAACTTTTTCCCCTCTTTTGAAAATGTCTACAGTGGCGAAAATTTTTAGTACTTTGAGATATGACAAACGGCTTGTTGAATTGATGGTTTGTTTCTAGTTCGGAGAATCAGTTGAGGCCAATATTTGAGCTCTAAATATCCTGTGAACCTGTTGTTTGAGGAAGGAGTAAGACGTTCAACCTGCATCCTGCGTCTAAATATTTGAGGAAGACGTTCAACCCTCAGCCGCTTCTGAAGGTAAATCAGGCAAGCCATTTATTTAATTATTTGCTTATTTTCTTGGCTCAAAAGCTTGTATATTGCAACCTACAGGCTGTGACATAGAATAAATACATGTTTCTGGCTTCTTTTTTTGTATTTCTAGTTTTTTTTTTTTTTTGGTCAAGAATTTAATTTTAACCAGTTTCAATAATGATGTAAAAATGTTCTTCATTGCTCTCTTCAAATCACAGTCGGCTTAAAAACCATATTTGAAATGTGTTTAGTGTTTTAAATGTAGAGATTATCAATGTCAATTTTCAAAATTTTGGAAAAAAATAATTGATTTATACATCAATAAGATGTATACTCTCAAATTTGTCAATTTTTTCATGTATGGAATGGAGTTCGAATTCCGTAACTATGCAAAAAATGATTTCTCAAACCCTAAAACTCAAACAACCGTTCACATTTAGAACTAAAAACAAGCTATTAAATGCTCCGTTGAAAATTAAGATGGTATCCCTATTTAATACTTTGTTGGAATTGTAAAAGGACATAAAAATATAGAAATTTCAAGCAATGAAAAAATGCACTAGAAAGATCCTATGTGCTGCACTATTTCCACAGAACGTAGAGGAACGAAATGTAAGACCACCGTTGTTTGCTATCCAACTAGCTCCCTTGCAACTCGCGTGAGGAATAAGTATTGCAAGAATAAGTGCAATCTGTTGGTGCTTTAGCTGCGAGCTATTCAGCATTCAGGAGCTGTTGTGTTTCCATACAACCAAGGTTCCATACAACAAACACGTGCTCTGCTTCCATATAGCCATGCTTCCATACAACCAGCATTAACTAGTAACAGGTTGTATTAACAAGTAATAGGGATCACACTTGTTTGAGGTATGTTTTCTTGATTATGAAACTAAATTGTGAATGTGGTTTCTTGATTATGTCCCGAAACTGAATTGTAAATGTGGTTGCTTGATTATGAAATTGAATTGTGAGACAGGTCTAAACAAATCTGATAAAAGACCAGAATTCCACTTGCATCCCCATAGAGGCCACTTGTTTTCAATTGCATGGATGTTGGTCACACATGTTTTCTTCATGCAGTTCACACTTGTTTTTTCGTCATTTGTTTCATATTGGTTTGTCTAGACAAATTGAGTGAAATATTTGTAAACATTAAATGCTTGATAATTAATGCTAGCATTACCTTTTTTTGTAAAGTGATATTTATTAAGATATATAATTTATGAAATATATTCTTATAGCCTAGATATGAGGCCAATAAGACCATAAAATATTTCATTGCTTGATTATGAAACTGAATTGTGAGACAGGTCTAAACAAATCTGATAAAAGACCACTTGCATCCCCATCGAGGCCACCTGTTTTCAATTGCATGGATGTTGGTCACACGTGTTTTCTTCATGCAGGTGTTTTCATCATGAAGTTCACACTTTTTTTTTCATCATTTGTTTCATTTTGGTCTGTCTAGACAAATTGAGTGAAATATTTGTAAACATTAAATGCTTGATGATTAATGCTAGCATTAATCTAGCATTACCTTTTTTTGTAAAGTGATATTGATTAAGATATAAAATTTATAAAATATATTCTTATCGCCTAGATATAAGGCCAATAAGACCGTAAAATATTTCATTGAATGACAGAGAATATTCCTTGGAATATAAAATAAAAGCATTGGTTATTTGCAGTAGTCGTAATGTTAAACAGTTTAAAGTAATGCTAAGTCCTTCATTTCGATTACTATAGTCCCAGTAGTGAGGCGGGGACAGCGAAAAAAATATAATTTTATTAATTTCTATTCTACAAATATGAAAATATGTTTTTCCTTTTGTAAAAAGAACACATACACTATATAAGTTTAAATTTGGATTCCAGATATGGGGTATTGTGCCAATACCTTTTTTAAAAACTTTCTTACGCCCATACGGTGTTGATCTACTGCGGGAATTTTTCCTTAAACCTGCAAAATACCATCGTTCCAACTTTCCCCTTAATGGCGTCTTAGTGTTTCGAACAAAACTCTACAGGGAAATTTCTTCTCTCTGCGTGGAGGGAAGGAGGATGTCAAATCATACACCAACGAAAGTGAAATTAAAAAAGGTTCCAATATTTTATCTACACAATGACAAAACGACAATAGATAAAACAAAAGCGGATCACTTTAAGTGTTTTAGTTGGGAATGAATTGGACAAGCGTATCAGTTCTAAGAATCTGTTTCGTTACATCCAGCGGTGAAAAGATTCCATGCTACACAGAGGAGGTTTATGTTGAAATATTAACTTCAACTGCAGTAGCAGAAGGACAAAAGCAGTCGTTCACATTTTTTTTAAAACGTGCACACAACCCCTGCAACCTCAATTCTGGTTTTGTGGTACCTACAAGTTAAAATTTAGACAAAGGCAGTAACCATGCTCAGAAATTAAATTATGTGTTTTATTTTTTAACCATGTCGTCTCATGCATTAAACTCTACCATGCCCCACCATTACAATGTGCCATACCTGCATTCAAACTCCACCAACAACCACAGTCCTTACCGCCGCTTGATTTTTTGATTTAAAATTCAAACAAGGCCACGTCAACGTTAGGGGAGCCCACAAATCCACATCAAAGTTTAAACCAATCAAATGCCGATTGCGTAGAAATGAGGTACAGTCAACACAGCCTCATTTCGAGCCTGATACATCTTTATCAAAACTGCTTAAACCTTGTTTGAGATCCGGCAGACTCCACCTCCAGCCAATGGGAGGCCGATCGCGCGGAATTGATGCCCTACGTCATCAGGGGCATTTGGTATGCGATATTTATTTGCAATGGAGTCTAATTTAGTGTTTTCATGTCCGCGATAAATGTTTCAGACCATAGGTTAAGTTTTTTTATAATGCGGCAACATATGTTTTGACTCTTTGAAATATATATGTTATATATAATATATTGTAAATATCCTATTTACAATATATATATATATATATATATATATATATATATATAATATACATTGTAATAAACAAAAATAAAATGGATTGTGTATTTTTCTTAAAAAGAGAAAGCCTGAAGGTAAGTAAATTGTTGTGCATTTTTTAAATATAAAGTGAGTAAAAAAAAAAAACAGTGTTGACTGTATTAAAAAGAAAGGAACAGAGAATGAGACTATGTAAGGAAAAACAGAGAGCACAGTGACTGTGCTTGAATTTTTTTTGTAATTGCCAAAAGGCTGAAAAAAAAAGTGAGTTGACTGTGTTGTGAATGCCAGAAGGCTGAGAAACAGAGTTTTTTATTACTATGTGCATTTTTAGATAGAGGACAAATTTGTGAAGAAAAACACTATGTGAGCAGCAGTTGGAATTTTTTTTGTAAATGCCAGAACAACAGTTCTATGGCATCCCCTGTAATAGATTTTTAAGTTTAATGAAATAATTTCTTATGTGCCATCTCTGTCCAGCAAGTTTTTTTTAATCTCTGTGTTGAGAGGAGGAATTATTTTTATTCCTCTGTGTGTATTGGAATACTCATAAAATTCCAACATGGTATCAGAGCTAGTCCAGGATCTTTGAAGGATTATCAAAGAAGCTGAAGGAAGGAATTTTGTTGTAGATTTTGACCAGCAGTCTGAAGGCTCAGCAAAGACCAGGTATTTACAAAACAAATTTTTAGTTTTGTGTTTAAAAAGTGCAGTCCAGAGAAGTCTTTTTGAAGACAAAGTTTGTCTCTTAAGCAGAGAGACAGTTTGTTTAAAAACACAATCAAGTTTAAAAACATAGTTCAGTGTGCTAGCCATGGTAGGAGCCAGCACAAGCACGAGTATTGGAAATACTCAACTCCCACAGTTTAATGGGAAGAACTATGACTATTGGGGAATCACCATGAGAGTCCTGTTTGCCTCTCCCTATTTTCCTCTCAGGATTTATGGGAGTTTTTTTAAGATGGTTTTGAAGAACCAGCAGATGAAAATTATTTTAATGCCTTGACATAAGCAGAGAAGGATTTTTTGAAGAGAAATAGGAAGAATGACTCAAAATCCCTCTTCTATCTCTATCAAGTAGTGCATGAAAATGTGTTTCCAAGGATAGCGGCAGCTAAGAGGTCCAAGGATACATGGGATACCCTCCAGACTGTCTATCAAGGTATGGATAAGGTGAAGACAACAAAGCTACAATTGCTGCAGAGAGACTTTGAAACTCTCTGTATGAAAGAGTCTGATAACATAGACTCATTCTTCACACATGTGATTGGGATGGTTACCTAGATAAGGCCTCATGAAGATACACTTGAATAAAGAAGGATAGTGGAGAAAGTATTGAGGAGCTTACCTTCAAGGTTTGATGTGATAGTCACAACCATTGAAGAGACAAAGGATCTCTCAAAGTTTATTGTTGATGAGCTTCATGCATCATTGATGACTCATGAACAAAGATTGAGAAGAACAACAAACTCATCTTTGGAGCATGCCTTCAAGACCCAAAGGTCCTTTGGAAGAGGAAAAGGTCAAGGCAGAGGAAACTATAGAGGAAAAGGAAGAAGTAGAAGCCAAAACAAAGGAGGAAAAAACAGTCGTGCAAATGCAAGTGGAAGGGGCAGCAATCAAAATCAGAACCAAGGCCAAGGCAATAGCCAACAAGGTGGAAAAAATCAAACACATGGACAAAGGTATGATAAATCCCAAGTCCAATGTCATTACTATAAGAAGTATGGCCATTATGCCAATGAATTTAGGAAGAAACAAAGTGACATGGGTAATAGACCCAGTCCTAATTTTACTAAGGAAAATATCAGTCAAGAGAAGTTTTTTTTAGCATGTAATATAGCTGAAGAAAAGAATGAAGATATATGGTTTCTAGATTCAGGATGTAGCAACTATATGACTGGAAACATTTCCATGTTTTCCATGTTAGATGAAAATGTAAAGTTTCAAGTAACATTGGGGACAGACAGTAAGATCTGTGTCACGGAAAAAGGCAGAGTAAGTGTTTTGACAAAGAAAGGAGAAGGAAGATCCATATCAGATGAATACTATGTGTCTAGTATGAACTGTAACCTCTTGAGAATTGGACAACTCATTCAAAAGGGATACATTTTTTTCTTTGAAGATGATGTATGCACCATCATGGATAAACCACCAAGCAAGCAATGCATTGCACAAGTGAAGATGACATAGAACATAATGTTCCCTCTCAAGATGAGAGCAGATTTGAAGAAATGAGTTGAAATGGCAGCAGTGACACAAGAGACTTATCAAAGACAAACAAAGGATGAAAACTGGTTATGGCACTTAAGATTTGGACATCTCAACTTTAGAGGTCTAAATTTGTTGCATAGGAAAGGAATGGTAAAGGGATTACCATTGATTGAGAAATTGGACAACCTATGTGAAGGCTGCATCTTGGGCAAACAACACAGAGAAAGATTTCCATCAGGAAAGAGCATAAGAGCAAAGGCACCCTTAGAAATTGTCCATTAAGATTTGTGTGGACCAATGCAAACACCATCATTAGCAAGAAGCCACTATATGCTAACTTTTATTGATGATTACACAAGAAAAACTTGGGTTTATTTCTTAAAATATAAAAGTGAAGTGTTTGAGAAATTCTGCCACTTTAAGGCTCTTGTAGAGAAACAAAGTGGGCAGCATATTAAGATATTAAGAACTGATAGAGGAGGTGAGTATATCTCAAAATAATTTCTGCGTTTTTTCAGAAAAAATGGCATACACAAGCAATCTACAACAAGGTACACACCGCAACAAAATGGAGTTGTTGAAAGGAAAAATATGACCATCATGGATATGGTAAGAAGTATGTTGAAGGCAAAACATTTGCCAAATGAATATTGGGTTGAAGTTGTACATTGTGCAGCACACATCTTGAATAGATGCCCAACCGAAGTAGTAATGA
The DNA here is from genome assembly GCA_034641835.2 of Pinus albicaulis. NCBI lineage: Eukaryota > Viridiplantae > Streptophyta > Pinopsida > Pinales > Pinaceae > Pinus > Pinus albicaulis. Next base: position 724,942,903 of record CM076576.1, read on the forward strand.
ATAGAGTTCCAGAAGAAGCATGGAGTGGCATAAAACAAGGTGTCACTTACATGAGATTTTTTGGTTGTGTGGCTTATGCACACATTCCAGATCAAATGAGGAAGAAGTTGGAAAGTAAGGCAGAGAAGTGCATATTTATTGGATACAGTGAAGAATACAAGGCATACAGGTTGTATAACCCATCGACCAAGAAGTTTTTTATAAGCAGAGATGTGCAATTTATTGAGGAAGAAGCATGGGATGGAAGCATTGAGAAAATAGTGAATGTTAAAAGTTGTTTGTCTCGTGATGATAATGAGGAAGAGATGGCTGAAATACATCCCTCATTAGCAACACCACCTCCACCAACACAAAGACAGCAAGGGACACCACAAGCAGGTATGAGAACACTCTTGAGAAGTGATGATAGTGTTTCTCCAAGCACACCACAAGGAGCAGATTTGAGTGCTTCTACAAGCACAAGTACACCAAGTGAAAGAGGAACCAAATTCAGAAGTTTGAATGAGATTTATGAGCAAGAGGCAACAAATGAAGGTATGAACTCTTTATTTTCATTGTATTGTCATGTAGATGATCCTATTCATTTTGAAGAAGCTATAAAAGATAAGAAATGGATAGATGCTATGGATGAATAAATGAATGCCATAAAGAAGAATAAGACATGAGAACTAGTTGATCTCCCAAAGGGCAAAGAAGTGATTGGAGTAAAATGGGTTTATAAAACCAAAAGCAATGTTGAAGGTAAGATTGAAAGGCACAAAGCCAAACTTATGGTCAAAGGCTACAAGCAGCAACAAGGAAGAGATTATGAAGAAAATTTTGCACCAGTTGCAAGAATGGAAACAATAAGAGCAGTGTTATCCATAACAACACAAAATAAGTGGAAATTTTACCAAATGGATGTGAAATCAATATTCATAAATGGAGTATTAATGGAAGAGGTTTATCTTGAACAACCTCTGGGCTATGAGAAAGAAGGCCAAAAGCACAAAGTTTGCAAATTGAAGAAAACTTTGTATGGGCTGAAACAAGCACCAAGCGCATGGTACAGTAGGATAGATGCCTATCTACTGGAAAATTGGTTTGAGAAATGTGAAGGAGAACCCACATTATACATCAAGGAGAAATATGGTAAGATGTTGATTGTTGTTTTTTATGTTGATGATGTGATCTTTACAACTAATGATGCTTACCTCATTGAGAATTTTAAATCAGTCATGAAGGATGAATTTGAGATGACTAATATGGGATTGCCTAAATACTTCTTAGGAATAGAAGTAGAGAAAAATGAAAATAAATTTTTTATATCTCAAGCTAAATATATAGATGAAGTTTTGGAAAGATTTAATACGCAGGATTGTAAGGCAGCAATTACTCCTACAATGATGGGATTGAAATTAAGTAGAGAAAATAGCAACAAGGATTTTGATCCAATTTTGTACAAGAGCATAGTTGACAGCCTCATGTATTTGACTGCAACTAGGCCGGATATTATGCATGCTGTGAGTTTAATTTCTAGATTTATGGAAAGGCCAAAGGAGGCACATTGACAACCAACAAAAATAATTCTGAGGTATGTGAAAGGAACAAAGATGTATGGAATTTTATACACCACTTCAGAAAATTATGAATTGATTGGATATACTGACAGTGATTGGGCTGGAAGTATAGATGACCGGAAAAGCACCTCTGGTTATGTTTTTCATATGGGTTCAGGAGTCATTTCATGGGCTTCTAAGAAACAACCAATTGTGGCTTTATCTAGAGAAAAATCAGAGTATGTGGTAGCTACAACAGCAGCATGTCAAGCAGTTTGGATGAGGAGAATGTTGAGGAGTTTGTATCATGAACAGATAAAAGGCACAACAAATTATTGTGATAATAGCTCAGCAATGGCATTGTCAAATAATTCAGTGTTTCATAAGAGAACGAAACACATCAATGCCAAGTATCACTATATCAAGGAACTAGTGAACAATGATGAAATTATTTTGAAACATTGCATAACAGAGGAACAGTTTGCAGACATATTAACAAAGCCATCAGGGAAAAAGAGTTTTAATTATTTTAGGAAGTGTTTGGGTATGGAAGAAAACCCAATAGTTGAATTTAAGGGGGAGTGTTGAAATATTAACTTCAACTGCAGTAGCATAAGGACAGAAGCAGCCACTCATAAATTTTCTTAAAACGTGCACACAACCCCTGTAACCTAAATTATGGTTTTGTTGTACCTGCAAGTTAAAATTTAGACAAAGGCAGTAGCCATGCTCAACAATTAAATTATGTGTTTTGTTTTTTAACCATGCCATCTCATGCATTAAACACTGCTATGCCTCGCCATTACAACGCGCCATACTTGCATTCAAACTCCACCAACAACCACAGTCCTTACCGCTACTTGATTTTCTGATTTAAAATTCAAACGAGGTCGTGTCAATATTAGGGGAGCCCACAAATCCACGTCAAAGTTTAAACCAATCAAATTTCGAATATGTAGAAATGAGGTATAGTCAGCACAACCTCATTTTGGATCCGATAAATCTTTATCAAAACCGCTTAAACCTTGTTTGAGATCCGACGGGCTCCACCTCCATCCAATGGGAGGTCGATCGCGTGGAATTGATGCCCTACATCATCAAGGGCATTTGGTATGCGATATTTATTTGCAATGGAGTTTAATTTAGTGTTTTCATGTCCACGATAAAGGTTTCAAACCATAGGTTAAGTTTTTTTTATGGGTTAATGTTTTTTTGTAATGCGGCAGCATATGTTTTGACTCTTTGAAATATATATGTTATATATAATATATTGTAAATATCCTATTTACAATATATATATATAATATACATTGTACTAAACAAAAAGAAAATGGATTGTGTATTTTTCTTAAAAAGAGAAAGCCCGAAGGCAAGTAAACTGTTGTGTATTTTTTAAATATACAGTAGTAAAAAAAAAATAGAGTGTTGACTGTATTAAAAAGAAAGGAATAGAGAGTGAGACTATCTACGTAAAAATAGAGAGCGCAGTGACTGAGCTTGATTTTTTTTTTTTTTGTAATTGCCAGAAGGCTGAAACAAAAAGTGAGTTGACTGTGTTGTGAATGCTAGAATGCTGAGAAACAAAGTTTTTTATTACTGTGTGCATTTTGAGACAGATGATAGATTTGTGAAGAAAAACACTGTGTGAGCAACAGTTGGAATTTGTTTTGTAAATGCCAGAACAATAGTTCTGTGGCATTTTCTGTAATAGATTTTTAAGTTTAATAAAATAGTTTATTGTGTGCTATCTCTATTCAGCAAGTTTTTTTTAATCTCTGTGTTGAGAGAAGAAATTATTTTTATTCCTCTGTGTATTGGAATACTCAGAAATTCCAACAATCATACACCAACGAAAGTGAAATTAAAAAAGGTTCCAATATTTTATCTACACAATGACAAAACGACAATAGGTAAAACAAAAGCGGATCACTTTAAGTGTTTTAGTTGGGAATGAATTGGACGAGCTTATCAGTGCTAAGAATATATTTCGTTACATCCAGCAATGAAAAGATTCCACGCTACACAAATGAGGTTTAAGTTCCAACTCCGGGTCGAAGGAATCTCAAACCAGAGAAATCCTTAGGATGGATCATCAACAAAAGCAATTATTGCTTAATTCAAATGCTGGTCATCTGATCTATAGATATTCTAATGGCCGATTAAGGTCCAGACTAAAGGATGTGTTGTTTGTCTCTTCTCTTCTGTTAAATCTGCTACTTGTAATTGTTAGAACGTCGCCTACAGGTGCTCCTTTCATATCAAATTTTCATAGTCGCGTCCACCACTAGAGAGGCGACCTGAATCAGAATTCTGCATTGTTTATAAGTTTTTTCAGGGTGTTGGTATACTTGTAAGCCATAGTGGGATTCAGAGACTGTTGTTTATTTTCACTCCGCCCTCTACTTTTTCAGAATTTTGCCCATAGTAGAAAGAAAATTATTAAAAAAACAATTTTATTTTTTTTAAATAAAAAAGGAAAACATTCGATGTGATGAAATTCTGAGTTGGGTATAGTTTTTTTTGTTTTTTTTTAAATCAATTCACTAAACTTTGAAGTCGGTCCATAATCTTGAGTGTAGCAAGTAAGATAAAGAAAAAGAAATGAGGGGTGCCCTGTACAGTTCCAAACCAATCAAATGGGCCCGTGAAAAGTGTGTCACGCGAGATATAGAAACTGTGAAATGGTTTGTGTGGAATCCTATAATGTTAAAATTTATTTTAGAAACTGTGAAATGGTTGGTTTTGTTGCTGTGGAATCCATTGTTGGAGACAATGTTAACATTTATTTTAGTTGGAAATAGAATAAAACAATTATATAATTATTATTAGATGATTGTATTTATTTTGGAATGTGTATTTTAACATTTTAAATTTAAGTATTCGGTAGATGGTATGGATTTAATTTTTGGAATATTTTAATAATTGTAAAAATAAAAAGTAGAATATTTTTTATGGTAATGAAAATAAAACATTGAGATTTATTTCTATTTTTTTTCAATTTAATTTAAAAACAAGTTATAATATAAATGTTATTGAACTTGTTGTTTTACAATTATTTTTTTGTTATATGGTTGTAATTTAAAAAAAATATAAATTACTCTTATTTTATAATTAATAATAATAATTTAAAATAAAAGTATAATTTGTCCACAGAGTTTTTGATAGACAATGAAAAAATGTTATGTTCAATTCCCCACTAGATTAAGGTGATATATTGGACATGATAAACATATATTTTTCCCAAGATTACAAAATATATATATATAATTTAATCGAATTTTATGATTTTTTTAATATGAAGTGCTTTGATGCCTAATAAATTAATAACTATCAATATTTATAAGTGAATTTAATTTATACAACTATACTAAATATTGAAACATAATACAAGTTAGGAGAATCTTAAAATTTATGAAACCAAAAATATTTAAAAAAAAAATTGATATATAATTTTGATTTTATTTTTATTTTTCTATTAAAAACATGTCAATTTACAATATATTTTATTAAAAATTAAAATAAAAAATCCTATTATTTGGAAAATATTTCATATTTTTGGAAATATATAAAGAAATATGGCATTAGTATACATTTTATTTCATTGGTATTATAAAATTAACATTTAACATTTTCTATTTTCTAATTATATAATTAAATTATATAATGAAATATAGCATTAGCGTACATTTTATTTCATTAGTATTATAAAATTAATATTTAATATTTTCTATTTTCTAATTGTATAATTAAATTTGTTATTAGTAATTTTCATAATTAATATAATATGTTTTGTACACAAAAATTCCAAATATATATAAAAAAATTATTAAAAAAAAATACAATAATGTTATGTGGAATACAACAAAATATAATTATATAATTAAAAATATAAAATAAAAATATGAATTTATTATTTATTTTAAAATTAATTTATCAAAAATTCATAAAAACAAGTTGTTACATAGTAATGAGTTTTTGCTAAGTCTTTCCTGCTTAGTTTAAATATAGGTAAATTAAAGTAGAAAATAATAAAAATATAAAGAAATAAAATTTTAAAATGTTTTGATAAGATTGATTTTAAATTATAATTAAATGTATTATTAAATTTTGTAAATTAACAATAAAAAAATAATAGTTAGATAGGTATATCACAAATTTGATGAAATTTAATTAATACAAGCATAATAAATTAAATATTGTTTGTGCTAAGCATTCATTAAACACAATATTATTACACTATCTCCCATGGGGCCTTATTACTTCGAGGATGATATGGTTAGTGAGCCGCATACTATTATATTAATGTCTCATAGGGTTTGAATAGAGGTCTTACTAATGACAAGTTAAAAAAGATGTCTACTAGCCCATGGTATTGTAATCAAGTTTATCTACAAATTAATAGTATTTATGGTAAAATGGGGTAAATATCTATGGTTAAGAAACTTGTTGTATTGTAACTATTAAGTTATTTATAAAATATTTTTATTTTGAAATGAATTATGGTTTCTGGGCATGTGGTATTGATAAGCCATGATATTGATTTTTTATCTATAAGATAAAAATAAATCAAATATTAAAAAAAAATAGAAAGATAGTAAATCAATCAATATCATATTGCATGACAATAATTAAAACTTAAACACAATAGCATGATAATAATTAAAACTTAAACACAATAACTAAGTTATGATTGTTCACTTGGATATAAACCATTTTGCAATTTTTTTTAATATTAATGTAAAAAGAATAGTTGATTATAATCATTATTATTCCAAATATTTATAAATAGAAATTTATTAAAATAAAAATTATGTATTACCATTACATTTTTTAATCTCTGACAAATATAACCTAAAAAAAATAAAACTCCAAAAGATGGAGATTCCAAACCTCGATATACCAATACAGTTGGTTGCATACTCTTTAAATCAATTAGCAATATGTCATTTACAAGAATACAAAACAAAATGTTACCATTAATTTAGAAACTTTGACTTAGGTACAAAATGTTGTCATTAACTTTGAATTTAGAAACTTTGAGTTGGGTACAAAATGTTATCATTAATTTTGAGTTGACTACAAAATGTTTGTAAATGAAGTCATGGTACCATGTCTTCCCAATGGTCACAGGCCACTTACCAAGATGGCTTCATTAGGTGCGGAAGATGTCATCCATTTTCACTTCATTGTACAACATGTCATTGTTATCTCATATTATCTATTATTTCACCAAATTAGCTTAGGCTCCAAATATTTATAGTAAATGATGCATTCACACATTGCAATGCAAGGCACTTTATAGAACGGAACGAGAATATAGAATAAACTTATATATATAATTTAGTCGATTTGGGAAAGCCAACAACGTATTTGACAATCCAACAAAAATGCTTTAAATGCGTCACAGGGTTTCTAAAGTATTGAGCAATAACATGTTTAATTTGATATCCAATTAAATTGAACATAACTAAATAAATTTTAATTTTCAATGTTCAACTATAGAAATATTGGATGAGAAATAACATGTTTAATTTGATATCCAATCAAATTGAACATAAATAAATAAATTTTAATTTCCAATGTTTAACTATATAAATATTTGATTTATTTTTTTGGTCAAATAAACTAATATGGTTTGACCAAAACCCTCAATAAGTAATGAGTTATAAATTTTGCACTAACAATAAACTACAATAATGAATTTTGCATTGAATAGGGAAAGAAATTTCCTTTCTTTATGTTCGTCAATTTAATTGTCTTAAATTGGTTACATAAATGATCAAAAGGAGTTGGTAAACTTGATCTTTTCCTAGAGTTTCACATGTGTGAGTTGGGTGGAATTTGACCAACAACAATCCATATTGGAGTTTCTAAAAACAATTTCCATGTGTCAGATTTCATTCTAGAGTGGTGCCACTACCTCAACCATGGAGGTAGCTACGAAAACTTGACAAATATGCAGCCATTTGAACTTGCTAAACTACTATTAGTTAAAACCATGCAAAAATCTTCTTAATGTACTAAAAATAAAGGAAAACGATGTTAATTGACCACTTCGACATAAAGAGACACATTTTGAAGAATTACAGTAAAAATGGTAGCAAGTGAGTGAAGCATTCTGAAGAATTATGGTAAAAATGGTGGAAAGTGAGTGAAATGGTGCAATGGATGGTTAGAAATAATGGCTTAATGAATGACAAAGACAAGTGAAAATGATGAAAAAACAGCGACCCAACACTTAATAAGGAAGAAATATCCTTTGTTTACAAGGTATCCACACCATGAGTTTATGAATTTACTAAACTTTAAATATGAACATGGTGTTCTCGGTTTATATCTGAGTTGTATCGACATGCTGTTGAACTATATATTTTTTATTGTTTATTGCTAGGTTTCATATACAATGTTGGATTATAGAAGGGCTAGGAGCTAACAATCTCAATTCCTTATTATCGTGTATATTGTTATAAGACTTAGCTTTACACATTTTTGTATAGAAGTTGTATACACATGTACTATTTTGTAATTAGTTATAGTCGTGGGTTACACCAATACTATTCTTATTTTATAATAACCTTTATAATAATTTGTATCTTTACATTATGCAATTAGTAATTGTGTTATTATAGTTCTATTAATTTATTTCATAATGGGTTTGGAATTTCCTCAAGCGGGACCTGTTTCCTTGGGACTTACTCTAATTTTCTTGTCATGTTAGTCATGAAGCCACGATTGTTCGGGATTTTTTTGTTCAATTGGACTAGAACTAACCTATTTTTCCAGTTCTTCTATGTAGTAAATTACAATTAATATTTCATACGAAAAATGCACATATTTATCATAATAAATATTTACTCACATGCATAAGACAGAAACAATTCATAAAAGTATTAGCTCAAATTCTTATTGTTATTGAACCTGGTCCAGCCCTAGAATCACTATAATTACTCAATACTATGCATAGAGTTCAAACTCTACTGATTTTTCAAAGAGTTCAATCAATCTCTTATAAAAGGGTTGTATAAGAAATTTCCATTAATTATTCCTGTATATATGGAGTATCAAATATATCAACCTCTTCCATTCTAAAAGAAAATTTATTAATTTACGAAGTACTTATCTGTTAATAGAAGTTGTTAGTAAAATCCATAGAGGAGAAAGACCAATTCTCCCAACCACTAAGATTGGAAGCTACATCCAATTCTCCCCTCGAGCTTGTTTTTCACTCCTAGAAAAATTTCTTGATAGTGACCTAACAAGGTCTGTCTAAAGGCATAAAGATTGTACAAGTCCATCCCAGGAACTCACAGACTCACAAGCCAGACTTAGGGATTCCACTGGCCCCAACCAGCTCAAGAATTCCCTAACTGGAAGATTCCTTCCTTCCCTTAATAATTTCATGTTAAAGGGATTAATTTTATTTCTCTCTCTTTTTAGTTGCCTCAAGTTCCTCTCGTACCCTCTTTGCTTCTTTTCCCAACTGAGATGATTTATCTCTAGGGAATGGGAGTAACTGATCCGGAATTATACAAGAACACAACATAATACATAACTAAGAATGAACACAGAGATAAAATCAAAGTAAAAATTCATTTCATTAATATCAAATAACTAAAATATGCTTACATACAGAATGGAAATAAACTAGCTAGAGGGATGATAACTTATCTTTGAGAAGAGATGTGGTGGCTACATGTCTCTGAACTGTGTTACAATGAGGCTCAAGGGCCTATTTATGATTGGGAAATAATTAAAAACCCTAAACATCCAAAAACTTAACCCTAGGAGATGAAGCACCAAAATTGTGGACCTCGTTGGGGTAAATTGGTACATCAACTTCCCGGAGTCGTAACTTTAGCATATGATATTCATTTGACACACACGATACCTTGTTAGAAATATCTATCCAAGTACTGCCACTTTAAACTACAAACATAATTCAATTACCCATGTTTTCTAATTTTCAAAAAAAATTCATTTAGGGCCTCAAAATGGCTCCGGAAGTTCATGACCTGAAAAACTGCCAAAAATAGAAAATTGTGCTACAATTAAGGAAACTAAAAAAATGAAAGAAACAGTGGTGCGGGTCCAAGTGGAATAGGCGGGTGGCCACCAATATCAACCAGGATCAGTCCTCTCCCCTTAGGAAGCAATGGTCCCCATTGTGTTGAGTGCCTCCATGAGATGGGGAAACTTCTTGTCAACTTGGCCCCTCGTGAGCCACTTGCCTGGTTCAGGAGTTGGAAAATTTTGAAAATCTGATAGAGTTGGATCTTCTAATGGTGAGTGTTATTTATATGTGTATCCATGATCTTATCAATTTTTGCATGCTCGATGCATCTTGGGTTGAGATTTGTTGGTGTCAACTGTTGTGTAATGTCTGATGTGTCCAGCAATGGGGAAAATATGGTCGTAGCCAGTCCACATTAAATATTGGGTGCATGCCAATGAATAGTCGAATGTTGAGCTCGAAATAATTGTCCCTGAAAATCTTGATGATAGTGTAAGGCCCATATCAGAATGGGAAAATCTTGCAGTAGGCCCCAACAAGGCACTCCTTCTGCAAATGTAACCAAAAATTGTCGCCCACCTAAAACTTGTATGGCACCCAATGTTGGTCATGACATTTTTTGTACTTAGCATTAGATTTTTCCAATATGGCATGGACCTGTTGGCAGATGATCTCAATGCACTCAATGAATTTATTAGCCCTGTCATCTTCGGACTGGACATGAGCCTAATTTTCGTAAGTAGCTGCAAATGGTATGGCCATATCAATGGGGCATAGTGGCTGGAATACCAACCCCACCTAAAATGGGTTGTGGCTAGTTGATCTATTGAGAGCTCTATTGTAGTTGTGTTGGACATAGGGTATGCTTTCATCCCATGTGTGTGGTGTTATCACTCCACCGTATCTCCAAGGCTGAGAAGAGATCAGCAAAGGTAACGATAGACCAATATTTTTCCAAGTAGCTAGCCCGAATAGGAAAGAGAGGGATCTCTAAAAATGATCTTAGTAAATATTTCTGGATCAATGAGATATTAGGCTAGGTATAGTAGCACAGGGGTCTTATTTATTGAATTTGAGGTGTTGGATGGTGAATAGGTTAGGGAAGAAATTAGGTCAGAGCAAACAAGGATCAGAATTGTATGGATCTGATGGAGCAAGGTAATTAAGCAATTCAACGCAAGAGGATATCTGATGAAGTGGTTTATACTACTAGGGTTTGAGAAAAGAGCATAAGGGATATGAATTCTTTTCTAATAAGAATAAGATGAAACAAATTGTAACTATTCCTCCAAAACAGATCATAAGGTTAATGAGTTATGTCTTTCTGGCTTAGGAAATAATCACATACAGAGATGGCATGGATATGAAATCACAATACATTCACACATTTGTAAAAAATAAGAAGAAACAATGTCAAATCACTTAACCACAATAATTCCATCAAAATATCTGCAACTCAGTCTATTATTACTTGCCAAAAATATGATTACAATAGTGTTCAGTGATCAATCCAACAACATCCAACCATTGCAATGTCAAAGGAATGAAAGATATAGGATGAAAACTACTTCTCCCACTCTCAGGGGTTGAATCCTTGACTTGTGTAACTAATCCCCAAAGATATCAACTGGAAACCCAAAGACTATGGAGGTCAACAAACTCATCCCTAACTTTGGTGAAACTGATTCATTTGTCCCAAAAATACATCTTTATCCAATGCGTCTACCTCCAGTAACTAAAAGTGACTTAATTACATTTACATGGATTAATTACCTCAGTGAAATTCATCAATTCCATGAGCAAACTAAGAAATCTAGAAAATTCTAAAAATATCACGCAACTAGTAAAAGAAGAGCACCATTGACAAAAGTGCAATGCCCTTGACAAAAGCGCAATGCCAACTTCAAGGTCACTTTTGGAGGACTTGTTGAAGTCTAAATTAAGCCCAAGATATGTCATTGGAAATCTGCTCCTGTCTAGTTTCCAAAAGTTCCCTTAATTTCTTAAAATGATGAATTTAAGGCCCTAGAAACGGAAATCTCTCAAGACTAGTGAAAAGCGCAATGCCAACCTAAAAAATGAGGCAGAAAGGTGACTTTTTGGATGTTTTTGGCCATTTCTCCCTGTTAGAATGTCCAAATTTGATGTTCCAATAGTCAAAATTTGTTGTAGAGGGCCTTTTGAATCCAATGGTGGTGACCATTTATCATTTGGAGGCTCCTATAAAAATCGCAGTGCCCTAGGAGCTGCATTTTCAACAAGTGGACTGTGTCAAATTTTTGGGTTTTTTGCAAAACTAGGCCTCAGAGATGGAGCGATATCTCCCTACCCATGAACGTTTTTGTAAAATGGAATTTTTTTTTTGTTCTTTGGAATGTTAGGAACAAAAATCTTCTCCAGTTTGCTAATATGCTTCCCAGATTGTCCACAATCCTCTCTGCAAAAAGGTATCAAAAACAAGACTTTGCATAGGCAGAAAATAGGTTGTGAATATGTGAATGGATCTCTCATTACGTAATACCTTTGTAAAATGTGAGATAGGTTGTTGTGCTATGATATCTTAGTAACAAAAACCTCCTCCGGTTTCTCAAAATTCACCTTTTTTTGGCCACAATATGTTCTGAAAAATTATGGCTAAACAAGACATTTTTCGAAAATGTGCCTTCAAAGTTTTTTTCAAATTTCTCAAATTTTTCTCCAAATTTCCTCACAATTGCTCCAGATATTCCAAATAAGGTGTGTTATGCCATCATGGATGTATCAACAAGTAGGTCCAACTTACCCTTCTCCTTTTGAAAAATTAGGGTTTCCTTTTTAGTGTGATCTTAAGTAGGGTTTGTACTACTCAAGGTATAGGTTCATGCCTTAAGATTCTCCTTCCTTTGTTGTAGTTATTTTTCTCTTACTCCATTATGTTTCTCTCCTCCTCCATTATGTTCAGTTTATCTTGAAACCCTGGGGAAGAAGGAAACGGAAAGGGAGTAGGATTGTAGGGTTAGGGGGTTGGGATGAGTGAGGGAAAATTTGGGGAAATGTGTAAATGGGTTGAGGATATTGGGGAAGTGATGGGAGGCTGAAATGTTAAGGGAAATAGGGTAGGAAATTTATATTACGGGGTGGTATCTAGCTACCTAGGAAAGCACAACTTAGGGGTGTTAGGGTTTAGGGAATAGGGCTTGGGAATGGGAAATAAGGTGATGTAGGGGTAGGGGGAGTGTTTTCTAAAGTATGGAAAGGGAAAATAGGGTCTAGGGAAAACAATGTTGGCTTGCAAGAGTGAAAGCTAGGGTTTCTTGGCTCAAAACTTGAAATAATGAGTGAGGAGGGTTTACACCATAAATTTGAAATTATGAAGTGAAAGGATGGCTTTGAGAGTTGTAACTTACTTGAATTTGATTGAGAAAACCTTGATTTGATGCTTGGACCACTTTCAAAGAAGGTTTGAAGGTTGTAGGTGAAAGTTGGAAAAAGCGTAGTGCCTCTCGGTAAAAAATGTAGCACCTGAAGCAGGATTGCAGTGCCTTCAAGGAAATTCGATTTTCTTGCTGAAAATTTGATTTTTGACTTGGGGAAGCTGAGAGATCAATGCATGAGGATGGAAATGAGTGTCTCCTTGGTCTTTTATGGCCCCTTATACTTGATGATATTTCAAAAATAGGCATGGGACCCACATTTTCCTTTTCAAACTCAACTCAAACATTGCAATTCACCTTTCATTTTTTGATCTTGATCCTTTGAATTAGATCTTTTGGTGCATTTGGAACACTATGAATTTTGGAACTTTGACTTAATTGGCTGATGGAACCTTGAGTATGCAGCTACCTTGGAACCATGAGAACTTATTATATATTAATAAACATAAAATTACATATCAAATTGAAATTAAATTTACAAATCAAACTTTCATAATAATATGTGTTTATTGTCACTCTCTTACTTGATCGACTTTTATGCATGAAAATGGTGATTTGATGGACCTTGAAAAGCCTAAGACCTAATGGAGACTTTGACTGAATGAAATTCATGATGAAAATACCGAAATTATGATGACAACTCATGACTGATGTACACTCAGTAAAGTAATGAGGCAGCAAGTAATGAAATTTTTTAAAAGAGTGAGGTTTGACCTTGCACTACCTCCAATGACCAAATTTTTGCATGATGACCTAATGGAATGACAAAAATTTCATAATGGGACTCTACTATGATATGAAAAGAGATTTTCTTATCACTGGTGGCAGGATGAAAAAACTGACACTAATATGTGGATTATTTGAGTTGTACATGCCCAAAATGTGTAAAATCATCATGTTGGAAACCTTTGTTTGGCCATCAGTTTGGGGGTGGAAGCTTGTGGACTTAATGAGCTTAGTATCCAACATCGACCAAAGGCATGAAAAAAATTTACTTAAGAACCCGTTGTCCTGATCTAAGATAATGGACTCTGGGATCCCAAAGTGTACCCACACCCATTTAAAGAAGAGTTTAGTGGTGTCTTATGTTATGATACTCTTCTTGTAGGCCACCACAATAGCCATCTTATAGAATCTGTCGATGACCATGAAAACACAGTCATTTCCATGCTTAGTAGAAGGAAGGCACGACATGTAATCCATGGAGATGGATTCCCAAGGCTGACTAGGAGTAGGAAGGGGAGTATATATGCCTTGCTTCTTTATCGTTGGTTTAGAAATAGATCAGGAAATGTAGGATCTGATTTACTTCCCAACATCTCGTCGAATTTTTAACCAATAAAAATACTTCCACAACACTAACAGTGTTTTCTCTACTCTGAAATGTCCAACGACCTGACTGTAGTGTGCATCCCGAATCATATTGGCACACTCGGTTGAAGGAATAAAAAGGTGTCCCAGGTAGCATAACAGTGCATGCTTGAGCTGAAAATTTGGAACTTGCTTGCCTTCTAGGAGAATCTGGTACGTGCTGTCGAAGTTTGGATCACTCTTGTAAATATGCGGCCACCCCAAAGTCTCGTGTCCACAAGAGTCAAGCACAGTGGTCAGTTGCATGACTGACAGTCGAATGAGGCAATTTGAAATATTATTTGTGATGTCATTCTTTTACTTAATGTTCAAATGGAAATGTTGCAGGTATGTGGACCATTTATGATGGCGATCATTTTTGCAACTTTTGTTGTGTCTGTATGAACTGCAGGGGTTGGTGGTTTGTGTGGATGATTGTTTCCTTCCCTAGAATGTAATGTTCCATTGTTGGAAGACCTACACAATGGAGTACATATCTTTGTCATAGGTGGGATACTTTTGGACTGTGTATGAAAGTGTCTCACTGTGATATGCCACTAGATGCCCCTGGTGAGTAAGAACTGTACCGATATCATAGTCAAAGACATGTGTCTCAATATCAAATTGTTGTTGCAGGTCTAGTAATGTGAGCACTGGTGCAAAGAAGAGGCAATGCTTCAACTCGGAAAACCCCTTCTGTTGGGACTTGTACAAAAATAACTTTACTTTTGCTCCTCCCTTGGTGATTTAACTCAAAGGCCAAGTGATATGAGAGAACCCCAACACAAACCTGCGGTAGAAATTGGTAAGACCCAAAAATTTGTGAAGCTTTGTTATAGTGGTTGAGCTGGCCAATCCTGAATAGCTTGTATCTTGGTTAGGTCCAAGTGCACACCCTAATCATCAATTACGTACCCCAAATATTTAGCCTGGGTCATACCAAAAGTGCATTTATTTAAATTAGCATACAATTTGTGTTATCGCAGGGCTTGGAGGATCTGTCGAATATGTTAGAGGTTCTCTTCCCAACTCTGGCCGAAGATCAGGGTTCCATCCAAATATACTACCACAAATGCATTGGTGAAGGGTCTCAATATGTCGTCCATTAACCTCAAGAAGGTTGCGAGGGCATTAGTCAACCCTAAAGGCATGACCAACCATTTGAAAAGGCCCTCCTTGGATTTGGAGGAAGTCTTCCATACATCGAAGTGTTCAATTGATACCTGGTTATAACCAGACTTCAAGTCAATATTATTGAAATATTTGGCCCCCTTGAGTTGGTCCAAAAGGTCATCAATCCATGGGATTGGGTACCTATTCCGGACATTGATCATATCCAGCACCTGATAGTCAATACAGAGTCTCTAGGTCTCATATTTCTTGTATACCAACACGATCAGGCTCCCACAAGGTGATGAACTTGGTCTGATGTGTCATTTATGCAACATCTCCTAAATCTACCTCTTGATTTCATCATTCTCCAGAACATAATGTCAATAAATCAGTACGTTGGGTAGCGGCGCACCCGGGGTCAAGCCGATGGAGTGTTTGACTTGACAATGTAGAGGTACCCTTGTGTGTGAGGCAAATATTTCTCTATACCCCACCACGACCTTGTCCATCTGTTGTTGTTGTGCAAAGGATACTTGTCTGGAGGCCTTGGATGTTGCCATAATCTTCTTCTTTCCTTGTGGGTGAATAATAAAGAAAACAAATTTCTAAGTCTGGGACATTATCTTACTACATTGCTTCGCAGAGATCAAAGAGATGGTGGTAGGCAGTTCTACCTCTCGTATCTTGTTTAACTTATTTCCCAAAGTAATAATAATAGTGTGAAGTCTAGAATCATACACAACATGACACTTCCATAAGTATGGTTGGCCTAATAATACATCACAAATTTCAAGAGGATCAACATCACATAGTACCTCATCTATGAAGGGATTGATGTTGTAGGGAAGGCGACACTACTGGCTGACACAGAGGGCTCTTCCTTGGTGAAGCCACCCGATGGTCTATCGTTGTGGGTGTTTTTTTGTCAATAGGCCTATCTTCTTCATGAACTCTGCTGAAATTAGGTTCTTGTGTCTCCCGATTTCAACAATGAATTGCAACGAAGAACCCTTCACCCACATTTGTGAGTGGAAGAGGTGCTCTCCCTCCTATGAATCTTCGGTCTCAATCTTCTGGACCTTGGTGGTGGAAACGATGGAACTCAACTCTGTGCCAATAATATTATTACATTTTTCATTCCCCTTGTTAGGTTCTGACTTAAAGTCGGAACATTCATCTGATTTGGAAGTCTTCATCTCGACCACCAGTGATTACTTGGCCCGACACTCACTCGTGTTGTGAGTGGGGCTCTTATGGAACTCACACCAATTTCCTATGTCCTTTGTCTTCGTGGTGTTTTTCTTGCGGCTTCAATGGGTTTTCCTATGTCACCTCTCCTTGGCTTTGTCCTTTTTTCCATGGCTTGGTGGTGCCTTTCCCTTTCTTCGGATTTGCAGATCCAAAGTCTTGCTTCTTCTATTTAAATTTTTGCTCGATCTTGACAGTGTATCAATATGCAATGCCAAGAAAGGAGATGTCCAGTAACTCCATCTCGTCCTAGATATACTTGTGTAGATAGTCGTGATACTTGAGTACCAAATTTCACTCAGAATCCTTAATACCCAACTTCATAAAAAGGTATGAAAAATATTTGTGAACCCTGGAACATCTTGTTCCCTTCCGTGTGTTAGCGTGGTCCACTTTATGTATTTATCTTCATAGCTCCCCATAGGGTAATACTATTCCTTGATGGTGTATCAGAAAGAATTCCAAGTGGGTGCGGCTGAAAACAGTGAGGGTTCCCTCTCGTCCCTCTGCTCACAGCAGGTTTCCCACCAGTCCTTGATGTGGGGGGTGGTTTTGAAGAGTGAAAAAGTAATCTTTTCCCAATTGGAAAAATAATGAACCGAAAAATATCCTTCTAACATGTTTAATCATTTATCTATGGCATCTGAATCTATCTGGCCTTCAAATATGACAATGTCAAAGTTGAATTGTACCTTAAATGGAGTGGTGCCTCCAAAGTGGCTGGTGGATGAAGATGTGTCGCCTCTGTGTAGATGTCGAAGGATATGGGAGAATTTTCCATCATCTCGTTCCTCTGTCGCCCAAGGGATTTTTTAAGCAATAATTTGAAAGGATATCCTGCTCTCTTGAATTTCTTTTCTTTCGTCATGGGAGGTCGTCAGGGTTTGCGAGGTTGCTCTTGTAAAGTTTCAACTAGTTCGAGCATTAACTCCTTATACCCCGACCTCTTTAGGGACATGCAAATAAAAAGAGATAAATAGAATATTGATCTGGCACCATTGATCCAAACTTATATAGGAACGCAACAGAATACAAAAATAAACATGAACACATAGATGTAGCAGAAATAAAACTTCATTTCATTAATATCAAAGAGTTGAAATATGATTACATACAGAATGGAAATAAACTAGCTCAGGTGATGGTAGCTTATCTCTAAGAAGAGATGTGGTGGAAACATGCCTCTGAACTATGTTATAATGAGGCTCGAGGGCCTATTTATGATTGAGAAACAATGTAAACCCTAAACATCCAAAAACCTAACCCTAGGAGATGAAGCACCAAAATTGTGGGCCCCATTAGGGTCAATTGGTACATCAACTTCCCAGGGTCGTAATTTTGGCATACGATCTTCATTTGACACACATACCTCATTAGAAATATCTATCTAAGGAATAAAAATTTCAACTACAAACATGAGTTTTTTCCGTTTTCCAAAAAATCATCGTTTAGGTTCTCAAAACGGCTCTAGAATTTCCGGACCTGAAAAACTAACAAAAATAGAAAATTGTGCTACAATTAAGAAAACTGAAAAATTGAAAGAAACAATGGTGGAGTTCCAAGTGGAATAGGCAGGTGGCCACCAATATCCACATAGATCAGTAACTTTCCTCTAACTGTCTGGTAAGTGAGAGCTTTTTTATCTAGTTTCTTTTCCCCAAAAATTCCATGGCTTGGCATAACCAAGTTTTAAATAAAAATCAAAATAAACTTCAAACATTTAAATTTTTTCCACCGAGATTCCACACAACTGACATTTTACCAAGTTATTGCAGTAAAAGTAAATTAAATATCTACTTTTCCCTGAGGGGTATTACATCTTCTTCCACTTGAGTGAAATATCGTCCTTTGTGTTCCCTAGCCTTCAAAATAGGATGGGATGTGCCTCATGCATAAAATATTTATTCCCATCTTCCCAGGTAGCCTCTCCTAGTTGAAGTGCTTCCACGACACTTAACCTAGGTAACTGATTTCTTTTGTAGCATAATTTTCTCTGATTGAGAATGTGTTGAGGTTTGACTAGGATTACTCCATTCAGTTTGACCTACATTCACAATTATTATGGTCATTAGTTTATGTCAATCATTATTTATGAACACACACACACACACACACACACACATATATATATATTTCTGTGTGTGTGTGTGTAGTTTCAACCTTCATTACAAACACTATCAATTATTATTTATATACCTAACAAAATTCATCAGCATGTGTCAAAAACCAATAAGGGGTAGTAATCTACACTCAATAAGAGTTTATATATATATATATTAAAATCCATCATTTTAAACTCATCGTTGTAAATTCCTTTACTTACCCAACAACTATGCCAATCGTGAAAGTCCCCACTATGTAGTACCACTATAAGTTTCAGACCACAAAGGTATTTGTACGCAATTTTCTTCCATGCATAGTCATGGAATTTCTCTCTTTTGCATTTGTACGTCTATTAACTATCCCACACTCCTTTTTCAATATAATATAGTGTTTTTCTTAAATATCAGTTCTTAACATGGCATTCACTTCATTCAACCAGCATGTTACTTTAATACATTTAGCCTATGGGATCTTGTGGATTGCTAAAAATGAATAGCAGTCTTAACTCAATATGGGAATAACTATTCATTTCATAGTATTCATACTTGTTATCATCATTCACTTTTTTTAAGTTCAAGGGAGATTCCCTCATCTTGTCCCCATGATGGCTTGCAACTAAAGATTTGTTTTGTAGACACCATCATAATTTCATAATATCAAATATGCCACAACAAAATATTACCAAGGTTTTAGGACAATTGCTTCATTTATCATTTTCATGGAAAGTATTACCTTTGCCTTTTGTTCAGGTGGGTTTGTCCCATACAAATTACTTATCTATCGTTATTTTCACGTAGAAGTCTTAATCATAATTTTATAATTCAATTAGTTTTTTTTTTAATTGATTCCATTCATTTCCTTTTGTTCTTTCCCAGTACCACTGAGACTTAAAAGCACAATATAATATTAATGGAGTGATTATGATGACTTAAGAACACAGCTTGGAATAATATGGGATACTATAATCAATGAAAGTGACAAGAAATTCACGTCACCAAATCTCGCAACAATATTTCTCTAACATGTCTCACTCTTGGATTCACCTTAACTCCCTTATTGGGGTTTACATCCTTTGTGTTGTACAATTATTGATTAAGGTTCTTGCAGAATCCATTTCTCTTTTTTTTCCCCGTGTCTATCAACCTTCTCAACACATTATCTTAGTGTAGTTACCTTGACATGGTAATTTTGTAGGAAATAGTTAATTCTAGTCAATATGTGACCAAACTTCATTTGTGTCTATAGAATTCATATTTGAGGCACTTATTTGGGGTAACATTGATGGGTGGCATGCTACCCATTCCATGTCAGCAGGCATAGGTAACACTTTTGTTGATTTTCTATCAACATTCTCTTTTCTCAACTTTAAATTTTGTTAAAATTAGATCCCATATTCCTCAATTATCTTACTCAACTATATGTTCATTTCTAATCATTATTTTACTTGAACCCACCATCAATTCTCCAAGGCATGTTAATAAAATTGAATATTAGAAATATTTAATATATGCATTCATTGTCATGTGTACCTCACACATATATATAGATACATAATTTCATATGTTGTCCTTTTCAACCTATGATATTGGCCAAAAGTTTAAAGAAAAGGCATCAAACCAGCAAGGACCTGGTTAAGTGTTCCCTTCATAATTTACAATGTATATCATATGGTCTTATAATATATATGTGTGTGTGTGTGTGTGTATTCTTGTAGTTATACTAAATTGCCCATGAAATTTAGCGTGCATTTACTCGTGTTCACCTTATTGTATCAACTTACCTCAAATATTTAGATATCATAATTACAATTATCAGTCATTTCAATTAATCAAAATTCTATTGCCGTCTTGTTTTCAATCATAATTAGCCTTCCCAATTGTGAGGTGGTTATAAAATAAATCATTTAGCAAATAATTCTAGGATTTAATATTGTGAGTCTATAACTCACAGAATTCTTTAGCCCTCTACATACACAAGGTACAAGAATTTTCAAAAACTATTTGGATTCCTTTCCCATGCTTTTGGGCCATTGCACTCAGTAAATTTTCATAATTCTGACTCTGTTCTTACTCACTTTATACTTGCAAAATTTTGATGTAACATAGATAAATTTTTTTGATATCAGCAACATTGTTTTGATGTGCTTCCATATCCATGTGGTGTCAGATAAAATTACCACACTTCTTCCCACTTAAAATCTCAATTATATTATTTACTTATTATTTCCAACGATAGTTTTCTTCCATCATATTTGTCACAACTTATCTCCATTTAACTAGTGCTTGATCAAGTATCTTATCCAACAATTATACTACGACTCTCTACCACTTGACTGTTATAATAGTTCGTGTTGATGGTGTGAAAATTTATGAATTTACTAAATAGAAACCCTACTATTAAATTCTTGATTTACTTCTCCTACTTACATAAGTTATTAATCTGAATCCTTCATCATTAACAATGAAGTAAACAAATTAACAACCTACACATGCAGATCTAAACTAAATAACATGCTCAATGACAAAGTGACACACAAGGATTTTATAGACAACTATCCTCGGAATAACCCAATGCGGGAAAATCGATGTTGCTAGCTTCTCGAGGGCTTTTATTATTATGCAGAATTTGAGTACAACAAATCTGGGCACCAAACTGTTTAACCCGAAAGAGAAATATAAATGGCAGCAATACCTCTATTCTGGAGACAGAAAAAATTGACTGATTCACACCCTCAAACGGGATTTACAGAACTCAGCCCTTTTCCGACCTTTGGAACCCCAGCGCTGCTTTGAAGCCCTCTGCGTCATCCTTCCTAGCCTGCATCAACCTCTGCGCTACTCAGGAAGGGCTTACATCACCCTAGATTGGGTTATGTTGCCCCTGCGCTACCCTAGCTGGGCCTGAGTCAGCCCTGCTGGCCTCTTGCTTCTTCTATGCTGCCCCTGTTGGGCTCTCAGCTAGTCTACATAGCTTCTACCTCTACGCTGTCCTGGTATGCTCCTTCTCTACCCTCATTGTACTCTTGACCTAGGACTAAACCATCCCCCTCGCCAATATTGCCCCTCGCTATAGCTGAAACACTTTTCAATTTCTTAGCAAACCACACCCTAGAATTCCAGCTTAGCTTCACTGCTCTGCCAATGTGTGTGTTCTCCCACTGACCCGAAGCCCTCTTCTTATACTTTTCTCATTGAAACATCAATGGTCGTGATCTAATCTTGAATCGAGGGCTAATATTAGAAGATGCTTGATCAACGTCACTTAGTTCATTCTCGTCACATGTTTAATTTAATGACCTTTAATATTTTATTTTTCCTAAGTTAGACTTAGGGTCCTTAATTAAAAATATTAATTAATTAAATATCTCTTAAACCAGATGGAATTTCCCAAAATGCTTTATGGGTCCTGGAGATCTTATGTATTCTAGTACTTCCACAAAGTTTGGGAGCTAGAGCACATCTGATGCTACCCCGACACCCCAAAATTTCAACACTCCCTCATAGAGAGGAATATGCTCTAGCAAAACACTTCACCCGAAGGCTGCTCTGATCTCTAGTGTTGGCCTCTATGTTGATGCTTTGCCTACTACCCTTCATCACTGCGTTTTTGCTACTCTTCTGTACTATTGCCTATGACTCTACCATCGTCACTGCTACATTCGTACTACAACTCCCTCTCAAGTTGTTGCATCATGCTCCCCATAGCACTGCCACTGCTAACTACTGCACTGCAACTCATTTGCTGAGAGTAAGCAACTGAAGGACACTCACCCAATCTTTGACAAACAGGTCATTTGGGCTTCATCTCATCATTGAAGCTCCATAGGCTGGTGCTCTGCGCTGTCCTCTAGAGGCTATTGTTTTGTTGCAGCTCTGCATTGTGTAAGCAGACCTCCTTTGCACTGCTGCCCTCTACGTTGTTGCTGCATCAGCATTATGTTGTCCTCCTGAAGCCTCTGGGCTTCTACAACGCTGCAATGTGTAAGCAAGCCTCCTCTGCACTGCTTCTATGTTGTTGTTGCATCTGCACTGTGTTGCTCGCTCTCCAATGTGTCAGCCTCTGTGATCTTTTGCACCCACTACTCCACTTGTCTCGCTACCATCTTAAGTCTCTCGTAGCTCGTATGTGATCCAAGATTTGGGCTACTTAAGGATCCCGCCACCACTCTATAGTTGCTCTACATATCAATATCGCCCCACTTTCGTGGTTCATGAGCGCTCATGGTTACGTCATCATCAGAGCCATTGTCTACTACATCAGCCTTAGAACTAGAAGCTTCCTTGTCCTTCTTCTTCTGAGGACAATTGTTAGCGAAATTTCCAAGTTTTCCGCACTGGAAACATTTGATCTTTCACAAATCACACTTCTTTTTCCCTTGTTTCCTCTTTTATGCCAGTGTGACATCTTTCTCTTCATCCTTCTTTATCTTTCTCGAACCAATGTTGTACTACCTCTTGGTCATTCGACAGGTTTCCTCTTGTCAGAGGATATCCCACTTAGGAAGATCCACTCTGCCCAAAATAATTTGGACAAACATTTCCCAGTCCTCTGTGACAACGTTTAGAGCAGTCTTCACCATGACATCATCATCCACCTTCACCCCCATGCCAGCCAGTTGATCCCAGATTGACTGTAGTCTGGATAGGAAATGATTGATTTCCTTTCCCTTGGACATCATGAATAACCTTAGCTAGTTCTCCGGGAGCATCTTTCTCTGGATGGACTTCCCTTGATACAATGTGGCTAAATCTTCCCACATCTCATGAGCCGTCATCTTCTCGGCTATGTGTGGTACCACATGATATTTAACCCCATCCATAATGAAGTGCTTGGCATGTGTCGTTGCTTCATTGTGATTCTCCAGGAGAGTTGCATCAGTTGGTGTAGCTAATACTTTCTCTACATGCTCCCATATACCGTAGGCCTCTGAGACTACTAGGATTATGGCCTTCCAGATAGCAAAGTTGGACAAGTCGTCCAACCTATCCTAATCACGCAGTTTGTGTGGCACCATTTGCTCAGAAATTTGTCTGAACAGATCCTCCTCTATATACCAGAGACTCAGATCTAGGGTCCTTGGTGAGAAAGGCACCCTTTTCTCCCTCTCACAATTGACTTCCTTCCTTGGAATTCTGCCAATCACAACGAATCATCTCTCTTCGATCACCCTATGATCGACCTTCAGATTTATTTGGCGGGAAATCTATTGAGAATTTTTTCTCCTCCCTCTCTTTGTCAACTTAGCTTAGGCTAAATTTTGCACTAGCAAAATATTCACCCCACCAGCAATTGGTGAATATCTGTAACTCAGCTTCTGGTTCATGGCACTATGTACAACAATCAAATTCTGGATTGTGTCACCATGGATGGCCTTTGCCTGAGAAAACTGGCTCAGCGCGGTGACTGCGCAGCGCAGGCGGATCCTACGTCCCTATGGAAGACTCTACGTTGTCTTTGTGTCACCCAACTGGGACTGCGTCAGCCCTTGCATGGTTCTTACTACCTCTGGGTCCTTCTACTGTTGCGGTTCCCTCTTCGGTTTATCTGTTGCTATTGTTGCTTTCTACAACATAGATTTCTTCGGTCGTCTTGCTGGAGATCCAGCTTGATTTATAATTGCTCTGATACCATGTAAAAATTTCTGAATTTACTAAACAGAAACCCTACTGTTAAATTCTTGATCTACTTCTCCTACTTACATAAGTTATTAATCCGAAAAATTCAAGATTAACATCAAAGTAAATACATTAATAACCTACACATGCAGATCTAAACTGAATAACATGCTTAATGACAAAGTAACACAGAAGGATTTTCTAGACAATTGTCCCTGGAAAAACCCAATGCGGGAAAAACGGTGCTGCTAGCTTCTAGAGGGTTTTTATTATTATGAAAAATCTGAGTACAAAAAATATGGGCACCAAACTAGTTAACCTGACAAAGAAACATAAACAACATTAATACCTCTATTTCAGAGATAGAAAAATTTATTGATTCACACCCTCAAACGAGATTTACAAAACTCATCCCTTTTCTGGCCTCTAGAACCCCAGTGATGCTCTAAAGCTCTCTACGTTAGCCTGCCTTGCCTGCATCAGCGTCTGCACTACTCAGGATGGGCATGCGTCACCCTAGACTGTGCTATGTTGCCTCTATTTTGCCCTAGCTTGGCCTGCGTTAGCCCTCCTCACCTCCTGCTACCTCTGCACTGCCCCTAGTGGGTTCTCAATTGGTCTACGTAGATGCTCCCTCGGCGCTGCCCTAGTATGCTCCTCTGCCCTCGTTGTACTCTTGGCCTAGGAATAAACCATTCCCCTCGCCAATACTGCCCCTCGCTGCAGCTAAAACACTTCTGAAATTCTTAGCAAACCACGCCCTAGAATTCCAACTTAGCTTCACTGCTCTACCAGTGTGTTTGTTCTCCTATTGACCCCAAGCCCTCTTCTTATACTTTTCTCGTTGAAACATCAACGGTCATGATCTAATATTGAATCGATAGCTAAAATTAGAAGATGCTTGATCCGTGTCACTTAAGTCATTCTCATCACATGTCTAATTTAATTACCTTTAATATTTTAATTTTCCTAAGTTAGAATTAGGGTCCTTAATTAAAAATATCAATTAATTAAATATCTTTTAAACCAGATGGAATTTCCCAAAAAAAATTCTCAGTCTTGGAGATTTTATGTACTCTAGTCCCTCCACAATGTTTGGGAGCTAGATCACATCTGATGCTACCCAGCACCCCAAAATCTCAACAAATGGATTATGCCATTTTTTCTACTTCGGTAACCATTTTTTCTATGGATTCATTTTTAAGAGATTTTTCAGTGCAAAATTTCATTAATTCCTTTATTAGTTTAGACCTTTTTTTTTAAACATACAATGCATTCATCATGTTGAGTGTTTTTACGATGTTGTTATAGCTTCCAACCCTTTATGACTTACTTCCCATTCATGGATAGGATTGAAAAATTTATGTTATCATCAATGTTTTTCTTCACTCATTCTCTCAACAAGTTTCTTAGTCAAAATTTAGTATAGGTGCAATATATATGGTATTACAGTTAAAAAAAATAATTATGGAACTTTATGGATATCATCATTGATCCATAACATCACCCTTGAAACATGACACAAAGTTTCAAGCAGTGGAGGAACACATATAGCATCAATAAGCGGTTCTTAAACTATTAAATGGAAACTTAGTCATAGAAAAAACTAGATGAAAAAATGAGAAGGTTAAAACCATATTGAAAGGGAATTGGGACTATGGAATTGCATATTTTTTAGGTTATATCCATAGAAACAGATTTCATTCAAGCAACGAAAAAGGACTATAAATTAGCACCCAAGTATTATGGTCCCTATAAAGTGTTGCAAATGATTTCAAGTATGGATTAGAAATTGGAGTTCCCTTCATCTTCACATGTACATCCAATCTTCCATTTTTATTACCTAATGAAGGTAATTGGTGACAAGAGCCTAGTTCAAATTAATTTCCTAGAGATTAATGAAGAAGAAAAACTCATACTAGAACTAGAATAAATCCTTGAAATATGTATTATGTAACTATGAAATCATGTGAATAGTAAGTACCTCATCATGTGGAAGAACCTACTAGTTAAAAAGGAAACTTGGAAAGATAATTTCTTCATGCGAAAACTTCCACAATTAATCAAAGCTTGAAGGGGAGTGACATGTTAATTCATAATAAAAGCCCTATGTTAATAATAAAGCCCCATGTAAAGCATTACATATTTAATTATATTTTTATCACTATACTAATGTTTTTGGGCTATGCTTTTAATTGAAATAGTAGTATATGTCTGTTATTTATATACTAAAAATATCAATTTCAAGATCATCTTTCATTCTTTTACATTTTTCTATTGTGAAAGGAGGTTTCCCTTAAGGAAACTTGTCTTTTATTCTTATATTTTTTTCTCAAGATATATAGCTACTTATCTCTATTTTTAAACTATTTTAACATTTAATTCCTAATAGTATAATTTTATTCTTTCTCTTTCTGGCACTCTATATTGAAAAAATAATCCAACTCACACAAACAAACATTATTTCCTTAGTATTTTAAAAATAATACAACATCTGATCATTAAAAAAAAATTATTTCCTTAATATTTCAAAATTAATACAACATATGATCATTAAAAAAATTCCCCTCCCAAAAATTAAAACACACTCATATGGCCCCGATGGCAAGATCCCAAGGACTATCATTAAAAATACTTATAATAATTAGAAGTCAAACTCTGACATCAACCTCTCATAACATAAGCTTGGTGGAAAATAACATAATGTTTAAATTCATCTCCCTACCCTTCACATGAGTTTCATTTGCAACACTTACCAATAAAATAGTTTTTCTTAGTTTCATATCATGTTATACATCAATTATATTTCTATACTATAATGCATAATGTTTTGATACATATAATAATATCGAGGAATAGGTCATTTAAATAGCAAATATTTGCATTTATAAGTTTGATAGTAAGATCATATCTGCAGGACTTTTGAAGCTATGTGCCATTGCTAATCAATCGAATTCCATTAAAGAATTTGGAAAAAGTCAATCAAATAGCAAATATTTGCATTTATAAGTTTGATAGTAAGATCATATCTGCAGGACTTTTGAAGCTATGTGCCATTGCTAATCAATCGAATTCCATTAAAGAATTTGGAAAAAGTCAATCTACTTCCATTAAAGAATTTGGAAAAAGACAGGAAAATCTTTAAAAAAACCTAGTATAATATTCCACAAATATGTAAAGATAAGATAACATTATTTTTTTTTTAAATATTTCATTCAAATATATATATATATATATATATATATGAGAGATAACATAATGATTAATGAATTAGGGGTCTCAATCTCAATTTTTTAACTTTATAGATTGAGACCTAATATTACAAAGAGAAAATCATGTTATTGTTGTTGGAAATATTTTTGAATTTGAAATTGAAATTTAACATATTTAATTTGAAAAACAAATTTTTAATTATTTTTTAAAAATATCTTAAATCTAAAAATTATATGAATATTTTTTTTAATAATTACATAAATATTGATTTTATTTTCATTTCAAATATTTTTACAAAACACTATAAACTCACCAGCGATTGTATAAACTCACCAGAGATTGTATAAATATTTACTGGTTCCAATTGTATAAATATTTACTGCTTCTAATTATATAAATATTTATTTTATTTCATTTCTGTATATCCAGAAGGACGGAAGGCCACGCAGACAATAAAAGTAATGTAGATAGGATGAACGAATTCAATTTCCTTTAGCTGACCTCGTACAGCCATCACGGTCCCATTTGATTGGTTTCAGTGTAACGATGACCACTCATTTCATTTTCTTTATCATGCTTGGTATACTACATTTGCTTTTTAAATGTCTGTGTGCGGAGGCTATATGGGACAGGACTATGGAACAGGATTTTGAATCGGAGTAGTCTGAATTTTTGAAGTTTTTGGTATCTGAATTTTGTGAAAAAAATTGAGGTAAAATTTTGATTTCTATTATTTAAAATAATCTTTTTATTTTAAATATAGATTCAATATTCTAAAAATTTTTTAAGATATTTTGATTATGTAAGTTACTCATCAAATTTCTGTTTTCAATAAATTCTTGCTAAATTTTAAAGAAATTAGACCCAAAAATTTTAGGTCTACGTGCTTTTTTAGGAAGTTGTCTACCCAGGGAGTGGAAAATATGCTGAAGATCTAACCTATACAGAGCAATGGGTCACTGGCTACATAAATTAAAAGGTGTTTTTTTGTACATACAAATTTTAGGTCTACGTGCTTTTTTAGGAAGTTGTCTACCCAGGGAGTGGAATAGCTTGGACCGTAGTTTTTTGCCGGAATCTGTTCAACTAAAATTCAAAAAATCAGGTAGTTGGAGTGTTTGGAATCCATTTTTAATAGTGGAAATGGATTCAACACTATCAAAAACCCTTTTTTTTTTCAGAAGAAAAAAAACGTTGATATATTAAATATGTCAATTCATTTTACATCAATATCGTTCTCAGCTGTGCAACAGCGAGAAACAGCACTATCAAAAACCCTTAGGACAGTCAAAATATTAAAATTTAGCAACTGTAAACAAGATTTTGATAAAATCTTTGCCGTATTTTTTCAAAATCTTTACTAGATTCTAGACCAAAACACTACTTTTTTAAACTGCTCAATTTTTTTTGAGTACCTACAAATTTTAGGTCTTTCTCTTTATTTAATAGAATATTTAGGTAGCAGGAATGCAGCCATTTTTTTTATTAGAAAAGAGCTTTGGTCTAGAACGACATTAACAAGATAATATCTTTATACAATGAGATGGGTTCGAGAAAGAAGACCAAAATCAAATATAAAGATTTATGGAATAATTATCTGGTAGGTTTTTTTTTTTTTTTCCAAATGACGCCTGCAAAGGGCGGGTGTGGATGTGGGGTTGTCATTGTTGTGAATCTATGAAAGTTTTTTTTTTTTTTTTTTTAAGGCTGATAGGTACACAGAGTAAAGCAGAGCTCATTGTTTTATGTGGTTGAGATGGAGCGTATTCAGATATTAAGAGACGCTAAAGGCATCATATAATGGGTGTGAGATAACACTAGTTTCAATTTTCCCATTCTTAAAAATTTCCATTTTGTTAATTTTGATTACATTTATAGATAACAAAATTGGATGGATATTCTGCTGTCTGAGAGAAAGCTGAAAAAGAAACAGATAAATTATTGTTTTCAGCTTATGATTGGGGAAAATGGTTAATGAAAATTAAATTAACTACTCATTGAAAAAATGTATCGATTTTGAGAGCCTATAGGATATTAATTACAATTTTTGTAGGTATATATGTATGGGGTATATAGAATAGAGGACTGAATTTTTTAATGATTTTACTATGGAGAATGTCTATGTAACAGTCTGGGTAGATAAATAGGCAGTAGAAAGAGCGCTGAGATATTAAGAATCATTAGACATAAAAGATGGGAAATTTGAAAGTGATACAGAGAATATATACTACTTATTTTTTTTTATAGGCCGCTTGAAAGTTTGGTAATTAATAAAAATAAAAGTAAAAAGACTACAAACCATTCAGAAATTTGTTACATCGAATACATTTTTACAATTTTGCTTCCACAAAAACAGAGTTAAAAGAAGCAGTGGTCACTGGTGACACTCTATCTCCATTGAAGATTACAGCTCCAACACCCTAAACAAACCAAAAAAACACACAATTCTCGCTCCGCTGGGCTCAAGTGGTGGACCTGACAGTAAAATTTTGATATGAAACAAAGGCCTGCAGGCGACGTTCTAACAACGCGAAGTTGTCCTCTCGTTTGATCAAGCTCAATCGAACATACCTTTTCTCTCCTTCAAACTCTTCGCCTCTTCGCCCGATGATCCCTCCACTCTTCATCACCTCTGTGCAGTCCTCATCTTCTTCTCTCTCGCATTTCACCCACGCGTACGCTGAACCAAATAAACATAAAAATATCACACACAAATTACAACAGTGTGCTCCGGATTTCAAGATTAGAACAACATCTCTATATCAAAAAATACAAATTTATGTTCTGCAGTTTTTGTCCAATATTTGTTGAAACAATTGTTTTTGGTCAAATTGTAATATTACTTTGTTTCAAAAATATTTTTTCTTAAATACTCTTGAAAATATCTACAACACTCTAATTATGACTAATTCACAATTCAAAATTGTAATTTCAATGATTACAAACTCTCGCTGGAGTGAATTCAACCCAAAAAAAAATATACTAAAAAAACTCCAAACAGGCAGACTACTGCGCACACGAACAAATCCGAACCTGGCGAAGGCCCCGTGACCGTCCGGAAAAAACTGCAATAGTTAGAAGTCAAATTCTGAAGGTAAAAACGTTGGGAGCCGCTGAAGATCTTTTCCAATTTTTGCCATCGGCCTCGCATAACATCGTAAGTGTAGTGGAAAAGAAGATTCTGATTCCTGGATTCATCTGGCTTCCCCTGTTCCAATTTGCGTTGATAACCAGCAATTATTGTTTTCAATAACGTAGTAGCTCTTAGCTGCGTATCATGTGAAACCACTAAGTGTTCCCAAAAACGTAATCAGTCATCTTCTGATACACATCAAACTCTTTCACAATAGCCCATCTGCGCGCACATATAAATCTCTCACGGTTTAAAATATAGTCAAAAGCCCTCATCAATATCCCTGAAAATGAAGAAGAAATTAATGAAAATGATGAGTAATTTCTACCCCAGCCTGCTGCCAGCGTGTCCAGTGAGCTTTGAGAGGGTGAAGAGCATCACGTCCTCGTTAACTGATTCAGTAATGGCAGTGAAGTGAGGCCAATAGTAGGCATGATCATAAACAGTCCTCACGTTTTGTCCCTCTAAAACACCTTCTGGAAGAAAACCGGTGGGATTGTTTGGAGACGCTACAATCTCTACCAATCTGGTCGAGTTCAGAGATTTGGAGCGTTTTACCCATGCCCTAGCGTCTCCCTCCCAGCTGGAATCAGCAGAGTCAAACATTTGAGTCTGGGTTCTGTATGTCTGCAACAAACCAAATTACCCTAACATTAATCCATGGATTTCACCTTATCTACTGAAATAACTTTAGAAAGCTGAAGAATAGCCTGGACATACTCCATAATGGGGCGGAACTGCCACGACGTGGGCTGGATGTTGAGCATCTTGAAGCTTAGGAGAAAGACTGTAAACTGCAGCGTTGATAAGCTGCTTAGAGCCTGTTCCAATCACTATATATCTCCCCTCTGTCACGGCGTTTCCCACCAACGCATGAATACCACGAATTTGAGTCTCTAATTCGGGGGACAACAACTGTATTGCTCCACTGTCTTGTATTTTATAGCTCATCCGATACCACCCGGGTACCACTGTGGCGCTGGCTTCTGCATTCCTGATCCAGAAGGGCTCTAGGAACAGAGGATCCCCGCTACAGTACAATTCTCAAATTACTCTTTTGTCACATAAGTAAACTCCTTAAATTTCATAAAGCAGAGCCGAAAATTGAATTCATTTGTTAAATCAGAGAGATTGAAGCTCACCTGTCGACATTTGCTCCGCAATCAGCGACCATTTGGGAACAATCGGGTCCTGTGTAGCAGTCGTTACATTCGCAGTTAAATGTTTTTCCCCCATCATCTGCCCCAATATTTTCCGTATCGACGAAGACATATCCATGACCGGAACACTGATACTCTGTCGTTGCCTCTGTTTCCTCTGCGGCGTGCCTACTCCATGTCAGCACCTGCGAATTATTATCACTCACGCCCTCTTCAGTTCCTGCATCTCGATGATATACCTGGTGCGAGGACCGATAGGTCGGAAATGGCCAGAACATGATAGAAAGTAGTAGGTTCAACAGAAGAGAAGAGACCAACAACACATCCTTCACTCTGTATTTTACTCGGCGATTACAACGTCTGTCGATCTGATGATCATCAAGCAAGAATTGCTTTTGTTGATGATCCATCTTGAGGATTTCAGTCCCGCAAACGATGGATGAAAAACTCTTCTGGTCGGAGGTTCCTTCTGCGTGGATTTGGAAGTCCTCTGTGTAGAGATTCCTTGGCCCTGGAGATGGAGGGCGACCAGGGTAGTAATTGAGAATGGAGTGGAATCTTTCTACCAGTACATACGACGAAACAGGTTCGTGCTCATTGGCCCGTCCAATTCATCAAGTAAAGGTGCGATTGTTGTTCTGTCAAATCAATAATGGAATCATTTTTACTTTCATTCCATGATTTGACATCCTCGCCCCTCCATTCGGGAAGTTGAAACTTCTCTTTAAAAAAACCGTTAGCCACTGGTTATGGAATTACAAACCTCCCCCTTTACCCTGTAAAACGCAAACGTTAGCCACTAGTTGTGGAATTCCAAATCTCCTCCATTGCCCTGCAAAATGAAATTAATTCCAAATCTCCTCCGTTGCCCTCTGGAATGAAATTATTTGTTTTTCAGGTTTATCATTGGTGTACTTGTCTTTTCTTTCGTTTTGGGGAAGTGTTATTATTAAAATTTGTCTTTCTTAGTTGGGAAAGACTGTAAACTGCAGCGTTGATAAGCTGCTTAGAGCCTGTTCCAATCACTATATATCTCCCCTCTGTCACGGCGTTTCCCACCAACGCATGAATACCACGAATTTGAGTCTCTAATTCGGGGGATAACAACTGTATTGTTCCACTGTCTTGTATTTTATAGCTCATCCGATACCACCCGGGTACCACTGTTGCGCTGGCTTCTGCATTCCTGATCCAGAAGGGCTCTAGGAACAGAGGATCCCCGCTACAGTACAATTCTCAAATTACTCTTTTGTTACATAATTAAACTCCTTAAATTTCATAAATCAGAGCCGGAAATTGAATTCATTTGTTAAATCAGAGAGATTGAAGCTCACCTGTCGACATTTGCTACGCAATCAGCGACCATTTGGGAACAATCGGGTCCTGTGTAGCAGTCGTTACATTCGCAGTTAAATGTTTTTCCCCCATCATCTGCCCCAATATTTTCCGTATCGACGAAGACATATCCATTACCGGAACACTGATACTCTGCCGTTGCCTCTGTTTCCTCTGCGGCGTGCCTACTCCATGTCAGCACCTGCGAATTATTATCACTCACGCCCTCTTCAGTTCCTGCATCTCGATGTTATACCTGGTGCGAGGACCGATAGGTCGGAAATGGCCAGAACATGATAAAAGTAGTAGGCTCAACAGAAGAGAGGAGACCAACAACACATCCTTCACTCTGTATTTTACTCGGCGATTACAACGTCTGTCGATCTGATGATCATCAAGCAAGAATTGCTTTTGTTGATGATCCATCTTGAGGATTTCAGTCCTGCAAACGATGGATGAAAAACTCTTCTGGTCGGAGGTTCCTTCTGCGTGGGTTTGGAAGTTCTCTGTGTAGAGATTCCTTGGCCCTGGAGATGGAGGGCGCAGAGGGTAGTAATTGAGAATGGAGTGGAATCTTTCTACCACTACATACGACGAAACAGGTTCGTGGTGCTCATTGGCCCGTCCAATTCATCAAGTAAAGGTGCGATTGTGGTTCTGTCAAATCAATAATGGAATCTTTTTACTTTCATTCCATGATTTGACATCCTCGCCCCTCCATTCGGGAAGTTGAAACTTCTTTTTAAAAAAACCGTTAGCCACTGGTTATGGAATTACAAATCTCCCCTTTTACCCTGTAAAACGCAAACGTTAGCCACTAGTTGTGGAATTCCAAATCTCCTCCATTGCCCTGCAAAATGAAATTAATTTCAAATCTCCTCCCTTGCCATCTCGAATGAAATTATTTGTTTTTCAGGTTTATCATTGGTGTACTTGTCTTTTCTTTCGTTTTGGGGAAGTGTTATTATTAAAATTTGTCTCTCTTTTTTGGGTTATATTATTATATATTAATTTTATTATGAAAATATGTTTTCACATAATTTTAATTCTTATAATTTTATTAATAAAAATATTAAATAAATATTAATAATAATTTAAAAGTATAAGTTTTTGTAAAAATTATATACAAGATGCATGTATATTCTGAAATTATCAAATATATTAGATTTATTCTGAATATAATAAATTCAAGTTTTTCTAATTTTATCATCAATAAAAGTAACATGATAACAAGAGCTACCAAGAGATAATCCCTGAGTAGGTCCCCATACATTTGTATGCACAAACTCTAATTTTTCGCTCTTTTTTTCTTTCCCAACTCTGAGAGATCTGACTCTCTTTTGTTTTCCATAAATGCAATTCTCACAGAAATTCAAATCAACATTCTCCAAACCCGGCAACAAATTTTTTGAGTAAAGAATCTTCATCATCTTCTCACTCATGTGTCCGAGCCTATGATGCCATAATGCTGCATCAGCGCCTTTGGAAGTTAAAGTATTAACAGAGTTAGAAATACCATTGCATAAATACAATGTACCAACTTTTTCGCCTTTTTCTATTACCAGGGCTCCTTTGGTGACCTTCCAAGTTTTATCCATGAAAGTTGTTACACAACCTTCACCGCCTAACTGCCCTGTTGAAATCAGATTTTTCTTCAGATTTGGAACATGCCTTACCTCCTTTAGTAGCCATTGGTTTCCATTTTGTTGTTTTACAAAAACTTTACCCATTCCAACAATTTTACAGGGTTTGTCATCACCCAAACAGACTTGTCCAAAATCTCCTTGAATATAGTCATGAAAATATTTCTTATCTAGTATGGCATGGAATGAGGCCCTTGAATTTACTACCCAAGAATCAATAACATTTTCGAAAGAAAGAATCAAAGCATCTTGTAATACATCACCTGTCACATTTGCTTCATGATTGTTTTCTTGCTATGCATCTCCTTCTTTTCCCTTCCGAGATCTACAGTGTTTCTTCAGGTGTCATTTCTTTCCGCATTTCTAGCACACTATCCCCGATCTGGACTTGAATCTGCCTTTCCTTGATTTACTGCAATATCCCGAGCTCTTTCCTCTTTCCATTCTTCTTTCCCTAGACTCTGCACTCAAAGCATTACCCGATGTCTCACCGGAGCTTTTCCGTCGCATTTCCTCGTTAAGGATAGCACCGACAACATCATCAAACTTTAAAGTACTAGATCCATAGACAGAATTACTAATGGCCATAACTAAATCATTCCAACTTTCTGGTAATAAGCACAGAAATAATAAATCTCTAACTTCATCATTAAAGTTTACCCCTACAGAACTTAACTGACTGGTAACTGTATTAAAATCATTTAAATGGTCTGCAACAGATCCACCTTCTGACATCTTCATATTAAATAAATGTTTTATAAGAAATACAATGTTTAAGGCCAAGGGTTTTTCATATAGTTTCGCCAACGCCTTAATCAAACTCTCTGTTGTTGTTTCCTTTGAAATATTGAAGGCTACCGACGCTGCGAGGCACAACCGTACTATTCCGAGTGCCTTTCTATCAAGAATATCCCATTCTATGTTTGTCATAGTCGTCGGCTTCTTTGTTTTTCCGCTCAATGGTAGGTACATATCTTTCTGATATAGATAATCTTCCATCTGCATCTTACACAATGAGAAGTTTTGGCCGTTAAATTCTCGACCCTAAATTTACCATCTTCTACCATTTCTCCCATTCAAACCAGGAACCCTTTTTTCCTGCGAGTTTATCAGCGAAATAGACCTTCGGCTCTGATACTAGTTGTTAGAAAATTAAATATTATAGAGCAATGCAACACATAAAATATGTGGAAAACACAAGCACACAAAACAAATAAAACCAGAGAGACACAGATATACGTGGTTCATCCAGTTTGGGCTACATCCACCCCGAACAGTCAGTCCTTCCTTTCTATTATCCAGCAAAATGAAGAGACACAACCTACAACAGATCTGCTGTAATATCCTCTGTTCTCTCTCAAAGTCTTCCTCTCTGTTTCTCGCTCCAAGAATACACACACAACACACAGCCGCAATACAATACCCACATAAAAGCGAAGGGTTGCCTTATAGGGCAAAAAACCCTAAATTAAACATAACTTCTACCATCAGATCATCTGCCTAATGAACGGCCCAGATTGACTAGAAATTACTATTCTTTTACAAGGAAATTTTACATCTGTTTTTAGCTTCGGGGGTGCTACCCTCGAAACCCCCCGCTAGGGGGGGCTCCATAAAATCGCAACCGCCCCCCCTGGACCACCCAGGCAACGTTTAATTATGAGCGGCGTTGCCGCCCCATTAAGGTACAGGTGTCCAACACTGTAATACAAAATAAACAAGATAATCAGGCTCCACACCCAACAGTAATCCCACACAGTAGAAGAAATTTTATTATGTAATGTTTTGTTGTTAATGAAATAGAAGCATTTTTATGTCATCTTTGTCCAACATTTCTCTGTGTTAAAGGAGGATAAGTTTTATTCTCCCTGTATGTTTGGAATGATCAGAAATTCCAATAGAATCCTTTTACTTTCATTCCATGATTTGACATACTTGCCCCTCAATCCGAGAAGCTGAAATTTCCCTTAAAAAAACCATTAGCCACTGGTTATGGAATTACAAATCTCCTCCTTTACCCTGTAAAACGTAAACGTTAGCCACTAGTTGTGGAATTCCAAATCCCCTCCATTGCCCTGCAAAATGAAATTAATTCCAAATCTCCTCCGTTGCCCTCTGGAATGAAATTATTTGTTTTTCAAGTTTATCATTGGTGTACTCCTCTTTTCTTTCATGTTGGGAAAGTGTTGTTATTAAAATTTGCCTTTATTTTTTTGGGCAGCGTCATTATTCAAATTTGTACACAGTTCTAAGTATTTAATGAATTATAATGATTCTTTGTTTTATAAATTTATCATTTTAATTTTTTGAGTATTTAAATATGTTATGTTACTATTAATTTACATTTTTCAATTTATTATATTATTATATATTAATTTTACTACAAAAATATTTTCTTATGCAATTTTATTTTTATAATTTTATTAATAAAAAATATTAAATAAATATTAATAAAAATAAAAATAATTTGGGAGTGTAAGTTTCTGTCATCCATATCTAATTTAATCAGAAATTTTAAGGAAAATCATAGAACTTAGTGTAATTCATTATCAAGAGGTTGGTGGTTGTGTTAATCTACATCTATCAATAAATATAATTCAAAAATGCAATAATCAAGTCAAAAATTAATGTAACACAATATAAAGAAATTATTATAAGATTTAGTCAATTAAATTGGAAAAAAGTAAATTTTTATTTAATTAAAGTTAATTAAACAATAAACCTAGTAAAAAATTACAATATATATATATAAACAAACTAGAATAAGAAAGAATTTTAATATAAAAAGGGTTAATCAAAAAACAACTAAAGTTAATACTAATTAAAACAAGGGGAAACATAAGAAAACCAAACTATAAAATGGACAATAAATTAAAAATAAAATGAAACATAAGTAAATGAAACAATGAACTTAATATAAATAAATAAATAAAGAAAAGAAAAGAAAAATGGATGGGGAAAGAAAGCCAACTAAGAGACTAGGGATGGAATCCAACAACTACTTATCTTCCAACCATCATCCATGTTCAAAGTCTAGATCTTTTCTCAATCAATGGCATGATTTCTCAATTGATTATGTGATTTTCCGGAAGATTTCTGATTAAAATAAAAATAATTCTTTTAATTAATAATATTAAAAGAAATTATTAACTATAATTTTTTATTATTTTGAAGCACATACTAATAAAATGTTTTAATTACGATAAATTTTTTATTTTCAATTGTTATATTCAACAAGTTTATTTGAAATAAATTTAGAAAAAAAATTAATTTAATTATTCGTAATTATTAGAGATGATAAGAATAACAATAATCATAATAAAAATTTGAGATTTATTTTAAAGTAGTTAATTTTTTTTTACTTTTTAATTTAGTTAAAAAATACTATATTTACAAATTTACCAACCATTTAATTTATATGACTATACTAATATGATATAATATAATATGTACACCGCCGGATGCGGTTGCCTCCAGTTCATCATGATGAGACTCTCGTCCCTCGTCGCCTCCCGAGGCAGAACCTATGGGCAGGCCATCTGGTCTCCCACACTTGCACTTACTGTGGCATTCAATTCGCCACCCCACACCATATTAACTGCAGTCTCTGGAACCGTCTTCGCAGCGCGCTCTTCATCTGTTTCACCTCGGCTCTTGGCATGGATAGGAATCATTTGCATGGCGCTTGCCCTGTCTGCTCTGCTACTGTGTTTCACCGTGCTTCTTACCCGTCTGCCTGCTCGGAGCCTAGCGCTCGAACGCAGACATGCCGAAGGTGTGAAGTGTTATGCTGTTTGGAAACCATTTCGGAATTCCATTACTCTCACAGTTAATTCTGTTTTTCAAATTCGCTGTATTGTCCCTCTGGTCCTATGCAATCTCTGCCTTTTTTCCCGTTCCATCTGCCTCCCCCCTCCGCCATGCCTGGTTTGCACTAGCGCATGTGCTGTCAAAGAGGCTCCAGTCGGGCAGAGTTCATCGGTCTCCGTCGTCACTCGCCTCTGATTCTTCATCGGACTTTTCTTCGGAATCTAGAGGTCGCAGAGGCAGACCTCGTGGCCCTCCCTCCGCTCCTCCCTCTAGGCATCCCCCGTCACCTTTCATCTTCTCTCCAGTGCCTCCGGCCCGCCCTTCTGCTGTTCCCTCCACTCCTCACCAACATCCCACTTCTTCCCTCTGCCAGTCATCCCAACGTGCAGAGTTTACCTTCGATTGCACATTTGAATGCCCGGTTCTCAAAGCTTTTGTCACCGTTACGGTTTGTGAAGAATCTTCTAGTTTGGTGCTTCCTCCATCTACTACTCCTGGTCCCTCTGTCACTTTCCAGGGCCCCTCTATACCTAGCCCCGTTCCTGCAGATTTAGTCAAGGATTCCTTGGCCCAGTTAAATCTGGTCCCACATGTTTCTATGCAGGTTCAGAACGTGGCACGCGCGGACAAAGATACAGTGCTACCCCTGGCTAATGATGAGGGGAGCAGAGACGAATGGGGTTGCAGAATAGTTGAAGAATCGCCCTCCTCCACCGATGCTTAGTAGTCAGAAGATACCCCAGAGGTTTTTGTTTTCCAGGTTCATGGTCTTCATGCTCTTTTTGGTTTTCTTGTTTTTTCATCATCTGCTAGCAGAGTGGCATGTTATAATTTTGGTATTTTTGACAAACAGTTGGGATGTAACGTCGGTTTCCCTTATGAGGGCAGCGAATCTTAATCTTATGGGATTGGTTTCCCCACGTTGGGCAGTCCAAACTATGAATTTGCATGGCAGTCAAGCCCTGTGCTCAGGCTTCCACAGCTGGGATAGAGGCAGTTATGTATTATTATGTTAATTATTAATAGAATTAGTGTTACTTAGAAAAAAAAAATATAATATGTACACATCTTTGTCATAAAATTAAATTATAAATTATTTTTACGTTAAATTGATTTCTCTACATATAAAGTGGACATTAAATTATTTTATTAATCTCTTTTATTAAATATTTGCACATTAATATTTACTTTAATCACAACTCTCTTTTTCCTTTAATCAAAACTATGATTCTATTGTCATGCATAGAAGAAATTGGCATATTCTTGTAATCTCCATATCAATGCATGAAATTTTGAATAATAATTTCCTAGCATCTCTAAATCCATAATTATTTTTCACATTTAATTGTATGATTATAAATTCAACTATGCCACATATTGATAACCACTTATACAAGGAAATGAGAAGTGAAATGATAGAAAAAAATGAATATTATATTTAAAAATAAACATACACATTTAAGTTTTTATATTAATAATCTAAGTAAACGTTAAATTATGGTTAATGTTAATATTAAATTATTATTTTAGTAATAATATTAATTTATGGATGATTAAACATTATCTATAAATATTATTATTATAAAAATCGTTCATATTCACTTATATAAATCATATTTATTAATATGGTTGTGTTAGTTTTAGTGTTATTTTATATAGACATTGAAATATTTTATTTATGGATAAAGACTCTCTCTCTCTCTCTCTATATATATATTATGTATATCTCCTTCATTTTGGATTGTTATATCAATATTATTTTACATGTTAACTTCATATTGAATGAATAGTAAAAGTTTTACAAATTCCTCTAACAAAAATTACAAAGTTGTTATAGGTGAAATTTGAATTTTTTTATCTTCAATTTTTTTATCTCTCATATTATTCATGTAAAATTAAAGTGAATATGAACATATTTCATTTATGCTCAACATTAAAATAGTTTTTTTAATAATTAATATTATTTCTTTTATTATTAATATTTTTTAATTTATTAATATTAATATTATTTTATTATTTTTAAATATAACATTAATTTTTTTTATTTTTAAATGTAATATTATAAAATTACTTCTCATACTGATACATAGCATTCTTTTGTTTTCCAAAATTAGCAATTTTTCTAATATTTTATTATTATTATTATTTTACATAATTTAAAATCAACATATATTTTTCAATTTAAATATATTTAAATCCTTAAAAAATATAAAATTATCTAATATCTCTTCAAACTAAAATATGAAAATCTCTAAGAGTAAAAATTTATATTGAAATAATCTCAATAACCCTCTTATATGGTTTTAAAAAATAATAAAAATAAAAATAAAACATCTGCCATATACACATGGGTTCCATATACACATGGGTTCTTTGGGAAGGGAATAAGTGCCCTTATCCATCAAATATAGTTCATCATGAAATAGCAATAGTATAACTAGAAATATTCTTTTATTATCATTATCTCAATACAAATGTCGAAGCAAAGTATATTTATTTTATAAGTAGACATAATGTTGAAGTTTGTAACAAGAAACAATGAAATTGGCATGCGGAAACAACATCCATGATCCTAGATCCTATTGAAAATTAAGCACCTACACTAGGGTGGGGCCCACACAGGTTATTTTTTGGTGTATTTCTATTTATAGATGCATGTCTACTATTATTATCCCTTAATATTAGATGGACAACAAACTATAATCTATTCTCAATGTGGACTTGAAAATAGTTAACTGAAGTGGCATATCAATTAGCTAAGTTAATTTCGAGTTAAGAGGTTGGTTGTTGGGACATGCAAAGTGACTTGAGTTGTAAGAGAGTGATTCTAGTTGTAACAGAGTTGGAAGTGCACTCGTGCATTAGTTAATGCAAGTTGTAAGATAAACTAGTGAGAGATCAAGTGAATCAAATATTAATTAATTCACATGTAGTGATCTCACATGCAGCTAATGTTTTTACTATTATTAGTTGCATGCATGTCAGATCCAGTGGAGACCCAATTGAGACAAGGTGAAAGGGAAGTGTAACTATCAGTTGCAGACTACCCAGGTGTAGTTAAAACACCACAGGATGTCCATGATACTCAACGCAGTTGGGGAAGGCTGAAACTATTTGTGATTAAGGATTGCATTCATCTGGGTGAGCAAGGCAGGTTGTCTGGAGGCAGTAAATTAGTTGTGTATTGGCCCAATTTTTGAGGCAGTAAATTGGCTGTGTATTGGCCCAATTTTTGTATGACAGTGTGAGACAATTAGTTGAATACAGGAGGATTCTTGTTAGAAGAATTGTGACAGCTGCATTTAAGGTTAACTAGTTAAAATGACATTTTATTATTTGTTTAAGAAAAATACTGAGACAATTCATGTTTTAGATGTAAAAGTTATTTTTCCTTTTTAATTGTGAACAATAGAATTAGTTATGGAAAATAA
Source organism: Pinus albicaulis (assembly GCA_034641835.2). Lineage (NCBI taxonomy): Eukaryota > Viridiplantae > Streptophyta > Pinopsida > Pinales > Pinaceae > Pinus > Pinus albicaulis. The sequence goes on from CM076576.1 coordinate 724,985,019, forward strand.
TTCCATAAAAAGTAAAAAGGGCTAATGGTAAATGTTTCCAAGAACTGAAAGGTGGTTGGACAGTTTGAACAGTTACCTGTTCCTATGGGGATAAGAGACTCATCCCAGTGAGGAATGGGGGTTTTGTTCATGGGCTAAGGAAGGAGTGGAGATTTTCCTGAGCTGGTAGAGACCAGTGGAAATAACTCAGAAATGTCCTGAATTTTTCTAGCACTAATTGGACTTGGAGTCCTAAGGTCATAGCAGAAAACTCTACTTTCAACCTGTACCTCTTTAGGGTGAAGCACGAGGGCAAGAGGAGGACGTGATTGCCTCTCTTGAAAGTTGGGTGGACACCAACAGTTGAACTAAACTTTTAGATAAGTGACTTCTATTTAGAATTAATTAGCCAGTAAGTTTGTTACTAGTTATTTATATGTGAACAAATGTTATATAAATTTCAGATGAAGGCTATGTATGTTATGGATTATTTCCGTCAAAAAGAGAAGTATAAAGTTATAATTTATACAGTAATTAAGTAATTATATGCAAGCTATGAGATGGTTACTGTGAGAGGTCGTAGAATAAATTTTTTGAACCTTTATATAAGGAGAACATTAATTGTAAGATCCCAAACCTTAATAATTTAGTCAGATTTAGCACATTCTAGTGTTCTCAATAAAATGCCATTCAGCAAAAAACATGAACATAGACTGGATCTAGAAATGCAGCCTTTTATTTATATTATTAACTGAAAACAAAGATAATGCCCACACAAAAATATTTGAGCCTTTGTAGTGGCATGCTCAACTGCTCATTAAAATAGAAAACCAATATTGAAGCACAATCGTGGACCCTGGATGGATCCACTAGACAAATTCACCATGGGGTTTTCGTCCCGGGATCAATGCTAGAACTGGCCACGCCAAGTTTTCAACCAAAACAAAATAAGATAGATAAACTTCAATGATTCTAAATGCCTAGCTTCTTCCCTTTTTATAGGCTTGATGGAATTTCTAGAGACCTTATTTTAATATTTTTCTTGAAAATCAACAACAAATACCATGGGAAAATACCATGGTAAGTACCATGGACCGATTTCGTCCACTTTGACCGAATCAAGGAAGGGAATATTACAAATCCTCTCGCACAAAGATTTCTTTTCCTCAAGTGATCCACTTCTATCCACAATAGAAGCATTTGTACATTGATATCGAGATCCCATACAACCCGATGTATTGTTCCATCCCTCCATGTCGAATGGTCCTGAATGGATCCTTCGATACCTGGATCCCAAACAATCCTTTGACCAATCCTTCCCTCGATAGATTTACTTGGATCCCAAACAATCCTTTGGCCAATCCCTCCCCCAATGGATTCTCCTGGATCCTAATTCCACCTAAATCCTGGGACCTGTGGGTTATGGTACCATTTCAGCCCTTCATTGTTGCCTGCGCCAAAGGGCCCAAGCTGTAATATGTCCTTGGCTATGAGTATCCTCCCAAGAATCAACCCATCAATAGAATACCAACTCATAATCTCTCTCAAATCCATACTTGAAGAAGGATGAATATCTGCAAATCTACTATGCTGATGTTGTTCGATGTTCAATTCATGTTGCTCTACCTGATTACCCAACACGATGCATTTGGAGAACTATGCCCTACTCTTCCCAATGTATAAAGGTGGGTTTTTGGTGTCGCAAGCCTTATCTATGTATTCCTGTAGAGCGTTTCTATGGCACTTCCAATTGTACTCCTCATGCTGCCTTGTGAGGGACTTGAGTTGTTCCTTAACACTAGACAACTTGATCGTTGATTTGGCACATACCCCTATGAGTTCCTCAATTTTTTTGTTCTCTTGTAAGATAGTGTCTTGGACTATCCAAACTCTTTGCTTCAACAACATAATATCTGTCTTGAAATGCATGATCCTCTCCTAGAAGTCTTTCACTAGCAATTCTAGTGCCATGTTGAATGTCTTTGTATTTGACTGCACCAGATGCCCTATGGCCACTAATTCAACTTGAATCTTTGACTGGCCCTTTAGAAATGACTCATATTGCATACTATATTTGTCATGTTGGCCTGCATGATCATGCTCATCATATCGGTTCATTACTACTGGCTCCTCATTTGATTCTCCTTGGGTGTATTCGTCCTAGACCTCTTTACATGTGAGGATAAGTTGTCCATCCTCTTTGGTTGTAAAACATGGATGTACTGGTGGACTATTGTGTATACCTGATTTCCCATACTCTTTATGGATGTCCTCCATTGTATTTATAGATTCAACTACCACAACATCAGGAGGAATTACATCCATGCTTTCGTCATGTACTTTGTCAAGTTGACTAATCAACTTGTCCTGCAAGTTTCTCTGAAGAGCATGGTGTTGATGCTCACCATTTGTACTTGATTGCTCAAATCCTTCATAGGTACTCTCCTGAAAACTAGCAAACCCATCTACGGATGAATCCCCATGATGTGAAGAAGTCTCTAATTTTTCTATCCTTGTCACCTCCTTATTATCTGGACATGAATGGCCAAGTGCCCAAAGTCCCTTGCATACAAAGCATAAGCCTTTCCTCCTTAGTTAATTCTTGTTGTCTCCACAAATATTTGTTATTTCCTCCTTGGTTAACTTCTTCCTAAGTAGTTTGATGCTCTATTTGATCAACCCCTCAGCTAGTTCATAAGTAGTAGGTGATACAATTAGCTCCTTCCTCCAAATGGACAACAATTTGGATCTCAATTGTTCACAGATGGCCCTATCTTCTCCTAAGATCAGAAACATGATCTTTTGCATGTCTTTTTTTATGAAGTTTGGATGAGATGTTGTGATTCCAGTGCATAATTATTGGAGCATTTGAAGGATTAAGTCATCACAATCTAGATCCAGCATAAGTATACCAAATCTGAATTTCGCAATACGTTCCAAAATTGTGCGCTTCTGAAAAAAAGTAAGAAGGGTGGTGTTTTCCAACCCTTGGAGTGCTTCTACCATTACCCTAAAATTCCTCCTCATGATGTCATCATTGTAGGGTAGTAGTAGTGTTGTTAAGGCTATGATTTTATTGAGACAAGAGGCGACTATGAATCTAACCTTTTCACAAGAATTCTCCAAGAACCTAGGTTGTATTAAAGCAAGCATGGATGGCTTCAAGGCCCAACTTGACCCTTCCCATTCTGATTTCTGTATCAAGTTCAAATCCATATTTAATGTGTCTAGCTGTAGGAGGACATCTTATAACTTTGTACCCTACAATTTGGATCCAAGTTCAAAGAAACACTTGATTTTTACATCTTCCTTCCAGATATCTTTTGACTATTGAAGGATAAAATTGACCTTTCGAGAGAAGGTTCTGTTGTTTTTCTCTTGCTTCTAATTTGTATGTTGTTTCCATCTATGATCCACAGAAGTATTGTAGCCCAAACAATTGACTGATGTATCCTTATGCTGATTTCTGTGGCGTTTCCAAAAATAAAATGACGACATTATGGCTTGGAGTCAATGGATCTCCATATTTCTCTAACCAATATAATGGCTCATATAATGGTTGTAAACAAAACTTCCAATTCCTCATATAATGGTTGCACACAAAACTTCCAATTTCTCATATAATGGGATATTTCCAATTCCTTCCCTAAAATTCTGAGTTCAATCTGAGATTTTAGTGTCACCTTTGGTCAACAGTTTAAAGGCATTACAGCAAGGTATTCTTCAGTATAATATTCAGCCTTTGATGTTGCATCAACGCAGGTATATGGACCAATGTTCACTTGCATTTATCCTCTACTACAACCATACAGTGTGCTCAACATTCATGAGGCTTATGTAACTTTCCCAATTGATGCACATGCCATTTTAGCATGCACCTCGAGTCAACTCGGTCATAGAAATCAGAAATGACATCCCACAATGCTCATGGCCATCCACAGAAGGAATTATGCCCTCAAAAGACTGAAAATTGGTCCCCACAAGGAGACACCACACCCAACACTCAGCAATTTACAATCTTGACCCACGGTTAGTGCTGCAATTGTTGTTGTTGAAAAATACTTCAATGCACACCTAAGCCTTGTTTTTTCCGCAAACTTTGTTGGTATTCGTCGTTGCAATCACTTTTGTGCTTAAGAGCTTTGACAGACCCTTGCATTCGAAGGAAATTAGACTATTGTGGAGCAATGGCTTTATCTAAGTTCTGACTACTTGTTGTGATTTATTGAGACAGTCCTTGGTTTTGGTTTGGAACAGTGCACTATGATCAACCGCACATCGATGCAATAAGAATAATTAAAGCATTCCCACATATTTTTTATTTCTACAATGTGTTTTGAAGGGTTGGCTTGCTTATGTCTTAGTGTAGGAATGTTGTGCGATCATGAAGGTCCGCATGGTTGTTCCTTGAATTCCCAAAGCCACAACTATAGTTGCTGCAAAGCTCATGACTCTGTTCACATCCAATGACTCCTGGCCACCCGTTGTTGCAAATTACAGTGGTTGACATCCCACTAGACTAATTTCCCTACAAATCCGAACACGCTCATGTTGACTATGATATGCTCTAGTGAATAAATGACACTCCTACTATATTAATAAAGTAACAGGCTCACAAACATCCATTTAATTAACCCCATACAAATCAAATTTATTCATATCCGGCCACTTATTACAGTCAGTTGACCAAAAATGCAGTTGGGTCAACTATACACAAGCTCTGTTTTATAGCAGTGGAGGAATCATGTTACGTCGTAGGGATTTGAGATGGTGACTATGCATCCTCTACCAGCGGCCTCTCTTGTGTAGTAAGATGGTGCTGCTCTGTTGCAGCTTCGACACTGTGGTAGCATGGTGAACAATTCTATGCCCTCTGGTATTGTGCAAATGTCATAGGCAGATACATATCTACGCACCCTCCGGTATTTCTCCTCTCTGCTGCAGTTATGGTCAATGGTCCGATCTCCTGTTGTATACTGATTCCCGATCAAGCGCTCCTCGTTATGGCTGTGGGCAAGAGGAGGCCTTCACCAAATAACAAAACTTGATCTCCCTTCAAAAAAGCGCGTCACTCTAGCCGGAAAAAGGGAGGCAATAGTACGAGATCTCACCCCTTTGTGGGAGCTCTTAATTAGATTCGACGCTTTACCCAACAATGCCCAATCAAACAAAAACAACACTATGTGCTTCCTCTTCCTGTTATTGCATGACAGGCCTTCTTGATGAATTCACTGATGAAATTCATTCAGGGTAGTGCCCTCATTCCTTTTTCAATTCTCGTGTACCAATACTGAAAAATACTCAATCGAAAACTAGCGTGAGCTCTCAAAATTTTCAAATTCTATTGGTGTCATCACATCAAATTAATTCCATAGCTAAACAATCCTAATAGAATTATTCATAATTCTTAAGCCATTTGTGGTGATAGAGTTTTCACATATCTGGTAGAAACTAGATCTTTGGCAGCTACATGGAGCTCATCCACAAATGTTACTTCATATATCTAAGGGTTAAAATTTTGTTGAATATTTAGATCTGGTCATCTTAAACATGAATGGACCGATATGGTAAAGCAGACCCCGACCCAATCTGAAAAGCCTTTTAATAAATAATTTGGCAAAGGTAATGTTTGCCCTTCTTCTGCAACTCAAAAAAAAATTCTCTTTCAATCAAAAAAATAAAATAAACCCAACTAGGGTGATGTCAAATACCAACGAAGATTCAGATGCCAGTTAGAGTGAGAATAAATCTCACTGAAGTTCCTTGCATGAAACCCTCAGGCTAGCAGGATGCACAACTCTGATTCCATTGTAAGATCCCAAACCTTAATAATTTAGTCAGATGTAGCACATTCTATTGTTCTCAATAAAATTCCATTTAGTAAAAAACATGAACATAGACTGAATCTGAAAATGCAGCCTTTTATTTATATTATTAACTGAAAACAAAGATACATGCCCACACAAAAATATATGAGCCTTTGCAGTGGCATGCTCGGCTGCTCATTAAAACAGAAAACCAATACTAGAGCACAATCGTGGACCCTGGATGGATCCACTAGACAAATTCACCATGGGGTTTTCGTCCCGAGATCAATTCTAGAACTAGCCACGCCAAGTTCTCAACCAAAACCCAATAAGATAGATAAAATTCAATGATTCTAAATGCCTAGCTTCTTCCCTTTTTATAGGCTTGATGGACTTCTAGAGACCTTATTTTATTATTTTTCTAAAAAACCGACAACAAATACCATGGGCCGATACCATGGGAAAATACCATGGTAAATACCATGGACCGATTCCATCCACTTTAACCGGATCAAGAAAGGGAATATTACATTAATATTATTAAGATATACTTGAATAACATAGTGGATAAATATCAATAAAATTACTCTGGATAACTAGGTGAATTAAATAATAGAATATTATACCATGTCAGAATATTTTATCTGTCAGAATGTAATTCGAAAAGTATTAGAACATAAAACTGAATGATAACAGGTTAACCAATAGAATTATAGTATTGTGTAAGGAAATTGGAACTAAAAGAAAATGATCCCTGTTTACCCTAAACCAAGATTGGGTGAGATTTTGGTTCTGGGTACGGGGACAAAACCCCAAACCAATACTTAATATCACCCTTGAATATGTATACACGGACAGAAACAGTATGGTGGTCCAATCACCTATAAATACCTATAAATTAAGATGAAACCAATGATTATATGTGTATATTATGAAAAGAAAACTAAAACTAGAAATTAAAAAAACTACTGTAAAGACAAAGAATTAATATTCCCAGTAAAACAAAGTTAATACAGGTTTTTCGAGCACATAGGGTGAAAATGTGAAGCTGGGTTACACTTTTTACCCTTTTTTGAGAAAAATTTTTCATTTTTTTCGGTTCTTCAACTTTCTGCAAACTATAACAATTTTTTTGTGTAGAATTTCATTTTGCGATAAAAATAAAAGTTATGAGAAATTTTGTTAGCTTTCTATTACTTATTTTTTGAAATTTTTTTATGCAGATTTGATATGTCAACGTCCTTTTTTGAGAAAAATTTTTCATTTTTTTCGGTTCTTCAACTTTCTGCAAACTATAACAATTTTTTTGTGTAGAATTTCATTTTGCGATAAAAATAAAAGTTATGAGAAATTTTGTTAGCTTTCTATTACTTATTTTTTGAAATTTTTTTATGCAGATTTGATATGTCAACGTAGCGTTTTTTTGAGTGTGTGTTTCTTAACAATCAAAGGATTCATAAGAAGTCATGTTATGACGCAATGTTGTATTCATTGAAAATTTGTGTTTTTGAAAAAACAAAATGTGTTACAACAATCTAGACAAAGTCTACTTTGTTTTCATCATATTTACAAAGCCAATGGATGCATATCATAATTACTAGAATTTTTTGAACTGGTCCAATACGAAAAACTGCGTATTTTGGATATGTTTTGCGTCGCAAGAAATTTCTTAACATATAAGTTATAAACTAAAAATCTAAAAGCTACCCATTAGAGACGATGGACCAATGTAATGCCCCATAATTTTTCAATTTTTTTTACAATGTATTTTGGGAGATACAAAATTTTGATTTCACTGAATCACAATGACCCTCAGAAATTGTTTGCACCCATTTTATTAGAAAAATAATTAAAATTATTAAACGTTTATGAAATTCCATAAAAGTTATATTTCCTAAAAGTAGATTCAATTCTAAAAATGCTTGTCTTGGTTCTGACAGTTAATTAACAACCTTTCATGGAGTTTAATCAGTCCAAAGTTGCAGAACCATATTCAAAACCTGGTTTTTGCGTAATTGATGACGCGTTAGTTCGGCCGAAATTTTAATAAAGTTCGGCCGAACTATGTTTTCCGCTTAAGACCCGTTAAATCTAACGTCTTAATAGTTCGGCCGAACTTTTGATCAAAAGTTCGGCCGAACTATTGTGTAACTCTCCGTCGGCCGGAGAGTTTTGCGAAGCCCCCTACTAAAACACATTTCGCGTCAATATAAATTGGCGTGAAATGATTCACAATTTTCGCACATTTCGCACACTTCTTCTCATTTTACAAAGATCTTGGTTTGGGTTCAAAAAATTTTCTTCAAAATTTGGATTTAAGAGCATTTCTTGGTTGATTTTACAATTTTGGGTTTAAAGAATTTTTTTGGAGGACATTTCTTAGAGGCGGCGTGATTTTGGCAAAAATTGTAAAAAATTTCTTGGACGTACATTCAAAAGACATTTCTTGGAGGTATGTACGTGTTTTCAGTTGAAGTAAATCTTTTGAGCTTCGTTTCATTTTTATAAGACATTTTTCTCTCAAATTTTTTAAAGTAAATGTTTTGAATTGGAATATGTATTTTTTGCAAAAAAATTACACTGAATTTTTTTAAATTAAATCTTTTGTGATATTTTTTGTAATTGAGTTATTGTCCAATTTTTTGAAGGAAATTTTTTGAACTTCATACCCTATTATCATGGGAAATCGAAGAACTTGTGCGAGAAAATATGATCGAAAAAGAGACTCTGAGACACGTAGAGAAGAGACTAGACAATCTCGCAAAAGAAAGTTAGAAGCCCTCTCAAATATTGAAGAGGAAAATCAACCTCAAGTAGAAATTGAAGCAGGTATGTAAATGTAAATATTATGATCTATTGATATATATTTAAAAATTTTCTAATGTAAAATGTGAAGCTTAATTTTTATTTGATGAACTAGTTTGAAAAATATTTTGTTTAATGTAAACAGACAGAGATATTCCTCAAAATATTGAAGAAGAAAATCAACCTCAAGCAGAAATTGAAGCAGGTATGTAAATGTAAATATTATGATCTATTGATATATTTAAAATTTTCCAAATGTAAAATGTGAAGCTTAATTTTTATTTGATGAACTAGTTTGAAAAATATTTTGTTTAATGTAAACAGACAGAGATACTCCTCAAAATATTGAAGAAGAAAATCAACCTCAACCAGAAATTGAAGCGGGTATGTAAATGTATATATTATGATCTATTGATATATTTAAAATTTTCCTAATATTTATTGACATATTTATTAATTTAGTGATTTATTGAATATGTAATATTTTTTCGAATATGTACAGATGAAATCACTATCGATAATGAGATGTTAGAAAATGTTGACACTCACACATATGGAGATAAAAAACCTAACTATGTTATACGATATCGTGTCGAACGCATTTTTGAAAAGCATTTCTTAAATGAGCGAGTGGCAGTTCAGGCTCAAATGTTGAAAGGTCTCCTATCATCAAGGAAATTAAAAGAAGCGACGACACTATTGGGTATTCGAAAATCAACCAAAGATAAAAAAATGAAGGAAGAGGTGATAAAAAATATGAGTAGTGCTATAAAGTCAATTAAGAGATCTAGAGATAAAGATGTTTCAAATGTATGTAGAGGAATACAGATGGCAATGGTTTCACCAAGTACTCAAGAGAATCGTTTGATAACATCTATGGCACGAGAACTGGGAACCTCACGAAAAACTCTGCACAAACATCGAAAATTTCGACTGCAAATAGATGTAAATGATGAACTCGCTTGTTGGAGAGCTATTTGTAGGCAACCATACAAATATAGACTTGGAGAAAATGTTAAAAAAATAATATATGAATATTGGAAGAACAATTCGCGTGTTTCACCAACTGCAAGACATGTGATGCGAAGAAGAATAACATGAAATCAGTACGAAAAACATGAAAAAAATCTCTTGGAAACCACTCAGATAGAGTTATTCAACAAATTCAAAAAAGAGAATCGTCAAATTCAAGTTTCACTCAGTGCTTTTGTTCAACAAAAACCATGGTATGTAAAACCTATCACCGTACGCGACACTTGTTGTTGCCGTTATCATGTGGAATTTGAGTTATATTATGACACATTCCTTGATTTGGGTAGAACATTATGGAAGGATTCACCTCCTCCTTCCACTATCCGTGAATTCATATCTCAAATTCTATGTGAAAGAGAAAGCGATGAACTATTTTACAAAAAGAAATGTGCTGGTGGTAAAAAATGCGATGATTGTGGAAATTTGACTAAATTTCAAAACAAATATCGTATTGATATAAATGATCAATCATTGTCCAACATGAAAGTGAAATGGAAGAGATATGAATATATCGGTTCATCGATTCAAGGTGCAAATAGTGTTAAAAGAATCGAATTATGAGAAGACGAAATTTTTCTGATAGAATTTTTGAGAAAGTTTGAGGCAGAAATTTACAAATACACCAAGCATTCCCATAGAGCTCGATGGCAAGACTTGCAATTCAAAAAATCTCGTGAAGTTTTTCCACCAGGGACCATTTTGTCAGTGATTGATTTTGCAGAAAACTATACATTTGTTCCACAAAAAGAAATTCAGAGTGAATACTATCATTCTGACCAAGTCTCCATGCTCATCCATATTCTATATAGACATGCTGAACAAAATGTCGATCATATAGAAAGCACGAGTGAAAATCAACATATCATTAAAGAATATCACTTTTATATCAGTGACGATCGTACACATGATACATGTTTTGTACAACATTGTTTTGGAAGAATTTATGATTCATTGAAAAATCGTGGAATAACATTCAATGAACATTGGATATGGTCAGACGGATGCGTAGGTCAATTCAAATCTACACGATCATTCTTTTGGTTGTGTTGTCTTCATAAGAAAACCTGCATTAAACATTGTTGGAATTTCTTCGAGACTGGCCATGGAAAAGGAGAACATGACGGTGCGGGAGCATGCATAAAACGAGTACTTCGAAGATATCAAATGAACCACTCTGCATGCTGATTTGTGAACGCTGAAGAAGTTGTTCAATGGTGCATCGCTGCTCTAAGCCATGAGAAAAACCCATCAAGAGAAGTGCGAAGGTACATTCAATTTAATTTATATTGGAAATCTAATTTTAAACATTGTACATTTATCATGCAATGATTATTTTTAATTATATTTTGATATCATATTTACAAATTCTTTTTCTAATTTTCCATATAAAGGTTTTTCTGGCATATTGGAATCGAAGACGTAGATAGATCAATTGGAAATGACGTTGAAACAATAAAAGGGACTCGAAAATTTCATTCAATTCAAACAAAGTTGTCCAAAAATGTGTTTGCATTGGATAAAAGAAAATATTCTTGTTTTTGTGATGTTTGCATAGACAACACAAAATCCAATGACGTTTGTGAAAAAAAAATGTATGTGAACGATTGGAAACATACAGAGCTAAATACAAAGGGCAAAATGTATGTTGCAATGTTTGAAGAAATGCAATCAGAGGAAACTACAATATCATCCGATGGTGATCGAGTTTCTGATCTTGTTAGAGAAGGTAACATTTGAATTACTTTCTAATGATTTAAAGATCTAGAAATAAATTTAAATATGCATAATTTTGTTAAATTTATTTTATTGTGCAGGAGATGTTTTTGCTGTAATTGCACCTATTGACAACAATGAAAATGTGAAGTATTATTTGATGCGTTGCACTGAACAAAAAATGAAATTATTACAAGACTATAATGATCACGGATTTCAGTATGACAAAAGGTCTGTTATACTGAAAGGTTATTTTTTCAAACAAACTCGTCAAAGTGGAGACTTTGTTTACTTCGAAGACTATGAACCTGATTCCATAAGTTGTCAATATAGTCACTTGGTGTGTGCAGCACGCATAAAGTTGATAGAAGTTCAATCAAAGAAAAAATGAAAAATTAAGAAATGGAAAATGTCAAAATCCGATCATGAACGGATTATTGAGGATGGAATTCCATTAGAATTTTTTTGAGTGAAGTGTCCAACAATTTATTATCTTTGGATTAAATATGTTTTATAACTTCCAGTACTCAACTAAAAATTGAGCTGCTTATGTTATTTGTGGTTTGCACATGTTACAAATTGTTTGGGTACAAGCACGTGCTCTAGTATCAACTGAAAGTAGTTTTTCTATACATGTGCATTGATGAAAAATGTTATATGTATTTGATATATATATTCTAGAATGAAACTAATTGCTCTTGTATATTAATTGTTCTTGTATATGTTTTCCGACCGTATGGTACAAATTATTTCACTTTATTTTGTAAGGTCAGATTCGGTCCCCATATGGCCTAGCCTCCAAGGGACGAGATAACAAGTGGTTGTCCCCACTTGCCCGAATCTTAGCGTTTAAGTACAATTTTACTGTTTATGGCAAACATCTTACATGATGTCCTAGCCAAGGATAGATTCTCTTTGTTTCAAGTTTCCGGTAAAAGTTGTCACCTAGGATATTATAAATACTAGCTTTGTAAGATCATTTGGCATTCGGAAAAATTTGAAAGTCTTGGACTGTCAATCAATTTAAAGTATCATTCACCCTAGGGAGTGTAAAATATTCAATGTAGGTTGGTGATGATGCTCACTCCTAGCTTGAAGCAGCTCCAATGACCAATTCTTTAATGAATTCCAATGCACTAGACCAAAGTTGGTGACCCACTTCATTTTTCACCCAAGAAATTCCAAGGTACTCTTCTTACCTTTGGCCCCCAAAGCTACAATGGAGTTATAGGAAGGTGAAGAAATTTTTTTTCACTGATAGGAATTTGGTCACATCCCTTATCTCCCATTATCAAAAAGTTCCTATCTACTACATTATCCAGCATGTACTCAAGATCACTATTTCGTAATTAGAATATCACAATATCATAAGTTCTCACAAAAATACTTAGAATGCCATTACGACACTCATCTAACAATGGGGAGCTCAAAACCTAGAAAGCTCCTCGTCCCCTTAATAATAATGTGTTTAATTTAGTCTTTTAGGTGAGGATTAAGTGTGAATCTTGTTTTCACATACAAAAATAATTAATTGTTTAATTCCATACATTTGATTATTCACCAAAATACATGTCATATCCACTATTTGTCTCTCCTACAAATTCCCATTATTTTATTAAAATATATGATTTTATCTCACCCAACTATCACATGTTCCTAAATTTACTCCTAATTGTTCCCTATGCCCTAAATCTACTCCTAATTGTTCCCTATGCCCTAAATCTACTCCTAATTGTTCCCTATGTTGCTTTTCCCTTACTTATTTTTAGAAAGTTATTTTCCTAGATCCATCATAACTATGGATCTATCAAGCGTCGAGAGGGATCAAATATCTAGAGGTGCAAACCTCTTTTTTGAGTGCAAAACTTGAAGAAAGGTTTGCACCTCAAGAGATTTGATCCCTCTCGGCGCTTGATAGATCCGTAGTTAAGATGGATCTAAGTTGGTTTCAATCGTGTGCAACCAAGGAAAAACTATCGATAATATGAGAAACATATGATTAATTTTATCAATAATATGTAAATACATATAATATTAATATAACCATTTCAAATATGCTAAATATGTTTGAGATTTATCAGTCATTTTAATTTTAAATTTTCTTAGTTACCTCAATTTGTTGAGATGATAAATATTGTAGAATAACTTTAATAATGGAAAATGATCAAATAAAATTTTTGAATGCAAAGTGACAATGTAATAATATTGAATGATAGAATGTGAATAATTAGAATGTAATCAATTACAAATAGCATTTATTGTGATCAATCTTAAATTGTTTTCTTCTTCTATTCTTATTGTCACCCTTATTAGTTTTGTCATCTTTTCGTATCGATTATATTAAAAAGAAAGTAAAAATCATAAATCATAAACCATTTAAATATTTAGCTCGAACTCTTGTAGTAAACACCATACCTCAAGTCTCTCTTGCTCTCCAATATTATTAGGTTTAATTATTATAACACAAAAATCGTTCTACATTGTCAATAATTTTTTGCGCTTACACTGAAATCAATGAACAATATTAATCCAATGACTTTACAAGTAATGTACCATCATACATGCAATTATATCAAATCAGAAATCAACATATACAATGAAATCAATGGGGATTGTCTTGTTACAAGTAACATTTCAATTTACCACATGTGAAAATGTAGGTTGAAACCATCCAAAACTTTAAGTTTTAAAACCCTTTTGATTACATATTGTGCAACATTAAAACATTAAACATTTAAAGTTCATTAAATATCACATGCAAAATGTATTGAAACCATCCAAAACTTGAGTTTTAAAAACTTCACATGCCATGCCAATTATAATTCAACTATCCAACAAAAACATTTAACATTAAATATCACATGCCAAATGTAGTTCAGATGACAACATTACTTCACATTCACATGCCAAAAGTACTAAAACCATCAAAAAATTAAATAAAACAAATTATATAATAACAATGTAATAAAATATGTCCAAAAATTGTAAATCTCACTTGAGTATCAAACTGTATCAAGTTTAACAAATTTTAAGACCATCTAAATTTTAAAATCAAATCTACTGTAAATGATTTCCATCAAATGGAGGATCTAGCGTCTGCGTCTCAGTCCGTGCCCTATCCTGTGAATAGGAAACCTACATACACACTGCACATGTACTTGAAAATTAAAATTTGAAGTTTTAAAAATGAATGAGAATATATATATCTAGAACTTCATGTAAAAAACAAAATATAACAAAAAAATCATGCAATACCTCGTAAGGTTCCCTCTCCATTTGATGAACAGGTTCTGCCATAGAAACATCTGCAGTGGTAAACTGTACAATATACATGTACAATTAAATATAAATATGTATATATATATATAAATAATTTATATAAATTAAAAACTTTCAAATGAAAATGCACGTGTACATATATAAACTTATTTTCAATAATATTAAAAAAAGGAACTAAAGACAACTTGTTCAAATGCTGTGGATGTTCCTATCTCTGTCGCTAGAATCCCCGGATTAAAAAAATCTTCTATAGGAACCTAAATTCAAAAAAATTTAAATAACTCAAAATATAGATCTCTCTCTCTATATATCTCAATTTTTAATGGAACTTTTTGAGGTAGAATATATATATCTATATATATATATATATATATATATAACTTTTAAACATAAATTTTGAACTTGTGAAAAATTGTCCATACTTGTGGCACATCTCCCAATGAAGTAGAAGGTATATCTCCTAAGGAAGAAGAAGGTACCGCCATCCCAAAAACATCAGACGGAATCGGTACCTGTTAAATTTTTTTATCAAATTATATATATACATACATGTACATGTGTGGCAACAATTATTTATTTTAGAGTCACTTAAAAAACACTAACATACATGTGCCAACATATCATGATGGTCAGACCCATCTGCATCGTTTGAGCCAGAGGTTCCGAACGTAATATTAACATTTTCATCACGCATCATGCCTGAGAACTGCAAATGGTGTTTTAACATATAATCATACATTTTTGTTAGATTAATGTACACATACAAATAAATGTATACATGTACATACACATGTATTTATTACAAATTGTACACATGTATATGTAAATATAATTTCAAGCCCTAAGGTCACTAACACATACCGTTCCGGTGCCCTCTTCCTCACGAAAAATTAGGTCTTGCAGACCATTGCGACAATTTATTGCATATGTTCGGAGATCTTCAACATTCATGTTGTAAATCTCCTCATCTGTACGATAAAAAAAATTGGCACGTGCATTTTCACATGCTCTTTGTCGATTTAAACAAAGATTGACTCCACTCAATCCGCTATGAACATTGTCAATCATAACATCTCTTGCTTCTCGACTTATTTGAGAAGTCGCATCCATCTCTGATCGCAGGGTTTCGACTCGAAACGGTCGACTCACTAATGGCGGCTCAGGGCGAGGCAACTCCACATCTCGCTTAGCGCCCTTACGTTGATATAATCGACCTCTCCCCGGGCCAAAAAATTCTGAAGGAAGGTCATTGTAGTTGGGTTTCATACCCAAAAAAAATTCTGCATAAAACATCTATGCAAAATAAATAATAACCTCATCGTTCCATGGAAGCCTTCCAAAGGCCGCAAGATGTCGATCATACAAATAAGCAGCTTTGTCTGGGTGCTTGAAATACTGCACCTTCAACATTTTTCTTTTTGGCCCTTCCCTATAATTAAACATTGACTTGGCCTCTGCTCTTGTAACTCTTTGTTTTATGTCCTGCCATTTATCGGGACCTATCACTGTTTCTTTTCTCTTTCTCATCAGTTCTAAAAATGAATCAGTCGTTGGCCCCAAATTTTTGTACACATTTACCATTTCACCCAATGAATGTGTAACTATTTTGAGGCTTTGTCTACTCTCAGCAGGTAGAGACAAAGCCTCGAGATCTCTTTGCAATTTTGCATTAAGGCTTTGACACCTTTGTAAGGTGCATTCCGCCATGTTTGTTTCCCATGGTATATCAGTAATCTCAGCCGGATAAGTTGTGCTGGGTTGACAGCCTTCTTCTTGAATGTAGCATGCTGCCCTACGTTTATTTTGACCACTAGCTCAAACATTTTCAGCCTTTGCATCAATATATATATAATTTTGTATATTAGAAAAAATACGTGTAAAAAAAGTTGTACAAATTTAATGAAAAAATATTGAAATTGATGTCAACCTTGATGTTGTTGGTTAACATCATCTCCAACTTGACCCTGCTGAGAACCAAACCCAGAATGACGTTGTTGAGAACCAGACCCACAGTGACCCTGTTGAGAACCAGCAGCTGTTGATTGGCCTTCGGGGGAATAAATATCACCCCCTTCCCGCAACCTGCTACCACTCATACCTCGATCGGTTGAACCTTGGCCACACTCCATGGATGGAGTAGAAACCCTTCTCCTCTTGCCTCCTAAAAATTAAAATATGAAACTTATTAACAACTAATTTCACTCACAAAGTTAATAAAAAAATCAATTCCATATGTACACACGTGTATGGAGATTTAAGATTATATTTAAATACCGTGAACATCCTCCGATCCCTGAACCTCCATATGGGATTCGGTTGATCTTCGTCTTTCATCCTCCATGATATATATCTATTGGTCAACATTCACAAAATAGATTTCAAAAAATCAATTTGTAATTTAGTGTACACAAATTATGTAGAACACAACTTTCAAAGCAATAATTGATCATTTGTGAAACTAAATTTAATCGAAAAGATATTATAAAAATGATAAGTTCACCAAATTGAACTTTACATGGTGGGAGCACACTTGGTATAAAATTTCCTACTTATACACTTTAGTTTGTGGAAGAAATGACACATGTACATAGTTTACCTTAAAGTAGTTGTGTTTTACGGATATTAAAATGAAGAACTTCTATTTAGATCCATTCCAGAGATTGACTGTAGGGGCATTTACTAGATATGTCACCTTTCATAAAAGATGAGATCTAGAGGCTACCTGACCCTTTATAGACTCTGCCTATAGAACTTGTAGAAGTAAACACTAGAGGCATTAACAATATCAAAGAACGTTTTCATGCTCGGACATGGGAATGTGTCTCTTTCCCTACGCAAAAAAATAGTTCAAGGTAGTTAATCTTCATAGACATGTCATCAAGCAAGTCAATGTGATCATCCCCAACTTAATTTTTATGAAATTAGGCTTGGAATCCTCTACAACCTGGTGGATGGAGTTGAATGGGAACTAGGTTGAAAGGCCTTTACAAAATACATGCTAGTGAATAACACTTACTAGGTTATATGCCAACAAATAAAGTGGGAGAAATTTTTTCTTCTCGAGGTTGTCCAATTGGGTGTGTAATACCAACTTCACACATTTCCTCACAGGATTCTCTCTTAGGTTACAAATGTCTTCCACCTTATTAGTTATATATTTTTCAATTTCCCGAGGATTCCTTGATTTTTATTCCTACCATCTCCCTCTCTCACTCCCCAAATTATTGTCATCAAACATGCCCCATTGAGGATCTAGAGCAATGTTTGCACCATACTTAGAACTGTCATTGCTGCTAATTGAAATTGGAGTCATGTATACTATATTGCTTGCTTAAGTGGCTCTTACTTGGACAATATCCTAAGATGAGTTTGACATGATGGTCATATGAGGTTGAAAGCTACTTAGTGTAATTTTCCTTAAATATTCAAAAAAACAGAGCAAAAATGTCATTTTCGATCATTTTTTATTAGCTTCTGCATACAGCAAATGTTATCACAATTGCAACACAATCATGTTCCATGAGCATGCATTATGAATTTCACAAGCCAAATGGCAAGGAAATTTGCATTCATTTAGCCAAAAGAAGGCTATGACATTAAGGTCCATGCTAGAAAAAATTATGCAAATAAAGTTGCTAAGTCTTGATACTTACCATGTGTTTCAAAGCCATAACGAAGGTTGGCTTTGAGAGTGCTCTCTCAAAGCCCTGTCTTGAGATGAAATTTAATTCAATGTCTCTTAGAGTTGCAAGGTGGAATTGATAGAACTATTTGATTTCTTTACCATAAATGGATCAACTGAAAAAACTGAAAAAACTTATTTGTCATATTATATTTTGATGCTTATAGAGTGAAAAAACTGAAAGAATCAACTTGTAGGGTCATTTCAATGGTGGGTAGAGAATTGGGGTCTAAAACCTTTTGGAGTCATTTTGAGGTATTAAATGACATTTCTGGGGGTCAAACGATTATCCCTTGTGTTGAAATCTTGACCATTATTCTACACTTAAAGACATATCCAATGGTGCAAGAAAAACATCAAATGAAGTTCATTCAAAATTTATGCCTTTACTAAGTTGACCTATCATGTTGACCAGGTCATGGTACGAGAGAATTGGCTATCACGCTATGTTAAATACTTGGCCACTAGGAGGAATAAGAGTTCAATTTTGTGTTATTGTATTTTGTTCCATAGTTGAAAATACAACTAGGAGTGTGAAGTTAGAGAGAAAAATGTATGAAGTTAAGTTTTTATAGCAACCTTACACGCTAAAAATCAGTAGCTAACTCTAGAGCATGTTTACATTTTAGTGTTGTTTTTCTCCCATAAGGATTTCCTAGGGAAAAAGGAGTCTAGAGCAACATTAATTTTTAGGGTTGCTTGTCTCCCATAAGGATTCATAGGAAAATACTTGTATTGATTGTCTAGAGATATATGTATGTGTTTGTTTCATTATGTTCTCTATTTCTTACGTTGTGTTTCATTATGTTTTATATTTCTTACATTTCTGCCCTCCTATTTTTCTTTCCAATCAAGGTTTATAAAATAACATGAGACTTGGAACAATCATTTTCATTATCTATATGGAAGGCAAGAAGTATTATATAACCTCAAGCTTAAACTTACGTAGTTTGTCAATTTTTATCATATATTTTTTGGTAAGGGTAAATGTTTTTTATCTATAGTACAAGTCATGAGTTCCCCAATTTTACCTTATATGTAAAGCATGATTCTAGGATTACTACAATTTGTACTTGGTTTTTTATTGTGATAATGCCCTGTCTCAATCTAGACATAAGTGATGATGGTCTTCTCCAAATCAACTCATGTATCCTTATTAAATTTATACAAACATTTCAAATTCATATTTTCTTTCATAAAATTCTAGGAATATTAGAAGAATCAATAAAAAGTGAGATAACCATCTCAATATGCCCCCCACAATTCATTTTATAAAAGATAAATTTGTAAAATCCCTTTCGGTAATAATGGCCATTATTAATTAATTAAAAAACATAATATATAATAAAAAATTGAGAAATAAAATTTTTGATGAAAATGTGCTATGAAAGTAAAGGTTTAAAGGAAAACATGTACAAGGCATAGTTGAGCCAAATTATTATCCATTTATTGAACTAGAAAGGACATATAATTATTACACATGTTTAATTTGCATTCAAATGCTTCTTTGATTTATCTCTTATAGCTTAATGTAATGCTAGATATATAATTTAAGTTGAAGGCCCATGAGATAAATATGACTTCTATGTGACATTTGTATTGAATCATCTATTTGTTGTGTTATATGAACATAATTGGTGTGCATATCTAAAGAGTCCAAATGCTCATTCAAGACCATATGTAATCCTCATCTAACTTAGCCAGGGATTTGCAATACTATATTTTAGTTGGCTAGCTCCATTTCAAGATATTATGGTTATCCAATAGGGGATATAAAAAATGAAAAGAAGGATGTTGTTGTAGGTTATCCAAGTCGGACATAGAACCAGTGGAGAAACCTAAGGAAAACCTATGTTTCCAGGTCAAACCTTTGTAGAGGTTCCAGTACCTGAGAGTAAAATCCAGTTTGGGGCTGTTAAATTCTAACTGTACTGGTAATTGTGCTAGGGGGAGAAATAGGATGTAATTTCCTCTTCTCACGGTTGGGAGTCTTGTTTTTCATGTGGATTCAACCAAACATATTGTACATATTAAATGAGGACATAATTATTACACATTTTTAATTTACATTCAAATGCTTCTTTGATTTATCTCCTATAGCTTAATGTATTATGCTAGATATATAATTTAAGTTAAAGGCCCATGAGATAAATATGACTTCTATGTGACATTTGTATTGAATCATCTATTTGTTGTGTTATATGAACATAATTGGTACGCATATCTAATTTACATTACTTTAATATGTCATGCTTCTTTAATTTATCTTTTATAGATGACAGGAGCATCCCTTTTTAATCTATCCCTTTTGACTTCGGATATGTGGGCAATATTCATCTGCATATTTTTCTATCATAAAGCAGTGAGTAAAATTGTATTCCATTTGTGTCAATGTTAAGGTTAAGCACATGGATTAAAGTTTTATATATTAAATGAGGAGGCTATGTATTACATATGGTCTTGAATGAGCTTTTGGAATCTTTAGATATATATCTAAAGAGTCCAAACACTCATTCAAGACCATATGTAATCCTCATCTAACTTAGCCAGGGATTTGCAATACTATATTTGAGTTGGCTAGCTCCATTTCAAGATATTATGGTTATCCAAGAGGGGATATAAAAATGAAAAGAAGGATGTTGTTGTAGGTTATCCAAGTCGAACATAGAACCAGTGGAGAAACCTAAGGAAAACCTATGTTTCCAGGTCGAACCTTTGTAGAGGTTCCAGTACCTGAGAGTAAAATCCAGTTTGGGGCTGTTAAATTCTAACTGTACTGGTAATTGTGCTAGGGGGAGAAATAGGATGTAATTTCCTCTTTTCATTGTTGGGAGTCTTGTTTTTCATGTGGATTCAACCAAACATATTGTACATATTAAATGAGGACATAATTATTACACATTTTTAATTTACATTCAAATGCTTCTTTGATTTATCTCCTATAGCTTAATGTATCATGCTAGATATATAATTTAAGTTTAAGGCCCATGAGATAAATATGACTTCTATGTGAAATTTGTATTGAATCATCTATTTGTTGTGTTATATGAACATAATTGGTACGCATATCTAAAGAGTCCAAATTGACAAATAAAATTTTTGATGAAAATGTGCTATGAAAGTAAAGGTTTAAAGGAAAACATGTACAAGGCATAGTTGAGCCAAATTATTATCTATTTATTGAAATAGAAAGGACATATAATTATTACACATGTTTAATTTACATTCAAATGCTTCTTTGATTTATCTCCTATAGCTTAATGTAATGCTAGATATATAATTTAAGTTGAAGGCCCATGAGATCAATATGACTTCTATGTGACATTTGTATTGAATCATCTATTTGTTGTGTTATATGAACATAATTGGTACGCATATCTAAAGAGTCCAAATGCTCATTCAAGACCATATGTAATCCTCATCTAACTTAGCCGGGGATTTGCAATACTATATTTGAGTTGGCTAGCTCCATTTCAAGATATTATGGTTATCCAAGAGGGGATATAAAAAATGAAAAGAAGGATATTGAACTGTAGGTTATCCAAGTTGGACATAGAACCAGTGGAGAAACCTAAGGAAAAACTATGTTTTCAGGTCGAACCTTTGTAGAGGTTCCAGTACCTGAGAGTAAAATCCAGTTTGGGGCTGTTAAATTCTAACTGTACTGGTAATTGTGCTAGGGGGGAGAAATAGGATGTAATTTCCTCTTCTCACGATTGGGAGTCTTGTTTTTCATGTGGATTCAACCAAACAAATTGTACATATTAAATGACGAATTTCGCTCTCCCAATCATTTCTAAATCACCCATATCACCAAGAAAACATGTTTTAAAAGAACATACTTTAGTATGGGAAAGGAAGGGTTTTTTAAATTGGGAAGGTGTATTGGGTTCGTATTGGTAGGGGGTTAAATAATGTGATTTTCAAAGGTATTTTCCAATATGTAGTCAAATTAAGGGTATTGTTTAATATGCCACGAACGCACGCGATATGTCAAAGCTTCATTGAGTGAAGCCCTTGTGGTGAGAGGTATGGACACAAGTGCAGATGTTGTGATATAAATAATTGCATATGTTGTGATGTAAGGGGTTTGAAGATTGATGCAGATGGTCATATGAAAAAGGGAAACTTGGCCACTAGGAGGAATAAGAGTTCCATTTTCTGTTATTGTATTTTGTTCCATAGTTGAAAATACAACTAGGAGTGTGAAGTTAGAGAGAAAAATGTATGAAGTTATGTTTTTATAGCAACCTTACACGCTAAAAGTCTTAGCTAACTCTAGAGAGATTACCTCTTTCTTTGTACTCACATATTTTCCATACCAGAAAAGAGAGAGTAGAGCATGTTTACATTTTAGTGTTGTTTTTTTCCCATAAGGATTTCCTAGGGAAATAGGAGTCTAGAGCATCATTACTTTTTAGGGTTGCTTGTCTCCCATATAAGGATTTCCTAGGAAAATAAGTGTGTTGATTGTCTAGAGATATGTATGTGTGTGTTTCATTATGTTCTCTATTTCTGACGTTGTGTTTCATTATGTTTTATTTTCTTACATTTCTGCCCGAGCCTATTTTTCTTTCCAATCAAGGCTTATAAAATAACATGAGAAGCAACATGAGACTTGGAACAATCATTTTCATTATCTATATGGAAGGCAAGAAGGATTATATCCCCCTAAGCTTAAGCTTATGTAGTTTGTCATTTTTTATCATATATTTTTTGGTAAGGGTAAATATTTTTTTTATCTATAGTACAAGTCATGAGTTCCCCAATTTTACCTCATGTAAAGCATGATTCTAGGATTTCTACAATTTGTAATTGGTTTTTTATTGTGATGATGCCCTATCTCAATCACTTGGCCATCTCTCAATGGGTAGTTAAATCTTTATAACAATACTTAAGTAAAATTTATCTATTTGTATTATGTGAAATTATGTAAAAAATGGTATACTAATTTTCATAAAATTGGGTTGAGATTATCATATATTTCAATGAAAGTTGATTAAATATGTTTTCTTTAAAAGGACCTAACAATTTTGTTAAGGTATGAACTTGCAATTTTGTGTGGCTCTCTATCAACCTTCACTTCCTCATTTCTAGAAAAAATCTACTTGCTCATTCGTATACCCACTTTCTATTCAAATGCATGAGTTTTGAACTCTCGGTAACTATGTTTTTCCACACAGGAAAATTATGTCACATTTTATACTAACTCTAAATATTATTTTGAAGTTTGGATTACTGTTATTCTTTTATATAATTTAAGATTAGATATAAGTTTAAATTGAAAGCTACTTAGATGAAATATAGCTTAGATATGGCATTTGCAAATTATTATCTATTTATTGAATTATTTTCTTGGAACGTTATCTTGGAATACACAGAAGAATAAGAATAAATGTTACATCTACGAAATTTTTTTCAAAAGAAAACAACTAACGTTCTTTATTTAGATTACCATGCAATAATAATGATGAATAAATTTTCTTTCCAGTCATATTGGATTCTTGGAATAAATCACTGAATTAACTTTCTGTCACGTTATTTTCGAATACATAAAAGAAAATAAATATGGTAGAGAAGTTTCAGTGTCTTATTATAAAGAAAAAAAATATGGTAGAGAAGTTCCTGTGTCTTACTATTCAGGCATACATATTTTGTAATCTTTTAGGAAGAAACACATGTTCTTAATCATTAGGCCGACTTAACCATTCTGATATGTAAGAATACAGCATAACTTTTTTATAAAAAAAAAGAAAATGACATTTATTGAGATGTATAAGCTTTTGTATCTATAATGAAGAAAGAAGTACAATATCAGTTTGCTTCTTTATTAAAGATATAATGAAAAAAGAAACACAATATTGGGTGCTTCTTTATTAAAGATAGAGTAAAGAATAGTTAGTCAAATAGATAGAATATTTTCCTTGGATTTCTCTCCCTATTTAGTCAAATATATTTATGGTGCCTAAAATTTCAACAAGCTGGTTTTCCCAAGAGGTTAAGGGGGAAGACTTAAGATCTTCTACACAGAATTATTTTACTATTATTTACTCTATCTTTAATAAAGAAGACTATTGTTTACTCTATTCTGGAAGACTATTGTTTTATTTTTGCTGGTTTTCTTTTGCTAATAGTGATTTCAACTTTGTGCGTAAAAAGACCCCAAAGCTTATAGGCTAGCTTTAGCTGCATTGTGTCCTAGTAATTAGTGCCACATCATCTACATACAACAACAACATTTTTATGATAATCCTTGCTATGTTCACCCCTCCCTTATATTTCTTGTTTATACATTCCTATATAGCTTATTGATGTAAACAGGAGACAGTGTGGCACAGAGGAGGATAACTATTTTGATGTGATATCATTGTTGAAGCACTCTAAAAACGCCTTGCAGTTCTAAGTTTATCCTTTTCTCTGTTAATTTAACTTGTGTCTCAACGTCTCCCATAATTTCGCCCTTACAACCCAAAAAGAATGATGTTCGAAGGCATTTTTAGAATGGATAAAATAATGCCATAATTCTCTGCAATTACTTTCTCCCTATCCCTCTGATAAGCTCGACAAACAGTGGGTTGATCATGATGTTTCGTGTACGAAAGGCTTTAAAATTGGATATACAAGACCAACCCACATTGTTGGTTGGTTTCAACATTCTGGAGATTTTAATGTTTCTTGATTTTTCCCTGTGGTGGGTGTCTGTATGACGCATGTTCCTTTTCGACATTATTTTTGCGTTAGCAAGAGAAAAAATATAGGGAAGTATAACAAACAGGAGAGTTGCACCAAACTGTAACACAATCTGTAGCCGGGCTTTTGGCATTGAAGAAAAACATTGTTCGGAATAGCATTTTCCTATGATTTTAAATTATTACAATTTTCCTAATTTTAAATTAGTCATTCATAATACGTTAAGAAAAAAATTCCATTGAAGTCTATTAGCACGAGAAGAGAAGCAAAGGCAGCTAGCATTGAAAAACCAATCTGGTTATTAAATATTTTGCACACAGAACTGCAATTCTGGCGGGGCATTTGATAATGGCGAAGAAATCCAAAGAATTTGTGACATACCCGAGAAGTTCAAATCGATGCAGCACAGTGACCAGGAGCAGTAGCACGACGACCAGGAGTAGCACCAACGCAGCCAGAGCGATAAAAAATGCGCGCACAATGAAAACTGTAAACCGTTTCCCTTCGTGGGCGACTTATTTATAAAAAAATAGTTCGGCCGAACTATTTTTTTTTTAAAGTTTGGTCGAACTAATAGTTCGGCCAAACTTTTTATGCCGATTTTCCAATTCCCGGCAGAAATTCTGTTTTCCCGCGCCGTCAGTGTGCCGTCAATCTAAACGGAATCACGATTTCGGCCGAACTATTGTTGTAAAAAAATTTCGGCCCCCGATTCTCACAAAAGTGTAACCCAGCTTCATGTTTCCGCCCTATCACTCGAGTAAACAAGGAATGTAAATATATATGGAATTGGATCATATACAAGCCTTTTAAACAAAACGACATTTCATTCCATTAAATAGTGAAAAGTTTGTTATGATTAAAGAAAAACATTTATACAGTTCAACTGAAAATACCACCATTTAAAAAAAGGTTTATACAGTAGATGATAAACCAGACCACAAGCTAAATAAGATTTAATCTTAGAAAATGAGGCTTACAGTAAACTTTCATAATAAAATACGGGAAAATTTACAGAAATATGTGTAGGAGAGAGATTGTCTGAGCCCTCAAGGTATCTGGCCGAGTAAAGCCTTTTAACTGTACAATTTGTGAAAAGAGTAAAAATATAAAGAAAAAAATACCAACAGACAACTTCTCAGGCGGAGTTGAGTTTGAGGTCATAACCCCCATGAAGGCTAGAATATCACCTGAGACAGAGTAGACTTCAGAATCTGAGTGCAAGCATTAAAAGTACCTAGAATGTGAGCTAGTCGTATTAGCAGTGAACTGAGTAACAGGTATTTCAAAATGACAATTTGAAGCAGAAGAACCTACCTAGCGGAGAAAGGGTCAACCTGCAATCGAAAACAACAAAAAACGAAAACTGTGAGAAATTTTATCATTCGCTACAAAATGTTTTCATAGCGTCTTTTTTCCAATTTTTTGTTCTATCACTATGGAATTATTTCGTAGCGCCTTTTAAAATTATGTATTGTGGTTTCATGGAAGATGAAACAACTCGATTATTTTCCTATATTAACTCCCAACGTCCCTAACTTTCTCCTTAACACAGGGAATGATTTCACTTTCCTTTCTTCACCAGTTTTTCAATGCTAAATTTTCCAATTGAACAAATAGTCAAAGATTTTTTTTCTTTTCTTTTTAGAATTCCAAACTAGGTAGTTTGTCTTTCTAACAACATTCAAATCACTATAAATACCAGGGAACCAATATTTCAGAACATGAAAACACATTCCCTCTATAGACTTTAGGACTAATACAACAGGAATCCCAAAATATAGATGGATTATCACAATGACTAAAGCCACATGGTTCAATTTTTTTTAATGTAAATCAGTCCAACAAGCTACATGTTCTCAAAATTACCATTATTCAAATGAAAAAATTCACACTAATATAAACCATGAGTTCACAAGAAAAAATCGAATTGGTTAATCACAATAATTTGATTCAATATCAACCATTTAGAAAGCACACAACTTACAATCCAAAATTTCTATTCATTTACGCCATTGAAACAAAGAAATAACTTTCGATTCACATAGATGGGAAATTACAGGTGGGTCTCCAAATACACGATTGTAGTTACACATATAAACAAAAAGTTCCTGCCTTGTCTCCGTCTCTCTTCTTCTCACTTGAGAGCTTCTCCTTCCCTGTTCTTCCCAACACTTTTTTTTCTATTATTTCCCAAAAGGAACAAACTATGAGAACCAAGAGTCACAAAGCGTGAATTGTTTTCCCTTCTCCAGAAAATAAGGGAAAGTGAAAAATAATATTTTCATTAGAAATCAACTTCTCCGACTTATTCTAAAAAAACCAAAACTCACTTCTTACTGTAAATATTTATAATTACAAAATATTTAAAATTTCCTGCCAACATTACCATGTGGCCATCCCATCACATCGGTAAGTTCCTTTCTAGACTTAGTCAATTTTTTTATCCTCAGCCTATATGAACTTGCATCATATGTTCATGAAAAACCCCATCACCTATGGCCAGAGAGACAATGAAACCTCCCACAATGGACCAATAAGGGACATATAACTCGGTTGAGTCTTAGATTCGACATACATACAACAAGATATATAATATAGAGGATAACTATAATGGATGCTAAAAGGAAGCAAATGTATCGCACGCCAAAAGTTCCAACAACAGACTTAAAGAAGGAAAGAAACATGCAAGAATATAGAGTTCTCCATACCATACCTTGGTTCGTGAGAGAAAATCCTTACCTTGAAGGAAAGAAACATACAAGAATATAGAGTTCTCCATACCATACCTTGGTTCGTGAGAGAAAATCCTTACCTTCATGGAATTTGACCCGAGGTTTGTAGACAACCCGCTCTAAAAGACTAGAACCATATGTGTCTATGTCCTTAATCCATTTTGAGTCCTTCTTTGGATAGGATATGTGCCAAAATGATATGCTCATGGGGATATGTGAGAAAGAAGAAAGAGGTTTTTATCTTAGTATTTGCTCCATCTAGTGGCCCATAAGAGGAGGGATGAATTCCCTAGCTTTGTTGATCACTTTATTGGAACTTGTGAGTGGCCATAAATATGAGTTTTATACATATTTACTTACTATTTTATACTTTCCTTTATTTGAAGGAATGAATTTTTAAGTTGAAAAAAAATTGATTTAATATTTACATAATAGTTTTCTTTTTACAGAAATGAATACACACCAAGTGTATATATAGAATGTAATTTTCAATTATCTCTTAATAAATGAAATTTCCATATTTACATGTTAGGAGCCATAAAATTTTACTATGTTATTTTTTGAAATTAATTTGAATGAAAATGATCCCAATCATTTCTCCCCACCACTAAACATAAGCTTAGTTAATACACACAAATATACATTTTTTTTCTTTATCTTTTATTTTCTCTCAACTACTTATGATAAATTCAATTGACATATATATGTTCTTTTTCCTTATATATATATATATATATATATATATATATATATATATATATATATATATATATATATATATACTTTTTATATTTAATGTATGTACAAACAAATTTAAGAAATTTTTTAAAGCTTTTAAACTTTTAAATTTTTTAAACTAATTGGTGATTCTAAAATAATAATGAACTAATTCAATAGAAATGTACATATTATAATCCTTCAATCCTTCACTTGGAATTATGGGAAAAAAAATTCCAACAATTACAACATGATCTTCAAATCCTCAAGAGTGAGCATAATGTTTTAAGATATCTATTCTAAACAAGAATAGCTACGTAGCAGCAAGTCCCTACCCAGAGGGAGTGAACTCTATTCTTTAATGTAAGAAAAACCTTTTTTTCAATATTCCAATGAAGGAGCTGAAATATGCTAAGCGTGAAATATGCCTCCACTGGAAAATGTGGGAATGCAGAAAATGAGTGACGAGAGCATATTTCAAGTTACCTGTCACAAGAACTTGCATCATAGTTAGGAGAGAAGTGATCAGAAGAGACTATCAAGGGTTCTCTCAGGGAAATCTAAGATTGAAAAGTCAAAAGCTCAAACTGTCACAAAAATGGGGGCAGCCAAGGTGGGCAGCACTGTATTGATTTTTCTGTTAGTCTTTTTGGATTATTTTATGCTTTGTAGGCTTATTGCTCTTATTTCTTCCATTGGATGCAGTGAAAATGGGGGCAGCCAAGGTAGGAAACATTGTATTGATTTTTCTTAGTCTTTTTGGATTCTTTTATGCTTTTTAGGCTTATTGCACTAAAAGTAGCATTTTCCAATGGAAGTATATTTATTTCTTCAATTTCGCAACAGTTCCATTCTAATGTTTGGATCGAAATTATTGGAAGGAGGAAAAATCAATACACCCCGTGTTTAATAGACTGCCTCTATCTGAAAGACCAACCCAGGTATACTCATCTGAAATGAATATACTACGGCATTTACCTACCTATTGATAGTTGTATGGTATTTATGGTACATAGTAGTGTATCCCAAATGATAAATCATGTCATTTTATAAATTCCCATATTTTATCTAGATAATAGATACATTCAGGCTCCCAAATAGATTACCATATGCAAGAAATACTCCATCACTTAAACCAAAATTTTTTGAATATGGGACTATTGTTTGGAGTAAGCTATAATGCGACTTTTTGGGCGATTCCAATCCCCGAAAAGTCCATTATTTTGGCATCGAGTATAGTGGGACTCGGGAGCCGTTATCCTGCTGGTCACCGCGACGTCTACGCTCCGTTACTCCCTTCGTCAACACTCCGTCCGTAAACAGGCTGGCTGCATGCACGCATTAATGGCGCTGCCAACTCCTCCACCCTTCCCAGCTCCCACTGCCCGCGAAATCGATTTCGAAATTAATTTTCAAATCTCTGAAACATTCTTTGAAGCCCAGCAACATTCTCTGAAGCCCAGAGCACGAGCAGAACATCAGAACAACAGCTTGAAACCTTAATCGATCGTTGCCTAGGTACGTGATCTGTGTGTATGCCTATATCGAAGGCTGATCCATTAAAATGATTGTAAATATTGACGTGCTTCTTGAAAAAGATTTTGTTTGAACTTATCAAAATCGGAGATTTTGTAAGAGCGTGATCTTCCACTGTCAGATTCATAATTTGATTCAGAATGTTGTGTTTTAACCAATGTTTCATCTTTCTTAACATTACTGGAGTTACTGGAATAAGAAACATCTTGGTTGCTCCTTTCAGATATCCTTTTTCCATAACTTTCATGTTTTTCCTGTCTCGTAGTAACAGGAGGCTTAGACATGCCATTACCATTTGCAACAGCACCAACCCTCCCAACTTGAGGACCAGAATGCTTCAGGTTTGCAAACTTAATCTGTGGTTTTGGATGCACTTTAGACAAACCACATTGAGATGATAGTGACTAGGTTCTCTTTTTACCATATATATTTATTCTACAAGATATCGATTACTCTTTGGATTCTCATCTGTGTTTCCAATCCTGCAAGTGCGGATCAAAATTTCCGTTTGCACTATGTCAACCATTTTAGCCCCAACACCATAGGAAACGGACTTCCAGTTATTGATAGAGCTAGTGTATGGTTGAATCAGAATCAAAGAGACACCGCATTATATAATACACTGCATCCTATCATTTATAAGGCATGCTACATATTTCAGATTTTGTATTATATGCTTTGTAAACCTTTTTTTTTCCAATACAATTATCACGGGAAACAGACTTCCAGATATTGAAAGAGCTAGTGTCTATGGTGGGATCAAAATCAAGACAAATTTGTCAAATATACTGCATTTCTATCATTTATAAGGCATGCCAAATATTTGAGATTCTGTTGTATATGGCTTGGAAACCGATTTTCTAGTACGCCTATCCTATAATTTTCAGAAGTGCGGTGTCCATATCCCTTCTTATTTTCCTGACTATTGAAACTCAGGTATCATTTTTTCCTTTTTTGATTTTAAATAATTAAATATGGAACACGAGATTTTCAAAGAAGAACAACAACTGCAGACAATCATTTCTTACAAGTAGGAAAACATGAAGAAAAATTGCAGCATTCACTTGAGATGGATAAATAACAATCAACTTAAAACAAGCAAGAAACAATGCTTACAATTTTTATGTTTTGAGATCTCATGGTTGTTCTACTTTAAGTTATGGTTCTTCACAATGAATTCTTAAAATTTACAAATTTCATCTTCTGCAATTCAGTTTCTTTCCATTTTGTGTTGGGATTCTTATCCACAATTTTTTCAATTTCCACTATCCTTTCCAGCCAACATACGAAAGTGGCTATGAGTTAATGAAATAATTTGTCTCAGAAATAATATTATAAGTCTTCTCTTGAAAAATAGGTCAAGTGATCTTGTAAATTAAACTATTCCAAAAAATATCGGAGCATCCGAACTTTACATAGGTTTGAAATGAGGTTCATTTATGAGAGGTACTGAATATGATGATATATTAATTTGAATGAGAAGGCAGGCCAACCTTGAGAGGGCCCAATTCATTGAGGAATCCTAATTTGAAAATTGAGTGTAATTTACCCATTAATCGAATGTTTCCTGGTAAAGGGTCTGATTCATTGATTGCAGAATTGGACCATAAAAAGCTTATTATTCGAAAAGCACAGAAGGTTGGTAGATTGGGAAATATGAACTTTGCGAAATGAATGTGCTTCACCGGGTTGGTAGTGGCTATTTATGTCGTCAAATGATTTAAGATAATGGTCTTATTTCTAAATCAATTCATTGTCAACCAATCGGTCATTCACTATAGAAATCAGACCATTAAGGAGTAAGCTATAATCTATATGAATCTATAAAGGAGAATCGGTAAAGTGAGGGGCATGCACTATATGAAAATGAGAATCTTGTTGTTAGGTAAGAACGTCTCATGCAAATGTGCTATGGTATCTAGCACCAAAGGAACAAAGAACCAGGAATGCAGGAGGTTGTGTGGGCAGTTTGGTCATTTTTTAAATTTTATTTCCTTTGTTTGCCTTGAGAGATTATTTATAGAAGAGCTTACTAATCTGGGGTATACAATAAAGAGAGCAGACCAAACTTAATCTTGAATACTTGACCTTGATAGATAAATAAGCCTGAGAAAATACGCTGAAAGGATCTCTTTCAAAACGAACTCCAAAGTACCGCAGTGAATCAAAAGCCTCTTTACTGCTCTGCAGATTACAGAGATACACTATCTCAAAAGTATAAGAACCCTCCCTCTTTACTATACTGCAGATTACAGAGATATACTCCCTCAAAAGTATAAGAACCCTCCTTTACTGTAGTGCATATTAAAGAGGTATTTTTCTGAGAAAAACATAATAAAGTGTTTGTAAAACCCTTTGACAGAATACTCCCTGAAAAGAATTTAAGAACTGTTACCATTTGTAATGGAAGGTTAAAGAAGAAATTTGTTTTGTGAAAGTTTATTGTAATAAAAGCAGGGGTAACCTTACAAGAATTAGAAGTAATGGGATGATTACATCTCATAGAATAAAGACATATTTCCATTACAATATCTTTAATATTCCACCTAGTATTGGACACAAATCATCAGTGAAACCAAGGAAACTTAAGCATAGGGAGAAAGTTACCATAAAAATTATATTATTTTCTCTGATGAAAATTGCATTGTTATCTTACAGATACAATAACTTATTCAATGGATCAACCTCCATTCACACATGATTAGCTAATTGACAACACACAAATTGGTGATTTGTCAGGTTTGTTGCTAGGTCTTTGTTCTTAGTTTTCTCGTAAATTGTGTACTAGTTTTTGTTGATGTTGCTAATGTGGTGTATGAATGTTTGCATATTGAACCAGGGCAGAATAAATCGGCAGGGTTGAGGAAAGGACATAAAGGTTAGCCAACTTGTAGGCTTCTCAAAAAAGTTATTAGAGAAACTGCAACGGCTTCTTCTTTAATCTCCCACATACCAGAATTCATGTCATAAATGTCAATGCAGTTGATGATGCTATTTTGTTGAGGATTCTTGGTGTAGTGACCAAATTTTGTTACGTGTGATCCCTATCCAGGAGGAGTTGGTTCTTAGGGTTTTCTTGGTTTCCCTAACTAGGGTGATGAGAGCTTGAAATTGTTCCATCTTATGATAAGTTGAAAATATTTACATGTACTTCATCCTTTCTATATAAATTAAGTGTTTTAGTGTTCCAATAATTGAGTACTTTCAAATTTGATAATGATCTTGTCTTCCTTTTCTTCATTGGGTAATTTCTTGCACTTTTTTTTATAATGACAATTTGACATGACAAACTACAATAAATCATTGTATACAACAAAGACTGAATCCACATTTTTGCTTGATTGAAATTGATGTGAGTAGAATGTCAAAAATATGTATATAAGATTCTTAACCAATTAAATCATTCTTAAAATATGGTTCTTATCATCATGAGCTAACAGGTATATGAATCAATCTTAAATAGCTCAGTTACTCTGTCCTAAATTGCCTATTCGGTTTACATGTGATACTACACCATCAAGATTGAAAGAGAAGGCTCGACCCTCCATACACTATGATTTGACTATGTTCTTGACACTACAAAGGTTAATTTCTGTTTCGGTCTCATTCAAATACTATGATCCAACTTTGGTTTGCTCCCATTCTCTGTATCACAGACATTCCTAATTTCTGTTCAATATTTGGCCCACAAGTTCAAAGCCTTATGCATATTTTGGTGATATATTCCCTTTACTGTTTGATGAAAAGTTCAGTATAAATTTGACCTTTAATCTCAGAAATAATACACCTATATTTGACCTCCATTTCTCCAGTATTGTGATATTGATTGAAGAAATTTTGTGACCATAAATCTGAAAATCATCAACATCATTGGTATCTTATCTGAGCAATAGAGTTATTTGGCCTATTCTATGAGCTAGAGTGAATTATTTTGAAGTCTGGTTGACCTAACAATGAATTGGGTTTCAAAAGATGAAAGATCTGGTTGAAACTTGTATGGATTTTTGCAGCTCCCATTATCAATAAAGGAAACAGTTGAGGGTTCTTGTGATCATCTGAAATAGATTGGTCTCCTCCATCCAAATCAATGAACTAATAGTACAATACTCCAAACTAAGCACATGGGTGCAAACAAAACTATCATAGTGGAAACAATATCCATAAAAGCATGCAACAACCATGTACCATTAGTCTATGAAATCTCCATTTGTGTCATCATGCAAGCCTCTAAATATATGTAAGGGGTAACACACCATACACTAGTTGATGTTGATTGGAGGTGAAGTTGTATGTTTATGAGAATTTCCATTATTGTTTGCACATTAATTGAATTGATTTTGATAGTAACGTACTTTCCTAATTGCTTCATTGATGTTGTTCATTCCACTCCAAGCCTCTTTTTCATCTTGTTGCCTTGACTTCAAAGCCCAAAATATAAGACACTTGTCCTCTTGAGATACACCTTCTTACAATGTAAAAATTGTACAATGTAAAGGGTAACACACCATATACTAGTTGATGGCTGTAGCTTACTATTGTATATTAATGAAATGAAAATCCAGCAAGCAATAAACTAAAACTCCATAGAAGTTTTGGCTCTTAAAAGTGGATTAAAACTAAGAAAAACTATGCCAAAACTAGGGGTAAATCTATGGCAAACTATGTATAAAAATGATTTTAAGTTCAGGAAACTAAAACAACCCATAGAAAAGAAAGATAGAACTCTGTTTTTAATGCTAGAAATGAAAGTTATTATAGCAGGACAAAAAAAATAGCACAAATCATGACACATCATCGACATATAGCCATTGATAGGGATATATCAATGTGGAAATGCAAGTACATGAGAAGCACTCTCCTAGGACAATGCATACATAATGCCAAGATGCCATTTCAATGCCAAAAAAATCTCAAAAACTGGGGTGTTCCTCTAATTGAGTCAAGAATCACCACATATCATTTAATGTTTTGGAGGGCTAGATTATCATAAAACCATGTGGAAGTGTAGTGTTATCTACAAATGATGAGCAAATATACCAAACATAATGCTACTAGGTTGAAAAGATCCATGTGATGTAGGGTGCAACATCACCAAGTTAAGCATCTCATGAAAGATAAAAAATACCCACTAGAAGGTTGATCCATCAATGAAAAGTGTGCAACATGAGAGGAGAACCACTAAAAAAGCCATGATGACCAATCCAAAAATGAAATATATTGGTCTCCTCCATCCAAATCAATCAACTAATAGTGCAATACTTCAAACTAAGCACATGGGTGCAAGCAAAATTATCATAGTGGAAACAATATCCATAAAAACATGCAACAACCATGTACCATT
This sequence comes from Pinus albicaulis, assembly GCA_034641835.2. Taxonomy (NCBI): domain Eukaryota; kingdom Viridiplantae; phylum Streptophyta; class Pinopsida; order Pinales; family Pinaceae; genus Pinus; species Pinus albicaulis. The sequence goes on from CM076576.1 coordinate 725,020,335, forward strand.
AGTCTATGAAATCTCCATTTGTGTCGTCATGCAAGCCTCTAAATATATGTAAGGGGTAACACACCATACACTAGTTGATGTTTATTGGAGGTGAAGTTGTATGTTTATGAGAATTTCCATTACTGTTTGCACATTAATTGAATTGATTTTGATAGTAACGTACTTTCCTAATTGCTTCATTAATGTTGTTCATTCCACTCCAAGCCTCTTTTTCATCTTGCTGCCTTGACTTCAAAGCCCAAAATATAAGACACTTGTCCTCTTGAGATACACCTTCTTACAATGTAAAAATTGTACAATGTAAAGGGTAACACACCATATACTAGTTGATGGCTGTAACTTACTGTTGTATATTAATGAAATGAAAATCCGGCAAGCAGTAAACTAAAACTCCATAGAAGTTTTGGCTCTTAAAAGTAGATTAAAACTAAGAAAAACTGTGCCAAAAATAGGGGTAAATCTATGGCAAACTATGTATAAAAATGATTTTAAGTTCAGGAAACTAAAAAAACCCATAGAAAAGCAAGATAGAACTCTGTCTTGAATGCTGGAAATGAAAGTTATTACAGCAGGACAAAAAAACTAGCACAAATCATTACACATCATCGACATATAGCCATTGATAGGGATATATCAATGTGGAAATGCAAGTACATGAGAAGCACTCTCCTAGGACAGTGCATACATAATGTCAAGATGCCATTTCAATGCCAAACAAATCTCAAAAACTGGGGTGTTCCTCTAATTGAGTCAAGAATCACCACATAACATTTAATGTTTTGGAGGGCTAGATTGAAATAAAACCATGTGGAAGTGTAGTGTTATCTACAAATGATGAGAAAATATGCCAAACATAACGTTAATAGGTTGAAAATATCCATGTGATGTAGGGTGCAACATCACCAAGTTAAGCATCTCATGAAAGATAAAAAATACCCACTAGAAGGCTGATCCATAAATGAAAAGTGTACAACATGAGAGGAGCACCACTAACAAAGCCATGATGACCAATCCAAAAATGAAATAGATTGGTCTCCTCCATCCAAATCAATCAACTAATAGTACAATACTCCAAACTAAGCACATGGGTGCAAGCAAAACTATCATAGTGGAAACAATATCCATAAAAGCATGCAACAACCATGTACCCGTTGTCTATGATATATCCATTTGTGTCATCATGCAAGCCTCTAAATATATGTAAGGGGTAACACACCATACACTAGTTGATGTTTATTGGAGGTGAAGTTGTATGTTTATGAGAATTTCCATTACTGTTTGCTCATTAATTGAATTGATTTTGATCCACAGTGAAATTTACAAGCACATTGAGTGTAAATAACCTCAATAACCTTAAACTATTATATCACAAACCATGAAAATATTACATTTGTTCATATACATGGAATATCAAACATTTTTCCAAAAACTTGTCACCCATACAAAAGACTCCAATCATGGTTCTTCTTTAGTGAAAGAACCATGTCATGATAGCCCCAAGGAAAATGATCACAACAACACATTCACATATTGGGGAACTATGTTGATGCTGATCAATGACTTCTCTTGCAATAGATGATGATACGATGGCATCTCTGACACCTCCATCTATAGCTGACGTTCCTCTAGAAAGTATATCAGTGTACATCTTATGAATGTTTGCATGGTAATGTATGCTAAAAGATTGAAATTGAGAAATCCACATTATTGCTTCCTTGTAAAGCAGTTTGAGATTCGCTTTTCGAAGTTCAAAGATGCCTTTGATCTGATTGCATATGAGTTGCAAGTTTTTGAAAACTGTAATATCATTGACAACATAATTTTTTGCCTCCTTTAACCCCTCAACAAGGGCAATGTAGTAAGCTTCGTTGTTTGTTGTCCTCCCGTGCACTTCTATATTTCTATGCAACACATGATTTCTTGCCGCATTATGAAGCACATATTTTATAGTGGCTTCACCAGGATTAGGACGACAAGACACTTCGATGTACAACTCCCACTTTTGCACCATTATGTATGCTTAGAAGACTTGGAAAATAAAATAATATTAAATTCATATTAGACAAATAGGATTAGATTCCAAACAAAAGAAAGGGGATAGTGAAGTCATTACAAAATAAATAATGAACCAAACTAGAATAAAAACGTAACTGGATCTGGATGGTGAAGTCATAGATTCTATTATATCTTGAACTGCACTGCATTTCAGAACTATAATCTATGATTCAACTCTTAACAATTTATAGTGACAAACTAGAAATTCCCTTTAGAACTTGGAGTATTCAATGGTTATAAAGTTTAATAAGATTAAGAAAACCTTAATTTTTTTGAAGATTACAAAATTTTGGCAAACCTTGTGACATAATTATTATTCTAATATTTTTTTCCTTCATTATATTCCCTTAGATGTCTTTGTGCTAATTTTCATATTCAATGCACCCACTATACTATCGATATTCAATACATTGTTATACAGACACACAAAGTTGATGGCTCGTCAGACCCCCCTTTTCCTGGGCTATACAATGCACCTTGTTCTCTGGGTGTATTTGAATATGCTATGTTTTGTCTTTTTTTTTTTTTTTTTTATAACTTGGTAAGTGATTTGTATTACATCATATAAAAACTATAACATAACATTGTCTTACCATGTTTAATATGTTTACTGGTTTGCTTACAAGCTAAGCATTATTAGTTTCATAGCATTATTGTTTTTGTAAGTGGATGCAGAGTATTTGCTGCAGTTTGCCACTGGGATGCAGAGTATTTTTTGCAGTTTGCCACTGTATATGCACTGTTGGATCTCTATGCAGCCGTTGGATCTGTGGATGCCCTGAATTATAGTGAATTGGATGCCCACAATGACAGCTGATGGTGGAGGAAGCCTTCATGGTTGGCATTAATTGAGTATGTGTCCACCTGCTACTGCTCTTATCTTGTTTTCAGATCCCTCTGGTGATTGCTTGCAGTCAGTTTGTTATAGGAGCAACAGAATCAAGTTATTAGCAGAGCTGCCCAGATGGCGAAATACCTGGAAATGGTGGATGTGGGTATAAGGATCCCTGCCAGGTTTAATTCTCACTGCCCTCAAACTTCGCGTATGTATTATCATCCAACTTCCAACAACAACAATATTCACTCCAATGTACCTTGCTCCAAGAATGAGCCTAAGGGCACCTCCTATTGTGCCCTGCAAGTTCCTGCATCTCCTGCAGATTCAGTCCTTGAGATATTGTGTATAGCAGTCTAGGCTGCTGCTGCAGCAGCAATTACTGTGAGATCATATGTAATTTATTGTGAATTTGGGTAGTGGGCGAATCGAATTCATGGTAATATTATACATATGGGTCACCAAATCAAAATCCAAACCACATGTATGGTGAGTTGTAACTATCAAAATGTTAGATTTTGTGGTTTCAATTTCCCCCCCTTAGTTATGAGCTTGAGATCTAAATAAATAAAATCTCTTTTCAACTACCAGATTAAAGAAATTATGGATATTTTTTGAACAGTTAAATTAGGATTAGCTTTTTGACAAATTCTACATTCTCCTTTTAGCTATGGTTATACAATTTCACTGAACATTTTTGTTTGGATAACAGGGGAGGATGATGGATCTTATTGGTAAACTAATTTGAAAAATTTATCATAGCAATAAATTGGTTTTGCATAGCACTGTAGAAGAATTGAAAAACCTAATTTTTTCATCGAATTTGAGCATTCAATACTTGGAATCCCTCTCTTACTCCTTGTAGCTGGGAGTTGGGAAAATTGAAAATTAAGATTCAATACAAATAAATAAAATATTAGAACAGCTGAATGCACAAATGGTTCCTAAATCCCAGCACTGTGAAGAAGATCCAAAATGTTCAAATGCAACAATTACTGTGAGATAATATGTAATTTCTTGTGAATTTGGGCAGTGGGTGAATCGAATTCATGGTAATATTATACATATGGGTCACCAAATCAAAATCCAAGCCACATGTATGGTGATTTGTAACTATCAAAATGTTATATTTTGTGGTTTCAATTTCCCCCCCTTAGTTCTGAGCTTGAGATCTAAATAAATAAAATCTCTTTTCAGCTATCAGATTAAAGAAATTATGGATATTTTTTGAACAGTTAAATTATGATTAGCTTTTTGACAAATTCTACATTCTCCTTTCAGCTATGGTTATACAATTTCACTGAACATTTTTGTTTGGATAACAGGGGAGGATGATGGATCTTATTGGTAAACTAATTTGAACAATTTATCATAGCAATACATTGGTTTTGCATAGCATTGTAGAAGAATTGAAAACCTAATTTTTGGATCAAATTTGAGCATTCAATACTTGGAATCCCTCTCTTCCTCCTTGTAGCTGGGAGTTGGGAAAATTGAAAATTAAGATTCAATACAGATAAATAAAAGATTAGAACAATTGAATGCACAAATGGTTCCTAAATCCCAGCACTGTGAAGAAGATCCAAAACGTTCAAATGCAGCAATTACTATGATATCATATGTAATTGCTTGTGAATTTGGGCAGTGGGTGAATCGAATTCATGGTAATATTATACATATGGGTCACCAAATCAAAATCCAAGCCACATGTATGGTGAGTTGTAACTATCAAAATGTTAGATTTTGTGGTTTCAATTTTCCCCCCTTAGTTCTAAGCTTGAGATCTAAATAAATAAAATATCTTTTCAGCTATCAGATTAAAGAAATTATGGATATTTTTTGAACAGTTAAATTAGGATTAGCGTTTTGACAAATTCTGCATTCTCCTTTCAGCTATGGTTATACAATTTCACTGAACATTTTTGTTTGGATAACAGAGGAGGATGATGGATCTTATTGGTAAACTAATTTGAACAATTTATCATAGCAATAAATTGGTTTTGCATAGCACTGTAGAAGAATTGAAAAACCTAATTTTTGCATCGAATTTGAGCATTCAATACTTGGAATCCCTCTCTTCCTCCTTGTAGCTGGGAGTTGGGAAAATTGAAAATTAAGATTCAATACAGATAAATAAAAGTTAGAACAACTGAATGCACAAATGCTTCCTAAATCCCAGCACTGTGAAGAAGATCCAAAATGTTCAAATGCAGCAATTACTGTGAGATCATATGTAATTGCTTGTGAATTTGGGCAGTGGGTGAATCGAATTCATGGTAATATTATACATATGTGCCACCAAATCAAAATCCAAGCCACATGTATGGTGAGTTGTAACTATCAAAATTTTAGATTTTGTGGTTTCAATCTGCCCCCCTTAGTTCTGAGCTTGAGATCTAAATAAATAAAATCTCTTTTCAGCTATCAGATTAAAGAAATTATGGATATTTTTTTAACAGTTAAATTAGGATTAGCTTTTTGACAAATTCTACATTCTCCTTTCAGCTATGGTTATACAATTTCACTGAACATTTTTGTTTGGATAACAGGGGAGGATGATGGATCTTATTGGTAAACTAATTTGAACAATTTATCATAGCAATAAATTGGTTTTGCATAGCACTGTAGAAGAATTGAAAAACCTAATTTTTGCATCGAATTTGAGCATTCAATACTTGGAATCCCTCTCTTCCTCCTTGTAGCTGGGAGTTGGGAAAATTGAAAATTAATATTCAATACAGATAAATAAAATATTAGAACAGCTGAATGCACAAATGGTTCCTAAATCCCAACACTATGAAGAAGATCCAAAATGTTCAAATGCAACAATTACTGTGAGATCATATGTAATTGCTTGTGAATTTGGGCAGTGGGTGAATCGAATTCATGGTAATATTATACATATGGGTCACCAAATCAAAATCCAAGCCACATGTATGGTGAGTTTTAACTATCAAAATGTTAGATTTTGTGGTTTCAATTTTCCCCCCTTAGTTCTGAGCTTGAGATCTAAATAAATAAAATCTCTTTTCAGCTATAAGATTAAAGAAATTATGGATATTTTCTGAACAGTTAAATTAGGATTAGCTTTTTGACAAATTATACATTCTCCTTTCAACTATGGTTGTACAATTTCACTGAACATTTTTTTTTGGATAACAGGGGAGGATGATGGATCTTATTGGTAAACTAATTTGAACAATTTATCATAGCAATAAATTGGTTTTGCATAGCACTGTAGAAGAATTGAAAAACCTAATTTTTGCATCGAATTTGAGCATTCAATACTTGGAATCCCTCTCTTCCTCCTTGTAGCTGGGAGTTCGGAAAATTGAAAATTAAGATTCAATCCAGATAAATAAAAGATTAGAACAGTTGAATGCACAAATGGTTCCTAAATCCCATGAACAACCACTAGAAGCAGAAACAATAATGAAAATTATATAACCATTCCCATTCAATATAATTAGATTCATTCAATATAATTAAACATAGAAAAAGAAATCACTGGTTTTCATAATTCCTGCCCTAAGTTAGAAATGGAAAAACTGTTTACATCATTCTGAAAGAAAAAAAATGATTATTATCTTAAATAATAAATAATCCGATGAACCACCACCAGAAACAATAATGAAAAGTATATCACCATTCTCATTCAATACAATTAAACATACCAAATCAAATCACTGTTCTCATAATTCCTGTCCTAAATTGGACATGGAAAAACTTGTATTGAATTTACTGTCTAGAAATTTATTTCAGTAGCCTTTTGGTTGGGACAGCGTGTTTAGTACTTGCTCATCACACCTCAGCTTACAACTTGAGGCATGAAGATTCACCAATTATATAAATAAGTATGCAAGTGTTCCAATGGTCTTCACATTCACACGATCTGATGCCTACAAGACACCAATGTTTTTACAGTATGCTCTTCAAATTCACACGATCTGATGCCTACAAGTATTCCAAAGATACCATTGTCTTTACACTAGGCAGCTTCTGCAAATTCTTGCATTCTAATTACTAGGTGGATATGTTGGAGGTTTGTCAAGTTACCAAATGGATCTGGTAGTCTTTCCAAACCCCGCACTATGACCAAGGTAGCAGCTCGATGGGTTGGCGCTAGGAGTTTAGTCAAGTTGTTAAAAGAAATTGACAAACTTTCCAAACTCTGGCATCCAAAAAACTCCATGTGTTGTTCAAGTTACCAAAGGACTCCTGATGACTCTCCAAAATCTGGTACCCAGACAGCTCCATGTGTTGGAGGTTTGTCAAGTTACTTAAACACTCTAGCAGACTCTAAAAACACTCTTGCACTCAGACAGCCCCATGTGTGGGACTTTAGTCAAGTTACCGAGTTACCATGTGTCCATATGTGAGGTTTCTCAAGTCATCAATGAACACTAGCAGCATCTTCATACTCTACACCCAGACAGGTCCATAAATTGGAGGTTAGTCAAGTTACCAAAGAGTTATGACAACTTCATATTTTAGGAGGTTTCTCATATAACCAAATGACAGTTCTATGTGTTGGAGCTTTGTCAAATAAAAATAAATAAAAAAAACTTTTGCAGACATTCCAAACACCCATAGCTAGATAGTTGGGCATGTTGGAGATTTATCAAATAACCTTGGAGGTTTATCATATAACCAAAGGACTCTATCCACTTTTCCAAACTCTAACACCCAAAAAGTTTGATGTGTTAGAGGTTTGTCAAATTATCCAAGGATTTCGTACACACAGATCACGTACCTGGGCAGGGATCGATTAAGGTTTCAAGCTGTTGTTCTGTTGTTCTGCTCGTGCTATGGGCTTAAGAGAATGTCACTGGGCTTCAGAGAATGTTTTAGAGATTTGAAAATCAATTTCGAAATTGATTTCGCAGGCAGTGGGAGCTGAGAAGGGTGGCAGAGTTGGCAGCGCCATTAATGCATGCATGCAGCCAGCCTGTTGATGGACGAAGTGTTGATGAACGGAGGAACGGTGGGGCACTAACGGAGCGTAGACGTTGCGGTGACCAGCAGGATAACGGCTCTCGGGGCCCACTATACCCGATGCCGGAATAATGGACTTTTTCGGGGATCGGAATCTCCCAAAAAGTCGCATTATAGCTTACTCCCTATTGTTTTCTTATTTTCACTAAAAACAATCTATTCATTTACGTGGTTTTATTAGGATTTTAAGAATTCAGCCGTTTCTATATTCAGAAAATAATTTGATTATGTTTGGATAGGAATGGTGCTTTCAGGTAGGTTTGCATAGTTAATAAATATTCTGAAACTCAAGTTATTCCGAAGAGGGAACTAATATAAGAATGGTGCTTTCAAGTAGGTTTGCATCGTTAATAAATATTCTGAAACTCAAGTTATTCTGAAGAGGGAACTAATAACCAATTGAAATGCAAACGGGGTTGTAAGACACTAGTAAAACAATCTATTCATTGACGTGGCTTTATTGAGCTTTGAAGAATTGAGCCGTTTCTATATTCAGAAGATAATTTGATTACATTTGGATAAGAATGGTGCTTTCAGGTAGGTTTTCATCGTTAAGAAATATTCTGAAACTCAAGTTATTCAGAAGAGGGGCCTAATAACCAATTGAAATACAAATGGGGCTGTAATACAATAGTAAATTAGGATAGATGGGCCGAAAGCTTCCAGTCTATCTGGCAAGATTCTCTGATCTTTAAATCAGAGTGTTGGATGGCACTTAATCAAAGTTTCACTGTGAAAGCCAATACACATCAAGACTGGCAAGCTTCTCTGATCTTTTAATCAGAGTGCTGGATGGCACTTAATCAAAGTTTCACTGTGAAAGTCAGTACACAACAAGATGGTTGGATAGTAATTAAATGAATACATATATAATATTTAATTGAATGTATATAATAGTTAATATTTTAAATAATATCATGGCCCAAAACATTTTGTTTGCAAATACATTAGAAAAACAAATCACAAACCTATAAAATTTGAACATAGTAGCATGGCCAAAATTCTCGTATGTACTTTGCCTGCTGTTGAACAAGTGTATGTACTTTTCCTTCTGTTGAATAAAATATACACTTATTGTTGAGGTTGTTGCCGTCTCTAAAGGAAGTTGATGGATCTGTTGCCACCTGCCATTAATGGTGTTTCTGTTGCCACATACCACCCTCGTAGTTATATGCTGTGGGTGCTCAGGCAAGTCGAAAGGACATTTAGAGAAGAGCGAAGAGTTGTTTTGGGTGGTCAATGAAGATCTCAAACAAGCCTTCAGAGACTAGCACTGGATCTTTGGATCTGGCTCAGTTGTTGTTGGTTCATTAACTACTGCTTCTACTGCTAGGAATGCTTCAGCTGAAAATGTTGGGTCATCAACTGCTGAGACTATAGACTTTCAACAGCTCCTTTAACAGTTGTTGTTCAGATAGATCAATTGGTACTCACATCTCTATTGTCGTGTTCAAAAACAGAATAAGGTAGACTGTATTGTACTGAAGATGTTGCAGGAAAGACAAGTAGTTGCAGCCCGCAGGTGGAGGTTCATGTCACCGGTGGCGAAGCCCGGCGAACGTGCGGCAATGCACGATGTCAGGGCGTCGGTACCCTCAAGCTTTGTAAGGGTAAAAGCCGAGGTAAATTCTGTAATAATTCAAATGCTGCTAAGAATTATGCTTCAACTGATGTTCCTCTCGATCTGGCTCAGTTGTGGGTGCTCAACGAAGAGCTCAGGCAAGCCTAGAGGTCCTTCAGAGAAGAGCTCTAGATCTGGCTCAGGCAGGATGAAATCCCCTCCGTAATATACAACCACTTCGTTCCTAAAGCAAGATATAAAATAGTAAGGCGGAATTTACAAGTATTTTGTAATTTGAATGTCCACTGTTAGTGCAGGAATAGTGCAGGGATTGTTGAATGTTCAATTCATCACAAGTATGTATTTCTAGCTATTGTTATTATATATATTACATGCAGGTCCAGACACATAACCCTGTAGACAAAGAAATAGAAGAGAATTGCATATAGAGGGGGTCTTACCTCAGAGATTGTTGTTAACTGACTCCATGTAGCGTGCTCCCTCTATTGCATCTAATGGGTGATTACAGCTTCTCTCCATGTATGATTCCTGCACTAGTTACTACTATTCTATGAATGTCATGGAATTAGTACATTTTTATCTAATACCTATAAGAGAAGGAATGGGATTATTTCATACTAGTCAAAATCACAGGATCTTAACCCGGTCATCTTGCCACTTTTGATACTTCTCTATGGTGAACTCAGGAAACCTTTTTAAGCTGTTGGTTGGGATTCTTCATGTAGAAAAGCACGCAACGAGAAAGACAGCACCATACGAGGTAACACAGATCAGTAGGGCAAGAGGAGCCATCCAAAAACCATGAAAGGTAAGCGTCGTACCCTTGTCACAGCACCAAGCCCAGACAGAGGAGATCATCCTGAGTTCGTATGCATACTTCCTGTGCATACTTCCTGTATGTTGAGAGGTTGCTTTCCTGGTCATAAACTTATGGAGGCTGGGAAGCGTTATCTATACAAAGAGAGTGTTATCTGTACAAAGACCAATTTGTAACTACCGCGCATCCTCATGCTTGCCACATGTTCTTTTTTTTTTTTCAGAAAGAAAAAAACGCTGAATATATTGATAATATATATACAGTACATGTTCATATAATCTCAGTTGTGTAGAGAAACAGCGAGAAATCAACCATAATTTGCCCCAAGTAATTCTGCTCATACTAGAGCAAGCTCAAATGAGTGGACAACCTCATGAATAGGTCATGATCCGACCCGGTTACATATACAGTCATGCATGAAAAACAGGAAAAATTATGGAAAAGATCAAAAACATTCCAGCTACCTGATTCATATCGAAAAGGGAGACACAATTGGAATAGGCAACAGATATGATTAAAAGAGAAAAATGAGGATGCTCTTGAGATAGCAAATTAGAAATGAAGAGTATATGATGCCAGCCCGATCCGGAAAATGATGAACATGATGAAGGTTCGGGTGTAATACGTCATTTGGGCTGCCAAAATAATATATAATCACGCTCGCCTGAAAGAAATAAATCACGCTCGCTTGCCATAGTTGCCCGCTCGCTTGCCGCAGTTCACATGCCCGAGAGAAGATATGCATAGATCTGATAGGACCAGCAATGATAATGATGCACAAGACGGCCGAGGAATGGTAATCATAGAAACGCTGGCCATGTCAATTGTCACGCTCGCCTGATGTAGAGATAACCGAAGGCAAGAACCTTCATGTGTGAACAAAAATGAAAAGTGCCAATATATAAAGGTGGCAGTACTAACACTACTAGAACCTGTAGATCCAAAAAAACAGAAACCATCCACTTGCAAAATGATAACAGGATACAGATATATAATATTAAGGAAGGGGAATGTCCCGAATGTCCATCTGTAGCCCATTTTGGATATGTGCAACCCGCAAAAAACCAAACTCCACCAGTAGACCCCTCTTGGAAAGTCGGTCTGCTCTGGTATTGTTCTCGCGATAGATATGGTGAATAGGAGGACAGTCCAACCGATTCCAAAGCGCTCTGGTCCTGTCTAACCACCCTTGAAGATACAGAGAATCCATATGAGCCTCATTTGATAACCATCCAATCACCAGTTTAGAATCCCCATAGATTCCAACAACCTGAATCTGGAGGTCAAGAGCAATGAGCAAACCACCCCACAACGCCATGATTTCTGCCTTGTTATTGGAACCTGGGCCACCATTCCAGTGGATATGAAAATGTTCATGATCGGAGATCTTTATCCATGCCCCACAACCAGTGGAATCATTTGCAGCAGCACCATCAAAGTAAACAGCAGGAATGGAGATGACATGTGGTCTAATTCGACGAGATCCGTCAATGATATCAGGCGAATTTGAAGGGGAAGCATCCATCCAAGACTTGATGGCGAAGTAGATTTTATGGATCTGAATGGGGACTTGGTAAAAAATCCGCCTATTTCTAGCCAGCCAGATCTCCCAAATGAAGAAGAAAGGCAGAGATCTAAAAGGGCTGTGCAATTTGTCCCATACTATAGCTGTGGACATGAAGTCCACAGGTCGCCATGACTGGTCCGGAAAGAAGAAACTGAATAAATTCCATATATGAATAACAGAGGGGCAAGTAAAGAAAATGTGAGAGATTGAATCTTCCGCCTCTAAACAGAAAACACACCATCCGGGACCATGATGACCCCTTCTCCTTAAATTGTCCCACGTGAGGACACGATCCTTCCAAGAAAGCCATCCGAAAATTGTAATTTTATTTGGAATTTTCCTTTTCCAAAAAACGCAAAACGGGCTTTGGTCCTGCATTACGTGAACAGAAGCAATAAAAGTCTGATAGACGTCTTTCACAATGGGAGAGCCATTTCGCATCGGGCCACCCCAAACAATTTTATCACCGCCTGTAGCATAGCATAATCCCGCCCAGCGAAGAGAGTCCCGAAAACTATTCCACTCGTCTGTCACAGCACCATCCAAGCCGAGTTGGTTTGCCGATTTGATGACAGGTGCAGAATGAGACCAACATAGAATAATCTGAGAGTAGAAATGAAATCCGCGGAAAGCAAGAGCGTGTATAAGGTTCTGAGATGGACCACACTCGGGGGCCAGCTGAAGGAGGGTAGCCGTTCCAATGGGAATAAGACTACCATCTCTAAAGTTCCATCTGAGACGAGGAACAACAAGAGGGATAATCTTTCTGAAACTGCGCCATATACATGAAATGAAACGAGGAAAGGGTAGAGAATTGCAACTGATCATATGTAAAGCATTCTCCGGAATATACTTGACTTTAACAATGTCGCTCCATAAGCTCGGATATGTAATGGCTCTCCAGAAAGATTTAGATAAAAGCGCACAATTAAAAACCCTGGGGTCAAGTATCCCCCATCCATCTAGACCTTTGGGTTTGCAAATATCATTCAAACTGCAGAGATGATATTTCTTCTCGAGGTTGGCACCTCCCCATAGAAAATTAGAAATAATACCCTTAATCCTGGAAATAATACCTGCAGGGATAAAAAGAAGATGAGCCCAAAAGACAATCATCTGAGATAGCACTGATTGGATAAGAATATACCTGCCCCCCATCGATAACCATCGATGATTCCATCGTTGGATCCTATCCCTTAACCTATCAATAATCCAGAACAAATCCCTGTTTTTGTAACCACATGGCTTAATAAAGTAGCCCAGGTATTTGAATCCATCTGATAAATGACGCATGGAGATTCCCATGAACTCCGCAATGAAAGTAATCTCATGTACATCACCAAATTCATATAGAAGGAAGGACTTACCGCAATTGATGCTTAGACCTGTAGCACTTTTGAAACGTGAGAACATAATGTGAATATAGAACCAGTGGTTCCGTCACACATAGCCGAAAAGCAATAAGTCATCCACAAATAATGAATGAGAGGTGGAGACAGTGTTTGAGAAAGCAAAACCCTTAATATATCCTCTCTGTTCAGCAAAATGCATAAGTCTACTAAATCCATCCATCACCAGAAGAAAAATAAGAGGAGAGAGGGCGCATCTCTGCCTCAGCCCCCGACCAGCTTTGAAAAAACGCGATGGATACCCATTAATAATAACCGAAAATCGGACATTAGAAACACAAGACAAAATCCATCGCATGATCCGAATTGGAAAGCCGATCTTGAGCAACAACAACCGGATAAAAGCCCAGTCCACTGAATCATAAGCTTTGAACAAGTCCACCTTCATGATTAAAGCTTCTTTCTTTGGAGAATGAATGGAGTGAGCAACCTCCTGGGCGATAGCAATCGCGTCGTGGATGGATCTACCACTTAAGAATCCATATTGTTCTCTTGAAATATTGGCAGATAGAACCGCCTTGATGCGATCAGCAATAATTTTTGAGGATAGCTTGTACAGCAAATTGCACAAAGCAATGGGTCGAAAATCTGCAAAACTCTGTGGGTCCGAGACTTTGGGGATGAGTGCTATAAAGGATGAATTAAGATTTGCTGGCATGAAGCCCTTGCATCGAAATAGCTCCAGAATATCAACGATCTCATCACCCATGAGATCAAAAAAATGTACAAAGAACTCAGAGGGCCAGCCATCCGGGCCCGGGCACTTATCATGTTTAAAAGACTTCAGGACCTTATAGGCTTCTTCCCTTGTGATAACACTATCAAGAACAACGATGTCATCCTCTGCAAAAAACCTGGGAAATTGTTCAAGAACCCAAGCTTGATTCGCAACATCAATAGCCTGGTCAGATGAGAAAAACTTGGAAAAATATGAGAAAGCCTCATCTTGAATATCTGATGTAGAGAAGACAAAATCACCATCATCCTTCCTTATGCGCCATATGGCATTTTGATTGCGTCTAGCATTGGCCGATTTGTGGAAATATTGAGTGTTTAGATCGCCTTCCTTTAACCATAGCATTCTGCTTTTTAATCGCCAAGAGACCTCTTCAATACGAAGGATCTCACGTTTCCTTGAACCGAGATCATGCAGGAGCCGCAAAGTATCATCATATGGAGAGTGTGCAGCAAAAGAGAAGAATAAATCATCCATTTTGGCAGAAATTTCTGACAACTCCTTTTTAAGGCACGATTTTTTCTGGATCTCCCAAGCCTTTGAAGCTTTTTTGACACACTGAATCTTGTAATGAAAACGATCCCATCCCGAGAGGCCGACATCAACAATGCTTTGTGACCAGATCCTATGCACCAATTTGGAGTAATTCAAATCTTCAAGCCAGACCCTGTTGAATTTGAAGGGTCGGCCACATACCACAGAATCAGACTTCCATGAAAGCCTAATAGGCATATGATCAGAAACGTCTGAAATAATAACCTCAGAACGAATCTGACACCATCGATCCACAATATCGACATGAACCATAGCCCTGTCCAGTCTTTTGGCAATGTATTGGTCATTGGCACGCTTGTTTGTCCATGTCGGCATCAAAGGGAGAGGACAAATGTCAGTCAGATTAAAACCATATAACAGGTCACATAAAAAAGGAGAAAGAGGATCTAGCCTAGCATTTGTGCCCCAAACTTCATCTGAACGCATGGTAGAATTAAAGTCACCCATCAGGATTAGGTTGTGTAGAGCAAGAATACCAGAAGCTGCCAAACGCTGCCAGAAAGACAGTCTGTTGCGATAGGGAGCATATAAGTTTATAATATAGACAGTCTCCTTATACCCCCTAATATGTCCAGCCAGCATAATGCCCCCAATGAACTTGTAGGCCATGAAAGAGGCCATCACTGGATTCCAAACAGCAATAAGACCACCCGAGTGACCAACGGCGTCCACCGCAGCAGCTTTCCAACCTGGTTTGATACAGAGAAACAACTTAATGGCCTTATCCCTTGTACATAAAGTCTCCTGAGCGAGGAAAATAATAGGATCACCCGATTGCAGAATCTCACGAAGGCAATGAGACTTGGGGGCATCGTCCAACCCCCGAATGTTCATAGAGATGATGTGATTCATCTTGATTCAGGTTCCGGGTTGCGTGCTCTAAGCACCCGAGAATCATCCATAGGTCCATCACAAATCAATATTGGAATCTCAGTGAGGTTATCTTCATTATCAGTAAAAAGAGAGATAGCTTTAAATTTTCCTTTGGTAAGTCTACTGGAACCTTTTGGCAAGGCCCTATCGGAGGAATTTTTTATATCAGAAGAGGGCGGCCTGTCGAAGACAGTAAGGGCAGCTATGTCAATGTTAGGGTCCGCCAAAATGGCTTCGAGGTCTGATTCTATGGTATTCCTGGGAGAGTCCTGTATATTAATGGGATCTGTTGAATCAGGAGGCATATCTAGAATGGTATGGGGATAACAGGAAGGAGTAGATTGCGAGTTGGAAGACTCGCCAACCTGGAAATTCGAGGAGGGGTACAGTGGAGGATCACTCATGGACGGGCGCTGAGAAGCTGTGCTAATGCCTCTAACAAAATCATCAACATAAGAGTAAGTAGGAGCTACAGGACCAGAGTCATCTTTGTAGTTTACGGTAGCAGATGGAACCGGGTTTGGTGAAATATTATCTACCAACTGGGAAGAGTCAACCGGCGAAGGAGCGACAGATACAGGAGAAAGATTTGATTCAGGGGGCAGGACACGGTGATTATTTAGCACACCATCCGAATGATCCTGAGCAGTGTAAAAATCATCATCTTCAGAGACATGGGGACAAGGATTACCTGTACATCCATCCAATACGCTCTCAGTACCTGGAAGCTTATTCTTGTCAACACGTCTAGCCTGAGTAACAACATCTGCGCGTTGCATGCGAAAACGATAGGGGCAATTCTCCCTGAGGTGGCCAGTATGGTGGCAAATAAGACATCGAAAGGGAATACCCCAGAAATCGATGCGCTGTCGATGCTTTCTATTCCCCCATACCAAATCGATGTCGCCAGGCAGACCACCAGTATACTCGATCTCAACAAGAATCCAAGCTATACTTTTGTCACAGGCCCCAATAATACTTGGATCGATGTATTTTGTGACGCCTACGGAGTTGCCTATCGCCTGAAGCGCCTTCATAGTCCAGAATTCCAGGGGAAGACCCGGCAGTTTCATCCATATGATGCGATTGCGTGGGGCTTCTAGCACCGGATTGAAGCCAACGTACCATGGGATAAGCTGCAAGAAACTACGACCACGAACCCAGGTGCGACAAGTGATTTTATGGACATGCTTGGCATCAATGAAATGAACACTGAACCAACCATTTATGAGAATAGAAACAATAGGCGTGTATCCTAATATAGACTTCCAATGTTTTTTAATCCATGAAGCCGTGTCAAATTCACAGTTCTCCGGGAATAACCATCGGCCAATCACCTCCCTCTTCTGTAGACTGGTCACCCTCTTGCAGAGATCATCGAAATCCAACTTGACCTCCTTAATTTCCATATTGTGTTTGTAGCAGGTTTTACGCTTCTTACGCCAGCCACCACGCTTCTGAAAAAATCCACCTATAGGCTGATGCGCCACAGAACCAGTTCCATGAAGAGCTTGTCTAATAATATTCTCGTCAACCTCGTGACGCTGTAATCTCTCTCCAAACCTATGAGGGGGAATAATGTGTTCAGCTGAGCCAACTGTCCCCGCCATATGACCTCAATAGCCCTTCAACACACATGCACGAAAGGTGGCGGGATCTAGCAAAGGACGTAGATAGCTGGCAGAATCATGTGTTCAACGAGAGAATCAAGCGTCATAGGCAAGCAATCAGATAATTAATAAAGAACTAGCACCGGCGGTACCTTAGGATCGAGCAGAAAGATTACTTGTACTTAGGAAAATGCCTTTGGATAGCCGGATGAGAGAAAGAAAAACCAGAGAAATGATAGGTTTGATGTCAGCAGGGTTGTCAAAGATCGTAGTCAGCATGTATTGTCAGGAAAAGTAGCAGAGTTTAAAGGAGAATCGTCAGAAATGGACTCGAAAAATGAAATTGACAGAGTAATGGGATAATACCCGCCTCCAAAACACATTCTTTTGACATCCCAAGGAGACAGATAGCATCACATCATGCCATAAAAAGATATTTAAAGAAAACCAAGGACTGATCATATCTGAAGAGGCATAATTCATCCATAAATATCCCCTCTACACTAATAGAGGCAGAAGGTAGATCACGGCTAGGATAGGTGTTAGGTTGGAAAAGATAAGGCAGTAATGACATTCGGAGTAACGGTTCAAAATTCAAAATTTCCGGCTAGGAAGAAGACGACAATTATGGGAGGCCTACCGGAAAGACCAGAGCAAAGGGTCTCAGATTATGGTTGACAACAGCAGCAGCACTAGCATCCCGGCAAAGTCCACCAATGTTTACGGAGTCTGAAGCTAAAACTTTTGCATGGCCTTGAAATAGAAAAGAGAGAAGTCGATTTGTTCCAAAAGATATGCCAAATATCTATGAAACCAATTTGAAGTTGAGAAGAGTCAGAAGAAAATGGTTGCGAGGCAGGAGAAGGAATAGAGACTTCACCGCCTATTCCGACCATCTGTGAAGTGTATATGATAAATGGATCTGAGAATGATAAGAGCAATCACGAGCATAAGGAACAGCGAAGCAAGTTCAAACAAGTCCCATAGACTTGGCGGCCCGGAATAATACATAATATTACCACCACTATGCAGTAGTACCATTAGGATCATAAATCATTGAAGCGAGTAGCTAACAACGTAGAATGATCCCATATACATCCCATAATAATAGATAATCATCCCAAAACACAGCTACATAATCCAGAACAACCAAATAAGAACATGGCACGAATGGGGGAAAACAAAACCATTCCAGCGAGAAAGAGAGATTCTAAACATGAGAATGGAGTATTCCACAAATATCACATGAGCAGTCCTCAATAAGCTGTAGAAAACACACCCAAAAGCGGCATGAAAGAGATATTCATAACCACTAATAGAAAGGATTTATACAACGCTTACGAAGAAAATGTCCATTGCTCATGAACACCCGGCCATGTCATTGATTTCTGGATCTGTCTCCTCCTGCGCTTCCTGCATCATGCATTTTGTATAAATGAGCGCAAATACCATCAACAACTTCTTTCTCTCGTGGCCAAACTTGAGAAATGAGCGCAAATATTGCAAGGCCTGTAGGGTATTATAAGTTAGACATAAAATGTTTACGAAGTAATGCAAGTATTAGTTTATTGAAACAAAAATGCTGGATATCAGTGGTTATTTACCATAAGTTTCTTTACATCTTGCCTCGACATGACGCCAAATAAGATGTTAAATTGTTTTATTGGCTGAAATAGTGGCGGGAAGAAGTTCATAGGTTGAGAAAAAGGTGCTTCTAAAATACGAGGCGAAAACATTAGGTTTGCAGGGACTAATTAATAAGATAGACAAAACCGGTTACAATAGTCCATGCAGCCTTGAAGGGGCAGGGACTAATAAAATGTTGCTTTATGTTTATTGACATTTCGATTGTTTAAAATTCTTCAATAATGTTTTACCGTCAATATTTGCAACGTTTATTGACATTTCGATTGTTTAAAATTCTTCAATAATGTTTTACCGTCAATATTTTTTCCTTTATTTTTTATTTTTCTCAATAACAAGTTAATCTTTGTTCTTTAAATAGGTTTGGAACCCATTTTGAATAAAAAATAAAATGTATATTAACAAGGGAGACTGCTAAGCAGCAAGTCCCCGCCAGTAGAGTAAACAGAAAACAAGGTATGGAGCTAGAGACTATGAAGCCAGTCAAAATTTTCTAGCTCTGCTTTGAAGATACGATCCACAAATAGCCTAGCTCTGCTTTGAAGATACAATCCAAACTGATCCTAGGCACGACAAGGCAGTGACTAGGGAGATGCCTCAAACGGAATGATAAATGGCTGGTTGTCTTAAGCTTTATTGTGTGTTGAATTGCCTTTCTTATTTATTGATTGTGGTCAGGAAACATAAATCTTTAAAAACAAATGCTTACAAAATGAATTCAGTTTTGAAATAAAAAATTATCTTACCGATCATTAATCAAATTTATAAAATCATGATGTATACTAAAATTTTGAAAATGGTGACACATAAGGTTAGTTTAGTGGTAAAAGCATACAAATAGAAGTTTAGTGGTTGACACATACAAAAATATTGGAGACCCAAATTCAGTACTAAAAGCATACTAAAAATTGAAATCTAAGTTAATGAAAGATAAGGTAATGAGTGAACTAAGAAACTAGACAATAGGGAGTTGGAAAACCAGAAATTTGAAAAACAAAATTAGCCAGAACCCACTCCTTTCCATTATATTCAGTTCTAATCAACTTTAACAATAGGAGCCACGCCCTACTAGGCTTAGGATTTGCCGATATTCAGATTTCAAGGCTTGTCTAACACAAACGTTTTCACCTCTTTCGAAAATGTCTACAGTGGCGAAAACTTTTAGTACTTTGACATATGACAAACGGCTTGTTGAATTGATGGTTTGTTTCCAGTTCAGATTAACGCATTCCAAAATATATCTAGGGTAATAATCTTAAAACATATAAAAAAATACCCGTCTACAAGGACGTATGAGTAGTTTTGATCCTGCATTCTCTGAGATATGTGGTGTCTTTGTTGAATACACCCAACTCGTAGACACAATGTTTGTAAAGAAGAGTCTGGCAGTAGATTTCTATAGATTTGATTTTTTGAGATAAAAGGTGTGAAGATCTTGGTCCTGGGCATATTGTAATCCAATAAAATGAGGGCAGGGTTTCGGCCTGTTAATAGCTTTGAAGATCCAATCCACAAATAGCCTGTTAATTTTCATGCATAAAGATGATGCTCGACAATAATGGCTATCCTATTACTAGTTAGAAAACATATTTTTCATTCTCTATGAATGAGGACTTTGTTATGGAATATTTATATTGAATTTCCTTCTCTATGAATGAGGACTTTGTTCTGAAATATATATATTAAAATTCAAGAGGCAAACCCAATGTTGTACAACCATGAAAATCAACTCTAAACATAATGCCAAAATTGTTTAAAACAATAGCGATAACACAATTCTGGGAAATTATTGGCAATAACAGAAAAATAAAACCATTAAATTTAAATAAGATAATTAATTGTATACCCCTATTAGGATTTTAAAAGTAATTAACTAATAAAACATATAGTGCAAATTAAATATTAAATGTGATATAAATAATTACAAATGAAGCTAGAATGTTTTATATGATATAAACAATTAAAAATAAAGCTAAAAGAATGTTTTGGGATCTTTTGGGATCTTTTAGTTGTAGGTGTATAGGAAAAATGAAAATAGCATTATGTGAAAAAAACTATATAGCCACTTATCATATGTGTTTTTAGTTTGTTGAAACAAAATGTTTATTTGAGATATCGAATGAAAAGTAATTTTAAAAAATCTGCATGTATTACACTGTCCAGGTTTGCCCATGTATTACATTTGCCCAGGATTGTTGGATTGCATTTCGTTAAAAATGATAGCACGATTGCTTTTGTTTCATTCTCTGCCAATGCACCTGCACATTAGAAGGACTCTCGAAGCTCTCCAGAGTCGTAAAATGATGGCAAGGTTGTCTTCATATACCCAATTGGACCCCAACGGTGTCTATGGATGCTTAGAATGAAGTTCGAGCCAAGTACCAGAAATTCAGCGATGTCGAGATGCCAATAGGTGAGGCTTTTGTCTCTTTAGCTTCAGAAAGACAGTATCTTTTTGGTGGTTAATGCATAAGAGTCGAGCCTAAATAGAATCTATCAAATTTATCATCCGCAGGGGAAAATCTTGTCAATTTCTTGGTGTTTTCATCCCGTGAATCGGAGAATCGGTTGAGGCCAATATTTGAGCCTTAAATATCCTGTGAACCTGTTGTTTGAGGAAGGAGTAAGACGTTCAACCTGCAACCTGCGTCTAAATATTTGAGGAAGACGTTCAACCCTCAGCCGCTTCTGAAGGTAAACCAGGCAAGCCATTTATTTAATTATTTGCTTATTTTTTTGGCTCAAAAGCTTGTATATTGCAACCTGCAGGCCGTGACATGGAATAAATACATGTTTCTGGCTTCTTCTTCTTTTGTATTTCTGGTTTAACCAGTTTCAATATTGATGTAAAAATGTTCTTCATTGCTCTCTTCAAATCACAGTCGGCTTAAAAACCATATTTGAAAGGTGTTTTGTGTTTTAAATGTAGAGATTTTTTTCAGGTAGAAAAATTTTGGTTTGTATTAAGCACTAGTACAATTTTCCATCAAGTCATATCATAGACGAGATTCCTTACTTATCGTCCTCAAACAGGAAATTTTCTGGAATTACAAAATATAAACCAAAAGCATCGAATTCTTCTTGACCAAAGACTTATGTGAAAAGTCACTCTTGTAATAACACAGTAACCATAAGTTCCAGTAAACACTGTAGCTGTAACTTATAACAAGAATAAATCATGTACCTTTTAAAACAAAAAGATCAAAAACAGTAATAGCTTCCCAGAAGATTCCAAAAATGCACCGAGACAAAAAACTCTCTGAAGGGGATTAATTAAACTATACCATACCCACAGCTCTGTCTCCACCCTCGATAACAAACTCATAATGCATCTGACCGAAGGCCCCCATTAAACCCTGTTTAGATAACCTGTCCCCTTGAATATTCTTTTCACGAAAAAAGTGATTAAAATTAACACAACTGAAAGATTTTTTTATATAATCTACATGTTCCAGCCAATTCCCCATATGTTCTGGAGAAAGTATGGTGAATCCGTTGACATGGTGAATTAGAACTTTCGAATCCCCATATACCCATAAATCCTCCATGCATAGATGTGATGCAAACCATAGCAGCCCCCATAATGCTAGTATCTCTGCTCTCATATTAGAATCTGTCCCGCCATACCAATATATCTTGTAGTGACACTGAGGTGTAAGCCTCAGCCAGGCACCACATCCACACTTCGAATCCGTAAAAAAAACTAGTTGGGAAGTTTATTTGAAACGGTCTCATTCTCTTTGACAGGTCAGTTAGAGGATCCATCTCCCTCTTTAGTAATGACAAGTGCTGATAAATATTCTGTGCAGTTTTCATGGGACAGCTCCTGATATCCTCAAAAGTCCATCTCTTCCTTTCTCCCCTAATGTTCCAGTGATAAAGTGCCGGTAAGTTTTTGTAGTGTTTTTTTTTTTTTCCCCGCCATGAAATGAACACTTCAGTGCTTTCTAAATATGGCAACTCCATTTTGAAAAACCCACTAATCAGCTTCAGCACTTCCCTTGCAAAACAATAGTTGTAAAACAAATGAAAATTGTCCTCATTCTCCATCATACACATCTTACATATGCCCAGACCAATTTTTCCTTTCCTTTTTAGGTTTTCCCAGGTTAAATTCTTATCCATTAAAACCAACCAAAGGAAAATTTTCATTTTCAAAGGAGTTGTGTTCTCCCATATCCCCTGAAAAATTCTAGGATTATAAATCAAAATATTATTCTTGAAGAGAGCTCCATAAGTCTCTTTCACCTCTACCATACCCTGCTTTAATTGGCCCTTCCAGATCAGACAGTCGTCCCTGTTGTTCATAGTAATTCCCATACTACTTAAAGATCCAATGTATTCTGCCGAATCCCCAGATAATTCTCTCGACAATTCCATCTCCAAATCTGATTTCCTGATTGGGTTACCCCTGTCAACTGCCTTGATGATTTGACTAATGAAGAAGAAACCCTTTCCATTTAAAAACCTCATCAATGAACTACTACAATGAAAGATCTCCGAATTACCAAAAATTACCTGACTTCCAATCTGAATCTTCCCTCCATTTCGAAACTTCCAGCGAAGAAAAAAGGAAAAATTAGACTAGCGACTTTTAAACCCATTATAGATAACAAAGCCACCTTTTTTGTCAATTTTGAAAATTTTGGAAAAAAATAATTGATTTATACATCAATAAGATGTATACTCTCAAATTTGTCAATTTTTTCATGTATGGAATGGAGTTCGAATTCCATAACTATGCACAAAATGATTTCTCAAACCCTAATACTCAAACAACCGTTCACATTTAGAACTAAGAACAAGCTATTAAATGCTCCATTGAAAATTAAGATGGTATCCCTATTTAATACTTTGTTGGAATTGTAAAAGGACATAAAAATCTAGAAATTTCAAGCAACGAAAAAATGCACCAGAAAGATCCTATCCACTACACTATTTCCAAAAAACGTAGAGGAATGAAATGTAAGACCAACGTCGCTTGCTATAATCCAATTAATGGCATTGTTTTGTGTTTCTTTCCTTCCCTTGATTCTTTTAATTTGAAATTGACATTAAATTGCTTTGCAAGGGAAATTTAATCCGGGTACTTACCAAGATCCCTCCAACTCCATTGCAACTCGCGTGAGGAATAAGTATTGCAAGAATAAGTGAAATCTGTTGGTGCTTTAGCTGCGAGCTACTCAACATTTAGGATTTGTTGTGTTTCCATACAACCAAGGTTCTATACAAAAAACACATGCTCTGCTTCCATATAGCCATTCTTCCATACAACCAGCATTAATTGGTAATAGGTTGTATTAACAAGTAATAGGGATCACATTTGTTTGAGGTATGTTTGCTTGATTATGAAACTAAATTGTGAATGTGGTTGTTTGATTACGTCTCGAAACTGAATTGTGAATGTGGTCGCTTGATTATGAAACTGAATTGTGAGACAAGTCTAAACAACTCTGATAAAAGCCCTGACTTCCACTTGCATCCCCATCGAGGCCACCTATTTTCAATTGCATGGATGTTGGTCACACGTGTTTTCTTCATGCAGTTCACACTTGTTTTTTCGTCATTTGTTTCATATTGGTTTGTCTAGACAAATTGAGTGAAATATTTGTAAACATTAAATGCTTGATGATTAATGCTAGCATTAATCTAGCATTACCTTTCTTTGTAAAGTGATATTGATTAAGATATATAATTTATGAAATATATTCTTATCACTTAGCTATGAGGCCAATAAGACCATAAAATATTTCATTGCTTGATTATGACACTGAATTGTGAGACAGGTCTAAACAAATCTGATAAAAGACCTAACTGCCACTTGCATCCCTATCGAGGCCACCTGTTTTCAATTTCATGGATGTTGGTCACACGTGTTTTCTTCATGCAGGTGTTTTCATCATGAAGTTCACACTTGTTTTTTCATCATTTGTTTCATATTGGTCTGTCTAGACAAATTGAGTGAAATATTTGTAAACATTAAATGCTTGATGATTAATGCTAGCATTAATCTAGCATTACCTTTTTTTGTAAAGTGATATTAATTAAGATATAGAATTTATGAAATATATTCTTATCGCCTAGATATAAGGCCAATAAGACCGTAAAATATTTCATTGAATGACAGAGAATGTTCCTTGGAATATAAAATAAAGGCACTGGTTATTTGCAGTAGTCGTAATGTTAAACAGTTTAAAGTAATGCTAAGTCATCCATTTCAATTACTATAGTCCCAACAGTGAGGCTGGGACTAATAAGTTAACGATGGAGCGAAAAAGAATATAATTTTATTAATTTCTATTCTACAAATATGAAAATATGTTTTTCCTTTTGTAAAAAGAACACATACACTATATAAGTTTAAATTTGGATTCCAGATATGGGGTATTGTGCCAATACCTTTTTTAAAAACTTTCTTACGCCCATACGGTGTTGATCTACTGCGGGAATTTTTCCTTAAACCTGCAAAATACCATCGTTCCAACTTTCCCCTTAATGGCGTCTCAGTGTTTTGAACAAAAGTCTGCAAGGAAATTTCTTCTCTCTACGTGGAGGGAAGGAAGATGTCAAATCATACACCAATGAAAGTGAAATTAAAAAAGGTTCCAATATTTTATCTACACAATGACAAAACGACAATAGATAAAACAAAAGCGGATCACTTTAAGTGTTTTAGTTGGGAATGAATTGGACAAGCGTATCAGTTCTAAGAATCTGTTTTGTTACATCCAACGGTGAAAAGATTCCACGCTACACAGAGGAGGTTTATGTTGAAATATTAACTTCAACTGCAATAGCAGAAGGATAGAAGCAATCGCTCACAAATTTTCTTAAAACGTGCACACAACCCCTGCAACCTAAATTCTACTTTTGTTGTACCTGCAAGTTAAAATTTAGACAAAGGCAGTAACCATGCTCAGAAATTAAATTATGTGTTTTATTTTTTAACCATGTCGTCTCATGCATTAAACTCTACCATGCCCCACCATTACAATGTGCCATACCTGCATTCAAACTCCACCAACAACCACAGTCCTTACCGCCGCTTGATTTTTTGATTTAAAATTCAAACGAGGCCGCATCAACGTTAGGGGAGCCCACAAATCCACGTCAAAGTTTAAACCAATCAAATGTCGATCGCGTAGAAATGAGGTACAATCAGCACAACCTCATTTCAGACCCGATAAATATTTATCAAAACTGCTTAAACCTTGTTTGAGATCCGGCAGACTCCACCTCCAGCCAATGGGAGGCCGATCGCGCGGAATTGATGCCCTACCTCATCAGGGGCATTTGGTATGTGATATTTATTTGCAATGGAGTTTAATTTAGTGTTTTCATGTCCGCGATAAAGGTTTCAAACCATAGGTTAAGTTTTTTTATAATGCGGCAACATATGTTTTGACTCTTTGAAATATATATGTTATATATAATATATTGTAAATATCCTATTTACAATATATATATATATATATATATATATATATATATATAATTTACATTGTAATAAACAAAAATAAAATGGATTGTGTATTTTTCTTAAAAAGAGAAAGCCAGAAGGCAAGTAAACTGTTGTGTATTTTTTAAATATAAAGTGAGTAAAAAAAAAACAGAGTGTTGACTGTATTAAAAAGAAAGGAACAGAGAATGAGACTATTTACGTAAAAACAGAGAGCACAGTGACTGTGCTTGAATTTTTTTTGTAATTGCCAAAAGGCTGAAAAAAAAAGTGAGTTGACTGTGTTGTGAATGCCAGAAGGCTGAGAAACAGAGTTTTTTATTACTATGTGCATTTTGAGACAGAAGACATATTTGTGAAGAAAAACACTATGTGAGCAGCAGTTGGAATTTTTTTTTGTAAATGCCAGAACAACAGTTATGTGGCATCCTCTGTAATAGATTTTTAAGTTTAATGAAATAATTTCTTGTGTGCCATCTCTGTCCAGCAAGTTTTTTTTAATCTCTGTGTTGAGAGGAGGAATTATTTTTATTCCTCTGTGTGTATTGGAATACTCAGAAAATTCCAACATGGTATCAGAGCTAGTCGAGGCTCTTTGAAGGATTGTCAAAGAAGCTAAAGGAAGGAGTTTTGTTGCAACTTTTTACCAACAGTCTAAAGGCTCAGCAAAGACTAGGTATTTACAAAACATATTTTTAGTTTTGTGTTTAAAAAGTGCAGTCCAGAGAAGTCTTTTTGAAGACAGAGTTTGTCTCCTAAGTAGAGAGACAGTTTGTTTAAAAACACAATCAAGTTTAAAAACATAGTTCAGTGTGCTAGCCATGGTAGGAGCCAGCACAAGCACGAGTATTGGAAATACTCAACTCCCACAGTTTAATGGGAAGAACTATGACTATTGGGGAATCACCATGAGAGTCCTGTTTGCCTCTCCCTATTTTCCTCTCAGGATTTATGGGAGTTTTTTTAAGATGGTTTTGAAGAACCAGCAGATGAAAATTATTTTAATGCCTTGACATAAGCAGAGAAGGATTTTTTGAAGAGAAATAGGAAGAATGACTCAAAATCCCTCTTCTATCTCTATCAAGTAGTGCATGAAAATGTGTTTCCAAGGATAGCGGCAGCTAAGAGGTCCAAGGATACATGGGATACCCTCCAGACTGTCTATCAAGGTATGGATAAGGTGAAGACAACAAAGCTACAATTGCTGCAGAGAGACTTTGAAACTCTCTGTATGAAAGAGTCTGATAACATAGACTCATTCTTCACACATGTGATTGGGATGGTTACCTAGATAAGGCCTCATGAAGATACACTTGAATAAAGAAGGATAGTGGAGAAAGTATTGAGGAGCTTACCTTCAAGGTTTGATGTGATAGTCACAACCATTGAAGAGACAAAGGATCTCTCAAAGTTTATTGTTGATGAGCTTCATGCATCATTGATGACTCATGAACAAAGATTGAGAAGAACAACAAACTCATCTTTGGAGCATGCCTTCAAGACCCAAAGGTCCTTTGGAAGAGGAAAAGGTCAAGGCAGAGGAAACTATAGAGGAAAAGGAAGAAGTAGAAGCCAAAACAAAGGAGGAAAAAACAGTCGTGCAAATGCAAGTGGAAGGGGCAGCAATCAAAATCAGAACCAAGGCCAAGGCAATAGCCAACAAGGTGGAAAAAATCAAACACATGGACAAAGGTATGATAAATCCCAAGTCCAATGTCATTACTATAAGAAGTATGGCCATTATGCCAATGAATTTAGGAAGAAACAAAGTGACATGGGTAATAGACCCAGTCCTAATTTTACTAAGGAAAATATCAGTCAAGAGAAGTTTTTTTTAGCATGTAATATAGCTGAAGAAAAGAATGAAGATATATGGTTTCTAGATTCAGGATGTAGCAACTATATGACTGGAAACATTTCCATGTTTTCCATGTTAGATGAAAATGTAAAGTTTCAAGTAACATTGGGGACAGACAGTAAGATCTGTGTCACGGAAAAAGGCAGAGTAAGTGTTTTGACAAAGAAAGGAGAAGGAAGATCCATATCAGATGAATACTATGTGTCTAGTATGAACTGTAACCTCTTGAGAATTGGACAACTCATTCAAAAGGGATACATTTTTTTCTTTGAAGATGATGTATGCACCATCATGGATAAACCACCAAGCAAGCAATGCATTGCACAAGTGAAGATGACATAGAACATAATGTTCCCTCTCAAGATGAGAGCAGATTTGAAGAAATGAGTTGAAATGGCAGCAGTGACACAAGAGACTTATCAAAGACAAACAAAGGATGAAAACTGGTTATGGCACTTAAGATTTGGACATCTCAACTTTAGAGGTCTAAATTTGTTGCATAGGAAAGGAATGGTAAAGGGATTACCATTGATTGAGAAATTGGACAACCTATGTGAAGGCTGCATCTTGGGCAAACAACACAGAGAAAGATTTCCATCAGGAAAGAGCATAAGAGCAAAGGCACCCTTAGAAATTGTCCATTAAGATTTGTGTGGACCAATGCAAACACCATCATTAGCAAGAAGCCACTATATGCTAACTTTTATTGATGATTACACAAGAAAAACTTGGGTTTATTTCTTAAAATATAAAAGTGAAGTGTTTGAGAAATTCTGCCACTTTAAGGCTCTTGTAGAGAAACAAAGTGGGCAGCATATTAAGATATTAAGAACTGATAGAGGAGGTGAGTATATCTCAAAATAATTTCTGCGTTTTTTCAGAAAAAATGGCATACACAAGCAATCTACAACAAGGTACACACCGCAACAAAATGGAGTTGTTGAAAGGAAAAATATGACCATCATGGATATGGTAAGAAGTATGTTGAAGGCAAAACATTTGCCAAATGAATATTGGGTTGAAGTTGTACATTGTGCAGCACACATCTTGAATAGATGCCCAACCGAAGTAGTAATGAATAGAGTTCCAGAAGAAGCATGGAGTGGCATAAAACAAGGTGTCACTTACATGAGATTTTTTGGTTGTGTGGCTTATGCACACATTCCAGATCAAATGAGGAAGAAGTTGGAAAGTAAGGCAGAGAAGTGCATATTTATTGGATACAGTGAAGAATACAAGGCATACAGGTTGTATAACCCATCGACCAAGAAGTTTGTTATAAGCAAAGATGTGCAATTTATTGAGGAAGAAGCATGGGATGGAAGCATTGAGAAAATAGTGAATGTTAAAAGTTGTTTGTCTCATGATGATAATGAGGAAGAGATGGCTCAAATACATCCCTCATTAGCAGCACCACCTCCACCAACACAAGGACATCAAGGGACACCACAAGCAGGTATGAGAAAACTTGAGAAGTGATGAAAGTGCTTCTCCAAGCACACCACAAGGAGCAGATTTGAGTGCTTCTACAAGCACAAGTACACCAAGTGAAAGAGGAACCAAATTCAGAAGTTTGAATGAGATTTATGAGCAAGAGGCAACAAATGAAGGTATGAACTCTTTATTTTCATTGTATTGTCATGTAGATGATCCTATTCATTTTGAAGAAGCTATAAAAGATAAGAAATGGATAGATGCTATGGATGAATAAATGAATGCCATAAAGAAGAATAAGACATGAGAACTAGTTGATCTCCCAAAGGGCAAAGAAGTGATTGGAGTAAAATGGGTTTATAAAACCAAAAGCAATGTTGAAGGTAAGATTGAAAGGCACAAAGCCAAACTTATGGTCAAAGGCTACAAGCAGCAACAAGGAAGAGATTATGAAGAAAATTTTGCACCAGTTGCAAGAATGGAAACAATAAGAGCAGTGTTATCCATAACAACACAAAATAAGTGGAAATTTTACCAAATGGATGTGAAATCAATATTCATAAATGGAGTATTAATGGAAGAGGTTTATCTTGAACAACCTCTGGGCTATGAGAAAGAAGGCCAAAAGCACAAAGTTTGCAAATTGAAGAAAACTTTGTATGGGCTGAAACAAGCACCAAGCGCATGGTACAGTAGGATAGATGCCTATCTACTGGAAAATTGGTTTGAGAAATGTGAAGGAGAACCCACATTATACATCAAGGAGAAATATGGTAAGATGTTGATTGTTGTTTTTTATGTTGATGATGTGATCTTTACAACTAATGATGCTTACCTCATTGAGAATTTTAAATCAGTCATGAAGGATGAATTTGAGATGACTAATATGGGATTGCCTAAATACTTCTTAGGAATAGAAGTAGAGAAAAATGAAAATAAATTTTTTATATCTCAAGCTAAATATATAGATGAAGTTTTGGAAAGATTTAATACGCAGGATTGTAAGGCAGCAATTACTCCTACAATGATGGGATTGAAATTAAGTAGAGAAAATAGCAACAAGGATTTTGATCCAATTTTGTACAAGAGCATAGTTGACAGCCTCATGTATTTGACTGCAACTAGGCCGGATATTATGCATGCTGTGAGTTTAATTTCTAGATTTATGGAAAGGCCAAAGGAGGCACATTGACAACCAACAAAAATAATTCTGAGGTATGTGAAAGGAACAAAGATGTATGGAATTTTATACACCACTTCAGAAAATTATGAATTGATTGGATATACTGACAGTGATTGGGCTGGAAGTATAGATGACCGGAAAAGCACCTCTGGTTATGTTTTTCATATGGGTTCAGGAGTCATTTCATGGGCTTCTAAGAAACAACCAATTGTGGCTTTATCTAGAGAAAAATCAGAGTATGTGGTAGCTACAACAGCAGCATGTCAAGCAGTTTGGATGAGGAGAATGTTGAGGAGTTTGTATCATGAACAGATAAAAGGCACAACAAATTATTGTGATAATAGCTCAGCAATGGCATTGTCAAATAATTCAGTGTTTCATAAGAGAACGAAACACATCAATGCCAAGTATCACTATATCAAGGAACTAGTGAACAATGATGAAATTATTTTGAAACATTGCATAACAGAGGAACAGTTTGCAGACATATTAACAAAGCCATCAGGGAAAAAGAGTTTTAATTATTTTAGGAAGTGTTTGGGTATGGAAGAAAACCCAATAGTTGAATTTAAGGGGGAGTGTTGAAATATTAACTTCAACTGCAGTAGCATAAGGACAGAAGCAGCCACTCATAAATTTTCTTAAAACGTGCACACAACCCCTGTAACCTAAATTATGGTTTTGTTGTACCTGCAAGTTAAAATTTAGACAAAGGCAGTAGCCATGCTCAACAATTAAATTATGTGTTTTGTTTTTTAACCATGCCATCTCATGCATTAAACACTGCTATGCCTCGCCATTACAACGCGCCATACTTGCATTCAAACTCCACCAACAACCACAGTCCTTACCGCTACTTGATTTTCTGATTTAAAATTCAAACGAGGTCGTGTCAATATTAGGGGAGCCCACAAATCCACGTCAAAGTTTAAACCAATCAAATTTCGAATATGTAGAAATGAGGTATAGTCAGCACAACCTCATTTTGGATCCGATAAATCTTTATCAAAACTGCTTAAACCTTGTTTGAGATCCGACGGGCTCCACCTCCAGCGAATGGGAGGCCGATCGCGCGAAATTGATGCCCTACATCATCAAGGGCATTTGGTATGCGATATTTATTTGCAATGGAGTTTAATTTAGTGTTTTCATGTCCACAATAAAGGTTTCAAACCATAGGTTAAGTTTTTTTTGTGGGTTAATGTTTTTTTGTAATGCGGCAGCATATGTTTTGACTCTTTGAAATATATATGTTATATATAATATATTGTAAATATCCTATTTACAATATATATTTAATATACATTGTAATAAACAAAAAGAAAATGGATTGTGTATTTTTCTTAAAAAGAGAATGCCCAAAGGCAAGTAAACTGCTGTGTATTTTTTAAATTACAGTGAGTAAAAAAAAAATAGAGTGTTGACTGTATTAAAAAGAAAGGAATAGAGAGTGAGACTATCTACGTAAAAATAGAGAGCGCAGTGACTGAGCTTGATTTTTTTTTTTTTTGTAATTGCCAGAAGGCTGAAACAAAAAGTGAGTTGACTGTGTTGTGAATGCCAGAAGACTGAGAAACAGAGTTTTTTATTACTGTGTGCATTTTGAGACAGATGATAAATTTGTGAAGAAAAACACTGTGTGAACATCAGTTGGAATTTGTTTTGTAAATGCCAGAACAACAGTTCTGTGGCATCCTCTGTAATAGATTTTTAAGTTTAATAAAATAGTTTATTGTGTGCTATCTCTATTCAGCAAGTTTTTTTTAATCTCTGTGTTGAGAGAAGAAATTATTTTTATTCCTCTGTGTATTGGAATACTCAGAAATTCCAACAATCATACACCAACGAAAGTGAAATTAAAAAAGGTTCCAATATTTTATCTACACAATGACAAAACGACAATAGGTAAAACAAAAGCGGATCACTTTAAGTGTTTTAGTTGGGAATGAATTGGACGAGCTTATCAGTGCTAAGAATATATTTCGTTACATCCAGCAATGAAAAGATTCCACGCTACACAAATGAGGTTTAAGTTCCAACTCCGGGTCGAAGGAATCTCAAACCAGAGAAATCCTTAGGATGGATCATCAACAAAAGCAATTATTGCTTAATTCAAATGCTGGTCATCTGATCTATAGATATTCTAATGGCCGATTAAGGTCCAGACTAAAGGATGTGTTGTTTGTCTCTTCTCTTCTGTTAAATCTGCTACTTGTAATTGTTAGAACGTCGCCTACAGGTGCTCCTTTCATATCAAATTTTCATAGTCGCGTCCACCACTAGAGAGGCGACCTGAATCAGAATTTTGTGTTGTTTATAAGTTTTTTCAGGGTGTTGGTATACTTGTAAGCCACAGTGGGATTCAACGACTGTTATCTATTTTCACTCCGCCCTCTACTTTTTTAGAATTTTGCCCACAGTAGAAAGAAAATTATTGAAAAAACAACTTTATTTTTTTAAATAACAAAGGAAAACATTCCATGTGATGAAATTCTAAGTTGGGTATAGTTTTCTTTTATTTTTTTAATCAATTCACTAAACTTTGAAGCTAGTTCATAATCTTGAGTGTAGCAAGCAAGATAAAGAAAAATAAATGAGGGGTGCTCTGTAGAGTTCCAAACCAATCAAATGGGCAAGTGAAAACTGTGTCACGCGAGATATAGAAACTATGAAATGGTTTGTGTGGAATCCTATAATGTTAACATTTATTTTAGAAACTGTGAAATGGTTGGTTTTGTTTCTGTGGAATTTATTGTTGGAGATAATGTTAACATTTATTTTAGTTGGAAATGGAATAAAACAATTATATAATAATTATTATTAGATGGTTGTATTTATTTTGGAATGTGAATTTTAACATTTTAAATTTAAGTATTAGGTAGATGGTATGGATTTAATTTTTGGAATATTTTAATAATTGTAAAAATAAAAGGTAGAATATTTTTTATGGTAATGAAAATAAAACATTGAGATTTATTTCTATTTTTTTTCAATTTAATTTAAAAAAAAGTTATGTATATAAGTGTTATTGAACTCTTTTTATGTATTGTTGTTTTACAATTTTTTTTGTTATATGGTTGTAATTTAAAAAAAATATAAATTACTCTTATTTTATAATTAATAATAATAATTTAAAATAAAAGTATAATTTGTCCACAGAGTTTTTTCGATAGACAATGAAAAAGTGTTATGTTCAATTCCCCACTATATCAAGGTGATATATTGAACATGATAAACATATAATTTTTCCAAAATTACAAAATATATATATATATATATATATATATATAGATAATTTAATTGAATTTTATGATTTTTTTCATGTGAAGTGCCTTGATGCCTAATAAATTAATAACTATCAATATTTATAGGTGAATTTCATTTATACAACTATACTAAATATTAAAACATAATATAAGCTAAGAGAATCTTAAAATTTATGAAACCAAAAATATTTAAAAAAAAAATTGATATATAATTTTGATTTTATTTTTATTTTTCTATTAAAAACATGTCAATTTACAATATATTTTATTAAAAATTAAAATAAAAAATCCTATTATTTGGAAAATATTTCATATTTTTGGAAATATATAAAGAAATATGGCATTAGTATACATTTTATTTCATTGGTATTATAAAATTAACATTTAACATTTTCTATTTTCCAATTTTATAAATAAATTATATAATGAAATATAGCATTAGCGTACATTTTATTTCATTAGTATTATAAAATTAATATTTAGCATTTTTTATTTTCCAATTGTATAATTAAATTTGTTATTAGTAATTTTCATAATTAATATAATATGTTTTGTACACAAAAATTCCAAATATATATAAAAAAATTATTAAAAAAAAATACAATAATGTGATGTGGAAAACAACAAAATATAATTATATAATTAAAAATATAAAAGAAAAATATGACTTTATTATTTATTTTAAAAATTAATTTATCAAAAATTCATAAAAACAAGTTGTTACATAGTAGTGAGTCTTTGATGTTTAGTTTAAATATAGGTAAATTAAAGTAGAAAATAATAAAAATATAAAGAAATAAAATTTTAAAATGTTTTGATAAGATTGATTTTAAATTATAATTAAATGTATTATTAAATTTTGTAAATTAACAATAAAAAAATAATAGTTAGATAGGTATATCACAAATTTGATGAAATTTAATTAATACAAGCATAATAAATTAAATATTGTTTGTGCTAAGCATTCATTAAACACAATATTATTACACTATCTCCCATGGGGCCTTATTACTTCGAGGATGATATGGTTAGTGAGCCGCATACTATTATATTAATGTCTCATAGGGTTTGAATAGAGGTCTTACTAATGACAAGTTAAAAAAGATGTCTACTAGCCCATGGTATTGTAATCAAGTTTATCTACAAATTAATAGTATTTATGGTAAAATGGGGTAAATATCCATGGTTAAGAAACTTGTTGTATTGTAACTATTAAGTTATTTATAAAATATTTTTATTTTGAAATGAATTATGGTTTTTGGGCATGTGGTATTGATAAGCCATGATATTGATTTTTTATCTATAAGATAAAAATAAATCAAATATTAAAAAAAAATAGAAAGATAGTAAATCAATCAATATCATATTGCATGACAATAATTAAAACTTAAACACAATAGCATGATAATAATTAAAACTTAAACACAATAACTAAGTTATGATTGTTCACTTGGATATAAACCATTTTGCAATTTTTTTTAATATTAATGTAAAAAGAATAGTTGATTATAATCATTATTATTCCAAATATTTATAAATAGAAATTTATTAAAATAAAAATTATGTATTACCATTACATTTTTTAATCTCTGACAAATATAACCTAAAAAAAATAAAACTCCAAAAGATGGAGATTCCAAACCTCGATATACCAATACAGTTGGTTGCATACTCTTTAAATCAATTAGCAATATGTCATTTACAAGAATACAAAACAAAATGTTACCATTAATTTAGAAACTTTGACTTAGGTACAAAATGTTGTCATTAACTTTGAATTTAGAAACTTTGAGTTGGGTACAAAATGTTATCATTAATTTTGAGTTGACTACAAAATGTTTGTAAATGAAGTCATGGTACCATGTCTTCCCAATGGTCACAGGCCACTTACCAAGATGGCTTCATTAGGTGCGGAAGATGTCATCCATTTTCACTTCATTGTACAACATGTCATTGTTATCTCATATTATCTATTATTTCACCAAATTAGCTTAGGCTCCAAATATTTATAGTAAATGATGCATTCACACATTGCAATGCAAGGCACCTTAGAGAACGGAATGAGAATATATAATAAACTTATATATAAAATTTAGTCAATTTGGGAAATCCAACAATGTAATTGAAAATCCAACAAAAATGCTTTAAATGCATCACAGGGTTTACAAAGTATTGAGCAATAACATGTTTAATTTGATATCCAATTAAATTGAACATAACTAAATAAATTTTAATTTCCAATGTTCAACTATAGAAATATTGGATGAGAAATAACATGTTTAATTTAATATCCAATCAAATTGAACATAAATAAATAAATTTTAATTTCCAATTTTTAATTATAGAAATATTTGATTTACTTTTTTGGTTGACTAAACTAGTATGATTTGACCAAAACCCTCAATAAGTAATGAGTTATAAATTTTGCACTAACAATAAACTACAATAATGAATTTTGCACTGAATAGGGAAAGAAATCTCCTTTCTTTATGTTCGTCAATTTAATTATCTTAAATTGGTTACATAAATTATCAAAAGGAGTTGGTAAACTTGATCTTTGCCTAGAGGTTCACATGTATGAGTTTGGTGTAATTTGACCAACAACAATCCATATTGGAGTTTCTAGAAACAATGTCCATGTGTCGGATTTCATTCTAGAGTGGTGCTACTACCTCAACCATGGAGGTAGCTACAAAAACTTGACAAATATGCAGCCACTTGAACTTGCTAAACTACTATTAGTTAAAACCATGCAAAAATCTTCTTAATGTACTAAAAATAAAGGAAAACGATGTTAATTGACCACTTCGACATAAAGAGACACATTTTGAAGAATTACAGTAAAAATGGTAGCAAGTGAGTGAAGCATTCTGAAGAATTATGGTAAAAATGGTGGAAAGTGAGTGAAATGGTGCAATGGATGGTTAGAAATAATGGCTTAATGAATGACAAAGACAAGTGAAAATGATGAAAAAACAGCGACCCAACACTTAATAAGGAAGAAATATCCTTTGTTTACAAGGTATCCACACCATGAGTTTATGAATTTACTAAACTTTAAATATGAACATGGTGTTCTCGGTTTATATCTGAGTTGTATCGACATGCTGTTGAACTATATATTTTTTATTGTTTATTGCTAGGTTTCATATACAATGTTGGATTATAGAAGGGCTAGGAGCTAACAATCTCAATTCCTTATTATCGTGTATATTGTTATAAGACTTAGCTTTACACATTTTTGTATAGAAGTTGTATACACATGTACTATTTTGTAATTAGTTATAGTCGTGGGTTACACCAATACTATTCTTATTTTATAATAACCTTTATAATAATTTGTATCTTTACATTATGCAATTATTAATTGTGTTATTATAGTTCTATTAATTTATTTCATAATGGGTTTGGAATTTCCTCAAGCGGGACATGTTTCCTTGGGGCCTACTCTAATTTTCTTGTCATGTTAGTCATGAAGCCACGATTTTTTGGGCTTTT
The DNA here is from genome assembly GCA_034641835.2 of Pinus albicaulis. Lineage (NCBI taxonomy): Eukaryota > Viridiplantae > Streptophyta > Pinopsida > Pinales > Pinaceae > Pinus > Pinus albicaulis. The sequence goes on from CM076576.1 coordinate 725,057,711, forward strand.
TTTGTTCAATTGGACTAGAACTAACCTTTTTTTCCAGTTCTTCTATGTAGTAGATTACAATTAATATTTCATACGCAAAATGCACATATTTATCATAATAAATATTTACTCACATGCATAAGACAAAAACAATTCATACAAGTATTAGTTCAAATACCTATTGTTATTGAACCTGGTCCAGCCCTAGAATCACTATAATTACTCAATACTATGCATAGAGTTCAAACTCTACTGATTTTTCAAAGAGTTCAATCAATCTCTTATAAAAGGGTTGTATAAGAAATTTCCATTAATTATTCCTGTATATATGGAGTATCAAATATATCAACCTCTTCCATTCTAAAAGAAAATTTACTAATTTACGAAGTACTTATCTATTAGTATAAGTTGTCAGTAGAATCCATAGAGGAGAAATACCAATTCTCCCAAGCACTAAGATTGGAAGCTACATCCAATTCTCCCCTCGAGCTTGTTTTTCACTCCCAGAAAAATTTCTTGATAGTGACCTAACAAGGTCTGTCTAAAGGCATAAAGATTGTACAAGTCCATCCCAGGAACTCACAAACTCACGAGTCAGACTTATGAATTCCACTGGCCCAAACCAACTCAAGAATTCCCTAACTAGAAGTGTCCTTCCTTCCCTTAATAATGTCATGTTAAAGGGATTAATCTTATTTCTCTCCCTTTTTAGTTGCCTCGAGTTCCTCTCGTACCCTCTTCGCTTCTCTTCCCAACTGAGATGATTTATCTCTAGGGAATGGGAGTAACTGATCCAGAATTATACAAGAACACAACATAATACATAACTAGGAATGAACGCAAAGATACAATCAAAGTAAAACTTCATTTCATTAATATCAAAGAACTAAAATATGCTTACATACAGAATGGAAATAAACTAGCTAGAAGGATGATAACTTATCTTTTTGAGAAGAGATGTGGTGGCTACATGTCTCTGAATTGTGTTACAATGAGGCTCGAGGGCCTATTTATGATTGGGAAATAATGAAAAACCCTAAACATCCAAAAACCTAACCCTAGGAGATGAAGCGCCAAAACTATGGGCCTCGTTGGGGTAAATTGGTACATCAACTTCCCGGAGTCGTAACTTTAGCATATGATATTCATTTGACACACACGATACCTTGTTAGAAATATCTATCCAAGTACTGCCACTTTAAACTACAAACATAATTCAATTACCCATGTTTTCTAATTTTCAAAAAAAATTCATTTAGGGCCTCAAAATGGCTCCGGAAGTTCATGACCTGAAAAACTGCCAAAAATAGAAAATTGTGCTACAATTAAGGAAACTAAAAAAATGAAAGAAACAGTGGTGCGGGTCCAAGTGGAATAGGCGGGTGGCCACCAATATCAACCAGGATCAGTCCTCTCCCCTTAGGAAGCAATGGTCCCCATTGTGTTGAGTGCCTCCATGAGATGGGGAAACTTCTTGTCAACTTGGCCCCTCGTGAGCCACTTGCCTGGTTCAGGAGTTGGAAAATTTTGAAAATCTGATAGAGTTGGATCTTCTAATGGTGAGTGTTATTTATATGTGTATCCATGATCTTATCAATTTTTGCATGCTCGATGCATCTTGGGTTGAGATTTGTTGGTGTCAACTGTTGTGTAATGTCTGATGTGTCCAGCAATGGGGAAAATATGGTCGTAGCCAGTCCACATTAAATATTGGGTGCATGCCAATGAATAGTCGAATGTTGAGCTCGAAATAATTGTCCCTGAAAATCTTGATGATAGTGTAAGGCCCATATCAGAATGGGAAAATCTTGCAGTAGGCCCCAACAAGGCACTCCTTCTGCAAATGTAACCAAAAATTGTCGCCCACCTAAAACTTGTATGGCACCCAATGTTGGTCATGACATTTTTTGTACTTAGCATTAGATTTTTCCAATATGGCATGGACCTGTTGGCAGATGATCTCAATGCACTCAATGAATTTATTAGCCCTGTCATCTTCGGACTGGACATGAGCCGAATTTTCCTAAGTAGCTGCAAATGGTATGGCCACATCAATGGGGCATAGTGGCTGGAATACCAACCCCACCTAAAAGGGGTTGTGACCAGTTGATCTATTGAGATCTCTATTGTAGTTGTGTTGGACATAGGGTATGCTTTCATCCCATGTGTGTGGTGTTATCATTCCACCATATCTCTGAGGCTGAGAAGAGATCAGCAAAGGTAACGACAGACTAATATTTTTCCAAGTAGCTAGCCCGACTAGGAAAGAGAGGGATCTCTAAAAATGATCTCAGTAAATATTTCTGGATCAATGAGATATTAGGCTAGGTATAGTAGCACAGGGGTCTTATTTATTGAATTTGAGGTGTTGGATGGTGAATAGGTTAGGGAAGAAATTAGGTCAGAGCAAACAAGGATCAGAATTGTATGGATCTGATGGAGCAAGGTAATTAAGCAATTCAACGCAAGAGGATATCTGATGAAGTGGTTTATACTACTAGGGTTTGAGAAAAGAGCATAAGGGATATGAATTCTTTTCTAATAAGAATAAGATGAAACAAATTGTAACTATTCCTCCAAAACAGATCATAAGCTTAATGAATTATGTCTTTCTGGCTTAGGAAATAATCACATACAGAGATGGCATGGATATGAAATCACAATACATTCACACATTTGTAAAAAATAAGAAGAAACAATGTCAAATCACTTAACCACAATAATTCCATCAAAATAGCTGCAACTCAATCTGTTATTACTTGTCAAAAGTATGATTACAATAGTGTTCAGTGATCAATCCAACAACATCCAACCATTGCAATGTCAAAGGAATGAAAGATATAGGATGAAAACTACTTCTCCCACTCTTAGGGGTTGAATCCTTGACTTGTGTAACTAATCCCCAAAGTTATCAATTGGAAACCCAAAGAATAGGGAGGTCAACAACTCATCCCTAACTTTGGTGAAACTGATTCATTTGTCCCAAAAATACATCTTTATCCAATGTGTCTACCTCTAGTAAATAAAATTTACTTAATTACATTTACATGGATTAATTACCTCATTAAAATTCATCAATTCCATGACCAAACTAAGAAATCTAGAAAATTCTGAAAATATAATGCAACTGGTAAAAGAAGGGCACCATTGGAAAAAATGCAATGCCCTTGACAAAAGCGCAACGCCAACTTCAAGGTCACTTTTGGAGGACTTGTTGAAGTCCAAATTGAGCCCAAGATATGTCATTGGAAATCTGCTCTTGTCTAGTTTCCAAAAATTCCCTTAATTTCTTAAAATGATGAAGTTAAGGCCCTAGAAATGGAAATCTCTCAAGAGTAGTCAAAAGCGCAATGCCAGCCTAAAAAATGAGGCAGAAAGGTGACTTTTTGGATGTTTTTGGTCATTTCTCCCTGTCAGAATGTCCAAATTTGATGTTCCAATAGTCAAAATTTGATGTATAGGGCATTTTTAATCTAATGGTGGTGACCATTTATCATTTGGAGGCTCCTATAAAAAGCACAACGCCCTAGGTGCTGTGTTTTCGACAAGTGGATTGCGTCAAATTTTTGGGATTTTTTCAAAACTAGGCCTCAGAGATGGAGCGATATCTCCCTACCCATGAACGTTTTTGCAGAATGGAAAGTTTTTTTTGTTATTTGGAATGTTAGGAAAAAAAATTTCCTCCATTTTGCCAATATGCTTCGCGGATTGTCCACAATCCTCTCTGCAAAAAGGTATCTAAAACAGGACTTTGCATAAGCAGAAAATAGGTTGTAAATATGTGAATGGATCTCTCATTATGTAATACCTTTGTAAAATGTGAGATATTTTGTTGTGCTTTGATATCTTAGTAAGAAAAAACCTCCTCCGGTTTCTCAAAATTCATCTTTTTATGGCCACAATATGTTCTGCAAAATTATGGTTAAACAAGACATTTTTGGAGAATGTGCCTTCAAAGCTTTTTTCAAATTTCTCGAAATTTTCTCCAAATTTCCTCACAATTGCTCTAGATATGCCAAATAAGGTGTCTTATGCCATCATGGATGTAGCAACAAGTAGGTCCAACTTACCCTTCTCCTTTTGACAAATTAGGGTTTAATTTGTAGTGTGATCTTAAGTAGGGTTTGTACTACTCAAGGTATAGGTTCATGCCTTAAGATTCTCCTTCCTTTGTTGTAGTTATTTTTCTCTTACTCCATTATGTTTATATCCTCCTCCATTATGTTCAGTTTGTCTTGAAACCCTGGGGAAGAAGGAAACGGAAAGGGAGTAGGATTGTAGGGTTAGGGGGTTGGGATGAGTGAGGGAAAATTTGGGGAAATGTGTAAATGGGTTGGGGAGATTAGGGAAGTGATGGGAGGTTTAAATTTTAAGGGAAATAGGGTAGGAAATTTATATTATGGGGTCGTATCTAGCTGCCTAGGAAAGCACAACTTAGAGGTGTTAGGGTTTAGGGAATGGGGCTTGGGAATGGGAAATAAGGTGATGTAGGGGTAGGGGGAGTGTTTTCTAAAGTGTGGAAAGGGAAAATAGGGTCTAGGGAAAAAAATGTTGGCTTACAAGAGTGAAAGCTAGGGTTTCTTGGCTCAAAAATTGAAATGATGAGTGAGGAGGGTTTACACCATAGATTTGAAATTATGAAGTGAAAGGATGGCTTTGAGAGGTGTAACTTACTTGAATTTGATTGAGAAAACCTTGATTTGATGCTTGGACCAATTTCAAAGAAGATTTGAAGGTTGTAGGTGAAAGTTGGAAAAAGCGTAGCGCCTCTCGGTCAAAAATGCAGCGCCTGAAGCAAGACTGCAATGCCTTCAAGGAAATTTTATTTTCTTGCTAAAAATTTGGTTTTTGACTTGGGGAAGCTGAGAGATAAATGCATGAGGATGGAAATGAGTATCTCCTTGGTCTTTTATGGCCCCTTATACTTGATGAAATTTCAAAAATAGGCATGGGACCCACATTTTCCTTTTCAAACTCAACTCAAACATTGCAATTCACCTTTCATTTTTTGATCTTGATCCTTTGAATTTGATCTTTTGGTGGATTTGGAACACTATGATTTTTGGAACTTTGACTTAATTGGCTGATGGAACCTTGAGTATGCAGCTACCTTGGAACCATGAGAATTTATTACATATTAAGAGACATAAAATTACATATCGAATTGAAATTAAATTCACAAATCAAACTTTCATAATAAAATGTGTTTATTGTCACTCTCTTACTTAATCGACTTTTATGCATGAAAATGGTGATTTGATGGACCTTGAAAAACCTAAGACCTAATGGAGACTCTGACTGAATGAAATTCACGATGAAAATACTGAAATGATGATGACAACTCATGACTGATGTACACTTAGCAAAGTGGTGAAATGAGCCAGCAAGTAATGAATTTTTTTAAAAGAGTGAGGTTTGACCTTGCACTACCTCCAATGACCAAATTTTTGCATGATGACCTAATGGAATGACAAAAATTTCAAAATGGGACTCTACTATGATATGAAAAGATATTTTTTTATCATTGGTGGCAAGATGCAAAAACTGACACTAATATGTGGATTATTTGAGTTGTACATGCCCAAAATGTGTACAATCATCATGTTGAAAACCTTTGTTTGGCCATTAGTTTAGGGGTGGAAGGTTGTGGACTTAATGAGAATGGTATCCAGCATCGACCAGAGGCTTGAAAAAAATGTACTTAGGAACCCGTTGTCCCGATCTGAGATAATGGACATAGGGATCCCAAAGTGTACCCACACCCATTTGAAGAAGATTTTAGCGGTGGCTTATGTTATGATACTCTTCTTGTAGGCCACCACAATAGCCATCTTAGAGAATCTATGGATGACCATGAAAACATAATCATTTCCATGCTTAGTAGAAGGAAGGCATGAAATGTAATCCATGGAGATGGATTCCCAAGGCTAACTAGGAGTAGGAAGGGGAGTATATATGCCTTTATTCTTTATCGTTGGTTTGGAAATGGATCAGGAAATGCAGGATCTGATGTACTTCCCAACATCTCGTCAAATTTTCGACCAATAAAAATACTTCTACAACACTACCATTGTTTTCTCTACTATGAAATGTCCAACGACCTGACTGTAGTGTGCATCCTGAATCATATTGGCACACTCGCTTGAATGAATACAGAGGTGTCCCAGGTAGCATAACAGTGCACGCTCGAGCTGAAAATTTGGAACTTGCTTGCCTTCCAGGAGAATCTGGTATGTGCTATCGAATTTTAGATCACTCTTGTAAATATGTGGCCACCCCAAAGTCTCGTGTCCATAAGAGTTGAGCACAGTGGTCAGCGCCATGACTGACAGTCGGCTGAGGAAATTTGAAATATTATTTGTGATGTAATTCTTGTACTTAATGTTCAAATGGAAATGTTGCAGGTATGTGGACCATTTATGATGGCGATCATTTTGCAACTTTCATTGTGTCTATATGAACTACAGGGGTTGGCGGTTTGTGTGGATGATTGTTTCCTTCCCTAGAATGTAATGCTTCCATTGTTGGAAGACCCACACAATGGAGTACATCTCTTTGTCATAGGTGGGATACTTTTGGACTGTGTATGAAAGTGTCTCACTGTGATATGCCACTAGATGCCCCTGGTGAGTAAGAACTGTACCGATATCATAGTCAAAGACATGTGTCTCAATATCAAATTGTTGTTGCAGGTCTAGTAATGTGAGCACTGGTGCAAAGAAGAGGCAATGCTTCAACTCGGAAAACCCCTTCTGTTGGGACTTGTACAAAAATAACTTTACTTTTGCTCCTCCCTTGGTGATTTAACTCAAAGGCCAAGTGATATGAGAGAACCCCAACACAAACCTGCGGTAGAAATTGGTAAGACCCAAAAATTTGTGAAGCTTTGTTATAGTGGTTGAGCTGGCCAATCCTGAATAGCTTGTATCTTGGTTAGGTCCAAGTGCACACCCTAATCATCAATTACGTACCCCAAATATTTAGCCTGGGTCATACCAAAAGTGCATTTATTTAAATTAGCATACAATTTGTGTTATCGCAGGGCTTAGAGGATCTGTCGAATATGTTAGAGGTTCTCTTCCCAACTCTGGCCGAAGATCAGGGTTCCATCCAAATATACTACCACAAATGCATTGGTGAAGGGTCTCAATATGTCGTCCATTAACCTCAAGAAGGTTGCAAGGGCATTAGTCAACCCTAAAGGCATGACCAACCATTTGAAAAGGCCCTCCTTGGATTTGGAGGAAGTCTTCCATACATCGAAGTGTTCAATTGATACCTGGTTATAACCAGACTTCAAGTCAATATTATTGAAATATTTGGCCCCCTTGAGTTGGTCCAAAAGGTCATCAATCCATGGGATTGGGTACCTATTCCGGACATTGATCATATCCAGCACCTGATAGTCAATACAGAGTCTCTAGGTCTCATATTTCTTGTATACCAACACGATCAGGCTCCCACAAGGTGATGAACTTGGTCTGATGTGTCATTTATGCAACATCTCCTAAATCTACCTCTTGATTTCATCATTCTCCAGAACATAATGTCAATAAATCAGTACGTTGGGTAGCGGCGCACCCGGGGTCAAGCCGATGGAGTGTTTGACTTGACAATGTAGAGGTACCCTTGTGTGTGAGGCAAATATTTCTCTATACCCCACCACGACCTTGTCCATCTGTTGTTGTTGTGCAAAGGATACTTGTCTGGAGGCCTTGGATGTTGCCATAATCTTCTTCTTTCCTTGTGGGTGAATAATAAAGAAAAAAAATTTCTAAGTCTAGGACATTATCTTACTACATTGCTTCGTAGAGATCAAATAGAGGGTGGTAGGTAGTTCTACCTCTCGTATCTTGTTTAACTTATTTCCCAAAGTAATAATAATAGTGTGAAGCCTAGAATCATACACAACATGAAACTTCCATAAGTATGGTTGGCCTAATAATACATCACAAACTTCAAGAGGATCAACATCACATAGTACCTCATCTATGAAGGGCTTGATGTTGTAGGGAAAGCAACACTATTGGCTGACGCGGAGGTCTCTTCCTTGGTGAAGCCACCCGATGGCCTACCATTGTGGGTGTTTTTTTGTCAATAGACCTATCTTCTTCATGAACTTTGTTGAAATTAGGTTCTTTTGTCTCCCGATTTCAACAATGAATTGCAACGAAGAACCCTTCACCCACATTTGTGAGTGGAAGAGGTGCTCTCCCTCCTCTAAATCTTCGGTCTCAATCTTCTAGACCATGGTGGTGGCAACGATGGAACTCAACTCCATGCCAATAATATTATTACATTTTTCATTCCCCTTGTTAGGTTCTGACTTAAAGTCAGAACATTTATCTGATTTGGAAGTCTTCATCTCGACCACCAGTGATTACTTGGCTCGACACTCACTCATGTTGTGAGTGGGGATCTTATGGAACTCACACCATTTTCCTGTGTCCTTTGTCTTCATGGTGTTTTTATTTTCTTGCGGCTTCGACGGGTTTTCCTATGTCACCTCTCCTTGGCTTTGTCTTTTTTCCATGGCTTGGTGGTGCCTTTCCCTTTCTTCAGATTCGCAGATCCAAAGTCTTGATTCTTCTATTTAAATTTTTTCTCAATCTTGATAGTGTATCGATATGCAACGCCAAGCAAGGATATGTCCAGGAACTCCATCTCGTCCTGGATATACTTGTGTAGATAGTCGCGATACTTGAGTACCAAATTTCACTTAGAATCCTTAATACCCAACTTCATAAAAGGGTATGAAAAATATTTGTGAACCCTGGAACATCTTGTTCCCTTCCATGTGGTAGCGTGGTCCACTTTATGTATTTATCTTCATAGTTCCCACCAATCCTTGATGTGGGGGGTGGTTTTGAGGAGTGAAAAAGTAATTTTTTCCCAATTGGAAAAATAATGAACCGAAAAATATCCCTCTAACATGTTTAATCATTTATCTATGGCATCTGAATCTATCTTCCTTCAAATATGGAGATGTCAAAGTTGAATTGTACCTTAAATGGAGTGGTGCCTCCATAGTGGCTGGTGGATGAAGATGTGTCACCTATGGGTAGATGTCGAAGGATATGGGAGAATTTTCCATCATCTCGTTCCTCTGTCACCCAAGGGATTTTTCGAGCAATGATTTGAAAGGATCTCCTGCTCCCGTGAATTTCTTTTCTTTCGTCATGGGAGGTTGTCAGGGTTTGCGAGGTTGCTCTTGTAAAGGTTCAACTAGTTCGAGTGCTAACTCCTTATACCCCGACCTCTTTGGGGACATGAAAATAAAAAGAGATAAATAGAATATCGATCTGGCACCATTGATCCAAAATTATATAGGAACGCAACAAAATACAAAAATAAACATGAACACATAGATGTAGCAGAAATAAAACTTCATTTCATTAATATCAAAGAGTTGAAATATGATTACATACAGAATGGAAATAAACAAGATCAGGTGATGGTAGCTTATCTCTAAGAATAAATGTGGTGGAAACATGCCTTTGAACTATGTTATAATGAGGCTCGAAGGCCTATTTATGATTGAGAAACAATGTAAACCCTAAACATCCAAAAACCTAACCCTAGGAGATGAAGCTCCAAAATTGTGGGCCCCATTGGGGTCAATTGGTACATCAACTTCCCAAGGTTGTAATTTTGTCATACAATCTTCGTTTGACACACATACCTCATTAGAAATATCTATCTGAGGAATAAAAATTTCAACTACAAACATGATTTTTTCCCATTTTCCAAAAAAACTTCGTTTAGGTTCTCAAAACAGCTCTAGAATTTCAGAACCTGAAAAACTACCAAAAATAGAAAATTGTGCTACAATTAAGAAAATTGAAAAACTGAAAGAAACAATGGTGGAGGTCCAAGTGGAATAGATGGGTGGCCACCAATATCCACATAGATCAGTAACTTTCCTCTAACTGTCTGGTAAGTGAAAGCTTTTTTATTTCGTGTCTTTTCCCCAAAATTCTATGGCTCGCCATAACGTAACTTTCCTCTAACTGTCTGGTAAGTGAAAGCTTTTTTATTTCATGTCTTTTCCCCAAAATTCTATGGCTCGCCATAACCAAATTTTAAATAAAATCAAAATAAACTTCAAACATTTAAAAATTTTCCACCGAGATTCCACACAACCGAAATTTTACCAAGTTATTGCAGTAAAAGTAAATTAAATATCTATTTTTCCCTTAGGGGTATTACATCTTCTTCCACTTGAGTGAAATATCGTCCTTTGTGTTCCCTAGCCTTCAAAATAGGATGGGATGTGCCTCATGCATAAAATATTTATTCCCATCTTCCCAGGTAGCCTCTCCTAGTTGAAGTGCTTCCACGACACTTAACCTGGGTAACTAATTGCCTTTTTAGCATAATTTTCTCTGACAGAGAATGTGTTGAGGTTTGACTAGGATTACTCCATTCAGTTTGACCTACATTCACAATTATTATGGTCATTAGTTTATGTCAATATATATGTGTGTGTGTGTGTGTGTGTGTGTGTGTGTGTAGTTTCAATCTTCATTACAAACACTATCAATTATTATTTATATACCCAGTAAAATTCATCAACATGTGTCAAAAACCAATAAGGGGTAGTAACCTACACTCAATAAGAGTTTATATATATATATATATATATATATATATATATATATATATATATATATATATATATATATATATATATATATATATATATATATATATATATATATATATATATATATATATATATTAAAATCCATCGTTGTAAACTCATCGTTGTAAATTCCTTTACTTACCCAACGGCTATGCCAATCGTGAAAGTCCTCACTATGTAGTACCACTATAAGTTTCAGACCACAAAGGTATCAGTTCTTCTTACACTATTTTCTTAACAATAATAATATGTTCATTTTTTTTTTCTTTTATGAGAGATTGTACTAAACATCACTTCTATACATTTATATTAATTCAAATGCTACATATGAACTGGTCATGCATGAGAAACTTTTAGGATAGCTTCCTTATTTTTCCTTATTCAAGATGGCTATACTGTTGTCTGCTTGTCCAAGTAGCTTAATTATGCACGTCTTTGATTCCTTTGTTATTTTCTTTCAATGCAACTCCGAAATTCCACTTTGTAATATTCTCTCTGTTTTGGCCTCTTTGTCATGTTGCATTACGGGCAGTGGATAAAATTTGTACGCAATTTTCTTCCATGCGTAGTCATGGAATTTCTCTCTTTTGCACTTGTAAGTCTATTAACTATCCCACACTCCTTTTTCAATATAATATAGTGTTTTTCTTAAATATCAGTTCTTAACATGTCATTCAATTAATTCAACCAGCATTTTACTTTAATACATTTAGCCTATGGGATCTTGTGGATTGTTAAAAATGAATAGCAGTATTAACTCAATATGGGAATAACTATTCATTTCATAGTATTCATACTTGTTATCATTATTCATTTTTTTAAGTTCAAGGGAGATTCCCTCATCTTGTCCCCATGATGGCTTGCAACTAAAGATTTGTTTTGTAGACACCATCATAATTTCATAATATCAAATATGCCAAAAAAAAATATTACCAAGGTTTTAGGACAATTGCTTCATTTACCATTTTCATGGAAAGTATTACCTTTGCCTTTTGTTCAGGTGGGTTTTTCCCATACAAATTACTTATCTATCGATATTTTCACGTAGAAGTCTTAATCATAATTTTATAATTCAATTAGTTTTTTTTTTAATTGATTCCATTCATTTTCTTTTGTTCTTTCCTAGTACCACCGAGACTTAAAAGCACAATATAATATTAATGGAGTGATTATGATGACTTAAGAACACAACTTGGAATAATATGGGATACTATAATCAATCAAAGATGACAAGAAATTCATGTCACCAAATCTCGCAACAATATTTCTCTAACATGTCTCACTCTTGGATTCACCTTAACTCCCTTCTTGGGGTTTACATCCTTTCTGTTGTACAATTATTGATTAAGGTTCCTGCAGAATCCATTTCTCTTTTTCTTTCCCCGTGTCTGTGAACCTTCTCAACACATTATCTTAGTGTAGTTACCTTGACATGGTAATTTTGTAGGAAATAGTTAATTCTAGTCAATATGTGGCCAAACTTCATTTGTGTCTATAGAATTCATATTTGAGGCACTTATTTGGGGTAACATTGACGGGTGGCATGCTACCCATTCCATATCAGCAGGCATAGGTATCACTTTTGTTGATTTTCTATCAACATTATCTTTTCTCAACTTTAAATTTTGTTAAAATTAGATCCCATATTCCTTATTTATCTTACTCAACTATATGTTCATTTCTAATCATTGTTTTGCTTGAACCCGACATCAATTCTCCAAGGCATGTTAATACAATTGAATATTATAAATATTTAATATACGCATTCATTGTCATGTGTACCTCGCATTCATTGTCATATGTACCTCACACATATATACAGATACATAAATTCATATGTTGTCCTTTTCAACCTATGATATTGGCCAAAAATTTAAAGAAAAGGCATCAAACCAACAAGGACCTGGTTAAGAGTTCCCATCATAATTTAAAATGTATATAATATGGTCTTATAATATATATATGTATGTGTGCGTGTATGTGTGTGTGTATTCTTGTAGTTATACTAAATTTCCCATGAAATTTAGCGTGCATTTACTCGTGTTCACCTTCTTCTTTTTTTCTAAATTATGCTATTTCTATTATGGAAACATAGTATTACAAAACTGCCACAGTTCAGCTGTGTGAGCCTGAGACTGGGCTTGATGTCCATGCTTTAACAGAGTGAAGAACTGCCCTGTATGGGAAACCAGTTCTATTAAGAGTGATTGTACCGCCCTTGCCAGGGAAACCGGTGCATAGTCCATTACAACATAGATAGAAAACAAAAAATCTTCAGTATCGTGCAGCTTCTACTGCTGTAGACAACCAAAGTAAGAATGCATCTTTCAAAACTAGAGGAATTCAAAAACCATGAAGAAACTAGGCTAACCGAAGTCACTGCTTGTGGGTTGGTGACGGTGGTTCCTCCATGATGCGACACCCATACTTGTCCTCGGATTCTTCAACTTTTTCGTCCTGGTCACCCTCAGCACCTGTGCCTTCATTCTGGACTCCTTCAGTGCCCGTAGGCATTGCATCCACCTGCATTAAGAATTGGCCAGTGGGGGGAGGGGCATAAGAGGGGGGAGCAACCTGGGGTTCAGGGGGAAACGCAACAGGGGCAGGGCGCAAACCAAGAGGGGAGGGAGGAGGCGCCGACAGAGCAGGAGGAGGGAGAGTCGATTCCTCACTTACGGAAATAGTAATATGGACAGTAACAATGGGACGATCATACAAGCAGTCAAAGCGGAGCTCCGCCCTCTGTGAAGTTTGTCTCAGGATACGACTGCTCGAAGGGTGAGGCGCAGTGGAGAAAAGACAAAGAGGGATGTGAAGGGGTCTGGAATTCATGAGCAGAAACAGGAGAATCTTCACTTCCCCCGTGGGATCGAGTGGCATGGCCCTGTCACCCCTCAACGCCTTCAGAAGAGGTCGCTTCGCCTCTACTGGGAGAGGGTCTCGAGCTTGTAGGCCTACCACGGGTAGAGCCACGGCGGCAGCGCATTCTATGTCGGAGCCTTGGCATGGCGGAGTCAACAGTCAGCAAATTCCTGGAACAATTTGTGCAAGAAGGGGCAGAAACGAAATCGCTTTGAGAACCAAGAGGAGCTTGCAGATTAGCGATGGTGGAGCAGTAAGCACTGTGAGAGAAATGAGAGCCCGACGTGGTTTCAAAACATTTGAGCAGAGAGCAACGCCGCCCTGTCTGTGTGCGGGCGCTGGCCTCTGCACAAGCTTCAGGGCAGACGCTGCATAGAAGATCCACAGAGCAACCGGCAGGGCGAGAATGTTCCGGATATCTGGAGGCGAAGTCCATAATGAACCGTCAGAGCAGATCGAGGCGAGGAGAATGCCGGTGATGGAGCATTAATGCTTCGGAGGCTGGCATATTAATTTGCATATTAATGGAGTCACAGGAGGCCAGTTGGCTCTCCCATGCGAGTCTCCTTGGGAGGTGCCCAGGGACTGATGTCCTGTCAATCCAATGAGCCATCCGCATCCGGAATACTCGTGTTCACCTTATTGTATCAACTTACCTCAAATATTTATATATCATAATTACAATTATCAGTCATTTCAATTAATCAAAATTCTATTGCCGTCTTGTTTTCAATCATAATTAGCCCTCCCAATTGTGAGGTGGTTATAAAATAAACCATTTAGCAAATCATTCTGGGATTTAATATTGTGAGTCTATAACTCATAGAATTCTTTAGCCCTCTACATACATAAGGTAAAATAATTTTCAAAAACTATTTGGATTCCTTTCCCATGCTTTTGGGCCATTGCACTAAGTAAATTTTCATAATTCTGACTCTTTTCTTACTCACTTTATACTTGCAAAATTTTGATGTAACATAGATATATTTTTTGGATAGCAGCAACATTGTTTTGATCTGCTTCCATATCCATGTGGTGTCAGATAAAATTACCACACTTCTTCCAACTTAAAAATCTCAATTATATTATTTACTTATTATTTCCAAGGATAGTTTTCTTCCATCATATTTGTCACAAATTATCTCCATTTAACTAGTTCTTGATCAATTATCTTATCCAACAATTATACTATGACTCTCTACCACTTGACTGTTATAATAGTTCATGCTGATGGTGTCAAAATTTATGAATTTACTAAACAGAAACCCTACTTTTGAATTCTTGATTTACTTCTCCTACTTACATAAGTTATTTATCTCAATCCTTCATCATTAAAATTGAAGTAAACAAAGTAAAAACCTACACATTCAGATCTAAACTAAATAACATGCTCAATGACAAAGTGACACACAAGGATTTTATAGACAATTATCCCCGGAATAACCCAATGCGAGAAAACCGATGTTGCTAGCTTCTAAAGCGTTTTTTTATTATGCAGAATTTGAGTACAAAAAATCTGGGCACCAAACTGTTTAACCTGAAAGAGAAATATAAATGGCAGCAATACCTCTATTCCGGAGACATAAAAAACTGACTGATTCACACCCTCAAACGGTATTTACAGAACTCAGCCTTTTTCTGGCCTCTGAAACCCCATCGCTGCTTTGAAGCCCTCTACGTCAGCCTACCTGGCCTGCATCAACCTCTGTGCTACTCAGGAAGGGCTTGCATCACCCTAGATTGGGTTATGTTGCCCTTGCGCTACCCTAGCTGGGCCTGAGTCAGCCCTCCTGGCCTCTTGCTTCTTCTACGTTGCCCCTGTTGGGCTCTCAGCTGGTCTACGTAGCTTCTACCTCTACGTTGTCCCGGTATGCTCCTTCTCTGCCCTCGTTGTACTCTTGACCTGGACTAAACCATCCCCCTCGCCAATATTGCCCCTCGCTATAGCTTAAACACTTTTAAAATTATTAGCAAACCACACCCTAGAATTCTAGCTTAGCTTCACTACTCTGCCAAAGTGTGTGTTCTCCCACTGACCCCAAGCCCTCTTCTTATACTTTTCTCGTTGAAACATAAATGGTAGTGATCTAATCTTGAATCGAGGGCTAAGATTAGAAGATGCTTGATCAACGTCACTTATTTCACTCTCATCACATGTTTAATTTAATGACCTTTAATATATAAATTTTCCTAAGTTAGACTTAGGGTCCTTAATTAAAAATATTAATTAATTAAATATCTCTTAAACCAGATGGAATTTCCCAAAACGCTTTCTAGGTCTTGGAGATCTTATGTATTCTAGTCCCTCCACAGAGTTTGGGAGCTAGAGCACATCCAATGCTACCCCAGCACCCCAAAATCTCAACACTCCCTCATAGTGTGGAATGTGCTCTAGCAAAACACTTCACCCCGAAGGTTGCTCTGATCTCTAGTGTTGGCCTCTATGTTGATGCTTTGCCTACTACCCTTCATCACTGTGTTTTTGTTTCTCTTCTTTACTATTGCCTATGACTCTGCCACCATCACTGCTACATCCGTACTACAACTCCCTCTCAAGTTGTTGCATCGTGCTCCCCATAACACTGCCACTGCTAACTACTGCACTGCAACTCATTTGTTGAGAGTAAGCAACTGAAGGACACTCAACCAATCTTTGACAAACAGGTCATTTGGGCTGCATCTCATCATTAAAGCTCCATAGGCTGGTGCTTTGCGCTGTCCTCCAAAGGATATTGTTTTGTTGCAGCTCTGCACTGCGTAAGCAAACCTCCTTTGCATTGCTGCCCTCTATGTTGTTGCTGCATCAGCATTGTGTTGTCCTCTTGAAGCCTCTGGGCTGCTACAACACTGCAATGTGTAAGCAAGCCTCCTCTGCACTGCTTCTACGTTGTTGTTTCATGTGCACTATGTTGCTTGCTCTCCAATGTTTCAACCTCTGGCTCTGCTTCATCTGTGATCTTCCACACCCACTACTCCACTTGTCTCGCTACCATCTTAATTCTCTCATAGCTTGTTTGTGATCCAAGAGTTGGGCTACTTAAGGATCCCGCCACCACTCTATAGCTACTCTACATATCAATATCGCCTCACTTTCTTGGTTCATGAGTGCTCATGTTTATGTCATCATCAGAGCCATTGTCTACTACATCAACCTTATAACTAGAAGCTTCCTTGTCCTTCTTCTTCTTAGGACAATTGCTGGCGAAATTTCCAAGTTTGTCGCACTGGAAACATTTGATCTTTCACAAATCACACTTATTTTTCCCATGTTTCCTCTTTTATGCCAGGGTGACATCTTCCTCTTCATCCTTCTTTATCTTTCTCGGACCAATGTTGTACTGCCTCTTGGTCATTCGGCAGATTTCCTCTTGTCGGAGGATATCCCACATATTTTCCCACTTAGGAAGATCCACTCTGCCCAAAACAATTTGGACAAAAATTTCCCAGTCCTCTGTGGCAACATTTAGAGTAGTCCTCACCGTGACATCATCATCCACCTTCACCCCCATGCCAGTTAGCTGATCCCGGATCGACTGTAGTCTAGATAGGAAATGATCGATTTCCTCTCCCTTGGAAATCATGAATAACCTCAGTTGGTTCTCCAGGAGCATCTTTCTCTGGATGGCCTTCCCTTGATACAATGTGGCTAAATCTTCCCACATATCATGAGTCGTCGTCTTCTCGGCTATGTGTGGTACCACATGATATTTAACCCCATCCATAATGAAGTTCTTGGCATGTATCATTGCTTCATTGTGATTCTCCAGGAGAGCCACATCAGTTGGTGTAGCTAATACTTTCTTTACATGCCCCCATATACCGTAGGCCTCCGAGACTACCAGGATTATGGCCTTCCAGATAGAAAAGTTGGACAGGTCGTCCAACCTATCCTAATTATGCAGTCCGTGTGGCACCATCTGCTCAGAAATTTGTTTGAACAGATCCTCCTCTATATACTAGAGACTCAGATCTAGGGTCCTTGGTGAGAAAGGCACCCTTTTCTCCCTCTCACAATTGACTTCCTTCCTTGGAATTCTTCCAATCACAACGAATCATCTCTCTTTGATCACCCTATGATCGATCTTCAGATTTATTTGGCGAGAAATCTACTAAGAATTTTTTCTCCTCCCTCTCTTTGTCAACTTTACTTAGGCTAAATTTTGCACTAGAAAAATATTCACCCCACCAGCAACTGGTGAATATTTGTAACTCAACTTCCGGTTCACAACACTCTGCACAACAATCAAATTCTGGAATGCGTCACCATGGATGGCCTTTGCGTGAGCAAACTAGCTTAGCATAGCGCAGGCGGTTCCTACGTCCCTATGGAAGACTCTACATTGTCTTTGCGTCACCCAACTGGGACTACGTCAGCCCCTGCGTGGTTCTTACTACCTCTGCATCCTTCCGCTATTGTGCTTCCCTCTTCGGTTTATCTGCTGCTTTCTCTGCTGCTTTTTGCAACATATATTTCTTCAGCCGTCTTGCTGGAGATCCAACTTGATTTACAATCACTCTGATACCATGTAAAAATTTCTGAATTTACTATACAGAAACCCTACTGTTAAATTCTTGATTTACTTCTCCTACTTACATAAGCTATTAATCTAAAAATTTCAGGATTAACATCAAAGTAAATGCATTAATAGCCTACACATGCAGATCTAAACTAAATAACGTGACACGGAAGGATTTTCTAGACAACTGTCCCCAGAAAAAACCAATGCGGGAAAAATGGTGCTGCTAGCTTCTGGAGGGTTTTTATTATTATGAAAAAACTGAGTACAACAAATCTGGGCACCAAACTGGTTAACCTGACTAAGAAATATAAACAGCATCAATACCTTTATTCCAGAGACAGAAAATTTTATTGATTCACACCCTCAAACAAGATTTACAAAACCCATCACTTTTCTGGCCTCTGAAGCCCTCTACGTCAGCCTGCCTTGCCTGTATCAGCCTCTGCACTACTCAGGAAGGGCATGTGTCACACTATACTGTGCTACGCTGCCTCTACGTTTCCCTACCTCGGTCTGCATCAGCGCTCCTCGCCTCCTGCTACCTCTGCGCTGCCCCTAGTGGGCTCTTGGTTGGTCTACGTAGTTGCTCCCTCGGTGCTGCCCTAGTATGCTCCTATGCCCTCGTTGTACTCTTGGCCTAGGGCTAAACCATCCCCTCGCCAATACTGCCCCTCGTTGCAGCTGAAACACTTCTGAAATTCTTAGCAAACCACACCCTAGAATTCCAACTTAGCTTCACTTCTCTGCCAGTGTGTTTGTTCTCCTATTGACCCCAAGCCCTCTTCTTATACTTTTCTCATCGAAACATCAACGGTCATGATCTAATATTGAATCGACAGCTAAGATTAGAAGATTCTTGATCCGCGTCACTTAAGTCATTCTCGTCACATGTTTAATTTAATTACCTTTAATATTTTAATTTTCCTAAGTTAGACTTAGGGTCCATAATTAAAAATATTAATTAATTAAATATATTTTAAACTAGATGGAATTTCCCAAAATGTTTTCTTGGTCTTGGAGATCTTATGTACTCTAGTCCCTCCACAATGTTTGGGAGCTAGATCACATCCGACGCTACCCAGCACCCCAAAATCTCAACAAATGGATTATGCCATTTGTTCTACTCTAGTAACCATTTTTTCTATGGATTCATTTTTAAGATATTTTTCAGTGCAAAATTTCAATAATTCCTTTATTAGTTTACACCTTTTTTTTAAAACATACAATTCATTCATCATGTTGAGTGTTTTTACGATGTTGTTATAGCTTCCGACCCTTTACCACTTACTTCCCATTCATGGATAGGATTGAAAATTTTATGTTATCATCAATGTTTTTCTTCACTCATTCTCTCAACAAGTTTCTTAGTCAAAATTTAGTATAGGTGCAATATATATGGTATTACACTTAAAAAAAAAATTATGGAACTTTATGGATATCATCCTTGATCCATAACATCACCCTTGAAACATGACACAAAGTTTCAAGCTGTGGAGGAACACATAGAGCATCAATAAGCGGTTCTTAAACTATTAAATGGAAACTTAGTCATAGAAAAAAATAGATGAAAAAACGAGAAGGTTAAAACCATATTGAAAGGGAATTGGGACTATGGAATTGCATATTTTTTAGGTACATATTTCATTCAAGCAACAAAAAAGGACTATAAATTAGCACCCAAGTATCATGGTCCCTATAAAGTGTTGCAAATGATTTCAACTATGGATTAGAAATTGGAGTTCCCTCCATCTTCACATGTACATCCAATATTCCATTTTTATTACCTAATGAAGGTAATTGGTGACAAGAGCCTAGTTCAAATTAATTTCCTAGAGATTAATGAAGAAGAAAAAATCATACTAGAACTAGAAGCAATCCCTCAAATATGTATTATGTAACTACGAAATCATGTGAATAGTAAGTACCTCATCATGTGGAAGAACCTACTAGTTAAAAAGGAAACTTGGAAAGATATTTTCTTCATGTGAAAACTTCCACAATTAATCAGAGCTTGAAGGGGAATGACATGTTAATTCATAATAAAAGCCCTATGTTAATAATAAAGCCCCATGTAAAGCATTACATATTTAATTATATTTTTATCACTATACTAATGTTTTTGGGCTATACTTTTAATTGAAATATAGTATCTGTCTCTTATTTATATACTAAAAATATCAATTTCAAGATCCTCTTTCATTCTTGTACATTTTCCTATTGTGAAAGGAGGTTTCCCTTAAGGAAACTTGTCGTTTATTCTTATATTTTTTTCTCAAAATATATAGCTACTTATCTCTATTTTTAAACTATTTTAATATTTAATTCCTAATAATATAATTTTATTCTTTCTCTTTCTCGCACTCTATATTAAAGAAACAATCCAACTCACACAAACAACCATTATTTCCTTAGTATTTTAAAAATAATACAACTTCTGATAATTAAAAAACAATTATTTCCTTAATATTTCAAAATTAATACAACATATGATCATTAAAAAAAATTCCCTGCCAAAAATTAAAACACACTCATATGGCCCCTATGGCAAGATCCCAAGGACTATCATTAAAAATACTTATAATAATTAGAAGTCAAACTCTGACATCAACCTCTCATAACATAAGCTTGGTGGAAAATAACATAATGTTTAAATTCATCTCCCTTCCCTTCACATGAGTTTCATTTGCAACACTTACCAATAAAATAGTTTTTCTTAGTTTCATATCATGTTATACATCAATTATATTTCTATACTATAATGCATAATGCTTTGATACATATAATAATATCGAGGAATAGGTCATTTAAATAGCAAATATTTGCATGTATAAGTTTGATAGTAAGATCATGTCTGCGGGACTTTTGAAGCTATGTGGCATTGCTAATCTATCGACTTCCATTAAAGAATTTGGAAAAAGACAGGAAAATCTTTAAAAAAACCTAGTATAATATTCCATAAATATGTAAAGATAAAATAACATTTTTTTTTTTTTTAAATATTTCATTCATATATATATATAAGAGATAACATAATGATTAATGAATTAGAAGTCTCAATCTCAATTTTTTAACTTTATAGATTGAGACCTAATATTACAAAGAGAAAATCATGTTATTGTTGTTGGAAATATTTTTGAATTTGAAATTGGAATTTAACATATTTAATTTGAAAAACAAATTTTTAATTATTTTTTAAAATATCTTAAATCTAAAAATTATATGAATATTTATTCTTCATAATTACATAAATATTGATTTTATTTTCATTTCAAATATTTTTACAAAACACAATAAACTCACCAGAGATTGTATAAATATTTACTGGTTCCAATTGTATAAATATTTACTTCTTCTAATTACATAAATATTTATTTTATTTTCATTTATGTATATCCAGCAGGACGGAAGGCCACGCAGACAATAAAAGTAATGTAGATAGGATGAACGGATTC
The DNA here is from genome assembly GCA_034641835.2 of Pinus albicaulis. Classification (NCBI taxonomy): domain Eukaryota; kingdom Viridiplantae; phylum Streptophyta; class Pinopsida; order Pinales; family Pinaceae; genus Pinus; species Pinus albicaulis. The sequence continues at coordinate 725,079,169 of CM076576.1, forward strand.
AATTTCCTTTAGCTGACCTCGTACAGCCATCACGGTCCCATTTGATTGGTTTCAGTGTAACGATGACCACTCATTTCATTTTCTTTATCTTGCTTAGTATACTACATTTGCTTTTTAAATGTCTGTGTGCGGAGGCTATATGGGACAGGACTATGGAACAGGACTTTGAACCGGAGTAGTCTTTAGTCTGATTTTTTGGAGTTTTTTTGGTGTCTGAAAAAAATTAAGGTAACGATTTCATTTTCTTTATCTTGCTTAGTATGTTACATTTGCTTTTTAAATGTCTGTGTGCGGAGGTTATATGGGACAGGACTATGGAACAGGACTTTGAACCGGAGTAGTCCCTAGTCTGATTTTTTGGAGTTTTTTGGTGTCTGAAAAAAATTGAGGTAAAATTTTGATTTTTATTATTTAAAATAGTCTTTTTATTTTAAATATAGATTCAGCACTCTTAAAAACTTCTCATATATTTTGATTATGCAAGTTACTCATCAAATTTCTGTTCTCAATAAATTCTTGCCAAATTTTAAAGAAATTAGACCCAAAAAATCCACTAGAAAAACTTTCAAAAAATGGCACTACAACTCCCTTTAAATATGCTGAAGATCAAACCTATGCAGCCCAATGGGTCACTGGCTACATAAATTAAAAGGTGCTTTTTAGTACATACAAATTTTAGGTCTAGGTGTTTTTTAGGAAGTTGTTTACCCAGGCAGTGGAATAGCCTGGATGGTAGTTTTTTGCCGGAATCTGGTCGACTAAAATTCAAAAAATCAGGGAGTTGGAGTGTTTGGAATCGATTTTTGATAGTGGAAATGGATTCAGCACTATCAAAAACCCTTAGGACACTCAAAATACTAAAGTTTAGCAACTGTAAACAAGATTTTGATAAAATCTTTGTCTCATTTTTTCAAAATCTTTGCTAAATTCTAAACTAAAACACTACTTTTTTAAACTACTAGTTTTTTTTTAGCACATACAAATTTTAGGTCTTTCTCTTTATTTAATAGAATATTTAAGTAGCAGGAATGCAGCCATTTTTTTTTTATTAGAAAAGAGCTTTGGTCTAGAACGACATTAACAAGATAATATCTTTATGCAATGAGATGGGTTCGAGAAAGAAGACCAAAATCAGATATAAAGATTTATGGAATAATTATCTGGTAGGTTTTTTTTTTTTTTTTTTAAATACGCATGCAAAGGGGGCCGGTGTAGATGTGGGGTTGTCATTGTTGTGAATCTATGAAAGTTTTTTTTTTTTTTGGTGGAGAAGGCTGATAGGTACACAGAGTAAAGCAGAGCTCATTGTTTTATGTGGTGTTTTTATAGCTGCTAAATGGTTGAGATGGAGCGTATTCAGATATGCTAAAGGTATCATAAAATGGGTGTGAGATAACACTAGTTTCAATTTTCCAATTCTTAAAAATTTCCATTTTGTTAATTTTGATTACTTTTATAGATAACAAAATTGAATGGATATTCTGCTGTCTGAGAGAAAGCTGAAAAAGGAACAGAAAAATTATTGTTTTCAGCTTATGATTTGGGGAAAATGGTTAATGAAAATTACATTAACTACTCATTGAAAAAATGTATCGATTTTGAGAGCCTATAGGATATTAATTACAATTTTTCTAGGTATATATGTATGGGGTATATAGAATAGAGGACTGAACTTTTTAAATGATTTTGCTATGGAGAATGTCTATGCAACAGTCATGGGTAGATAAATAGGTAGTAGATAGAGCGCTGATATATTAAGAATAATTAGACATAAAAGATGGGAAATTTGAAAGTGATACAGAGAATATATACTACTTATTTTTTTTATAGGCCGCTTGAAAGTTTGGTAATTAATAAAAATAAAAGTAAAAAGACTACAAACCATTCAGAAATTTGTTACATCGAATACATTTTTACAATTTTGCTTCCACAAAAACAGAGTTAAGAGAAGCAGCGGTCACTGGTGACACTCTATCTCCATTGAAAATTACAGCTCCAACACCCTAAACAAACCAAAAAAACACACAATTCTCGCTCCGGTGGGCTCAAGTGGTGGACCTGACAGTAAAATTTCGATATGAAACAAAGGCCTGCAGGCGACGTTCTAACAACGCGAAGTTGTCCTCTCGTTTGATCAAGCTCAATCGAACATACCTTTTCTCTCCTTCAAACTCTTCGCCTCTTCGCCCGATGATCCCTCCACTCTTCATCACATCTCTGCAGTCCTCATCTTCTTCCCTCTCGCACTTCACCCACGCGTACGCTGAACCAGACAAACATAAAATATCACACAAATTACAACAGTGTCCTCCGGATTTCAAGATTAGAACATCTCTATATCCAAAAATAAAAATTTATGTTCTGCAGTTTTTGTCCAAAATTTGTTGAAACAATTATTTTTGGTCAAATTGTAATCTTACTTTGTTTCAAAAATATTTTTTCTTAAATACTCCTGAAAATATCTACAACACCCTAATTATGACTAATTCCCAATTCAAAATTGTAATTTTAATGATTACAAACTCTGGCTGAGTGAATTCAACCCAAAAATATATATACTAAAAAAACTCCAAACAGGCAGACTACTGCGCACCCAAAAAAAACCAAATGAACAAATCCGAACCTGGCGAAGGCCCCGTGACCGTCCGGAAAAAACTGCAATAGTTGGAAGTCAAATTCTGAAGGGAAAAACGTTGGGAGCCGCTGAAGATCTTTTCCAATTTTTGCCATCGGCCTCGCATAACATCGTAAGCGTAGTGGAAAAGAAGATTCTGATTCCTGGATTCATCTGCCTTCCCCTGTTCCAATTTGCGTTGATAACCAGCAATTATTGTTTTCAATAACGTCGTCGCTCTTAGCTGCGTATCATGTGAAACCCCTAAGGTGTTCCCAAAAACGTAATCAGTCATCTTCTGATACACATCAAACTCTTTCACAATAGCCCATCTGCGCGCACATATAAATCTTTCAGAGTTTAAAATATAGTCAAAAGCCCTGATCAATATCCCTGAAAATGAAGAAGAAATTAATGAAAATGATGAGTAATTTCTACCCCAGCCTGCTGCCAGCGTGTCCAGTGAGCTTTGAGAGGGTGAAGAGCATCACGTCCTCGTTAACTGGTTCAGTAATGGCAGTGAAGTGAGGCCAATAGTAGGCATGATCATAAACAGTCCTCACGTTTTGTCCCTCTAAAACACCTTCTTGAAGAAAACCGGTGGGATTGTTTGGAGACGCTACAATCTCTACAAATCTGGTCGAGTTCAGAGATTTGGAACGTTTTACCCATGCCCTAGCGTCTCCCTCCCAGCTGGAATCAGCAGAGTCAAACATTTGAGTCTGGGTTCTGTATGTCTGCAACAAACCAAATTACCCTAACATTAATCCATGGATTTCACCTTATCTACTGAAATAACTTTAGAAAGCTGAAGAATAGCCTGGACATACTCCATAGTGGGGCGGAACTGCCACGACGTGGGCTGGATGTTGAGCATCTTGAAGCTTAGGAGAAAGACTGTAAACTGCAGCGTTGATAAGCTGCTTAGAGCCTGTTCCAATCACTATATATCTCCCCTCTGTCACGGCGTTTCCCACCAACGCATGAATACCACGAATTTGAGTCTCTAATTCGGGGGACAACAACTGTATTGCTCCACTGTCTTGTATTTTATAGCTCATCCGATACCACCCGGGTACCACTGTTGCGCTGGCTTCTGCATTCCTGATCCAGAAGGGCTCTAGGAACAGAGGATCCCCGCTACAGTACAATTCTCAAATAACTCTTTTGTCACGTAATTAAACTCCTTAAATTTCATAAATCAGAGCCGGAAATTGAATTCATTTGTTAAATCAGAGAGATTGAAGCTCACCTGTCGACATTTGCTACGCAATCAGCGACCATTTGGGAACAATCGGGTCCTGTGTAGCAGTCATTACATTCGCAGTTAAATGTTTTTCCCCCATCATCTGCCCCAATATTTTCCGTATCGACGAAGACATATCCATGACCGGAACACTGATACTCTGCCGTTGCCTCTGTTTCCTCTGCGGCGTGCCTACTCCATGTCAGCACCTGGGAATTATTATCACTCACGCCCTCTTCAGCTCCTGCATCTCGATGATATACCTGGTGCGAGGACCAATAGGTCGGAAATGGCCAGAACATGATAGAAAGTAGCAGGTTTAACAGAAGAGACGAGACCAACAACACATCCTTCACTCTGGATTTTACTCGGCGACTACAAGGTCTGTCGATCTGGTGCTCATCAAGCAAGAATTGCTTTTGTTGATGATCCATCTTCAGGATTTCAGTCCGGCAAACGATGGATGAAAAACTCTTCTGGTCGGAGGTTCCTTCTGCATGGATTTGGAAGTCCTCTGTGTAGAGATTCCTTGGCCCTGGAGATGGAGGGCGGCCACGGTAGTAATTGAGATTAATGGAGTGGAATCTTTCTACCACTACATATGACGAAACAGGTTCGTGGTGCTCATTGGCCCGTCCAATTCATTCAGTAAAGGTGGGATTGTGGTTCTGTCAAATCAATAACGGAATCTTTTTAATTTCATTCCATGATTTGACATCCTCGCCCCTCCATTCGGGAAGTTGATTTAAAAAAACAGTTAGCCACTGGTTATGAAATTACAAATCTCCTCCTTTACCCTGTAAAACGCAAACATTAGCCACTAGTTGTGGAATTCCAAATCTCCTCCATTTCCCTGTAAAATGAAATTAATTCCAAATCTCCTCCGTTGCCCTCTGGAATGAAATTATTTGTTTTTCAGGTTTATCATTGGTGTACTTGTCTATTCTTTCGTTTTGGGGAAGTGTTATTATTAAAATTTGTCTTTGTTTTTAGGGCTGCGTTATGCTTCAAATTTGTACAAAGTTCTGAGTATTTGATGATTTATAATGATAAGAAATAATTTTAATATAAAAAGATTAACCAAAAAAACAACCAAAGAAGGGGAAATCTAAGAAAACTAAACAATGAAAAGGACAGTAAATTAAAAATAAAATGAAACACAAGTAAAACAAACAATGAAAAGGATAATAAATTAAAAAATCAAACTCAATATAAATAAATAAATTAAGAAAAGAAAAAAAATGGACAGTAAAGGAAGTTAACTAAGAGACTAGGGATAGAATCCAACAACGACTTATCTTCCAACCATCATCTCTATTCAAAGTCTAGATCTTTTCTTAATCAATGGCATAACCTTGAATTCCTCTAAATAAATATGCTGTCACTTGCCTCGTTTCTCAATTAATTATGTGATTTTTCGGACAATTTTTGATTAAAATAAAAATAATTCTTTTAATTAATAATATTAAAATAAATTATCAACTCCCGGATGTGGGTGGGTAACGAGGCGATCTGTACGTTGGCGATTTGGTGGGTTGGCGCGTGGCTTATCACCACCGCCATCCATCCTCGCATGATGTCTGTTTTAAATTCTTCTGCTCAAGTCTTCAATGTTGCGTTAATGCAGCTTGTCCCTCTACGCTAGCTTGCTCATTCTTCAATCATGACGCCCCTCCGAGAACTCATTCGTGCTCCTCCCCTGTGCACTTGCTGCTCCCTGGCTGCCGCTAAGCCTCGCTCTCGCACCAGCACAGGGAAACGATGCGCATTGGGATGTTGTGTAGATTTCATGCCGGGATTTCATGTTTCCCATAGCCCCTTCTGCAATCTCAGTCGTTCGTCCTCAGTTTTATCCAGGAATCCACTGCGAGCTGAAGCTAGGCTCCTCTCTGTTCCCCCCTGTCTCCACAAAACTGTTGATAGCTTCGCTCTCCTTGTTCTTCACACCATGCCAAGATTGTGCCAGAGAATGCGCTGCATGAGGGGTAGTTCCCGTGGGCAAGTTAATCGCCAGCCCTCCTCCTCCATTTCTGAATCATCGTCTTACTCTTCAGACTTCAGTCTTGTTCGCTTTCCCGCCTCTAGGAGGGGTCGTGGACGGGGTCGAGGGCAGCCTAATTCAGCAGCACACTTTCATCTATCCTCCAGGACTCAATCTCACATTGCTCGTCTTCAATACCCCTGTACTCTCAGCAATTTCTCCTTCTTAGCCACAGTCACCATTGAGCTTCGTGAAGTTTCCTCTGGTCTTGTTACGGCAACTCCTGGGGTGGCTCTGGAGACAAGGGAGGAAGACACGCATGGCATTTCACAGAATGACAACAGGCAGAGTGTGGAACCTAGTGGCATTGCAACCCAGGATGTGAGCCTGCAAGCGGGTCCTAGCGTCCCAACTGGTGGCGGCTCTACAAGCAAGGAGAGCCCTCCTCTTGAAGAAGAAGATCCCTACAAATATGCTTGCCACATCATCGAGGAAGAGCCATCCACCTCTCATGAAGCTTAATCAGGTTTGCGCTCCTTGGTTTTTGATTTCCGATGGCACGGAGGTGTTCAATTCCTTCCTGTTTTACAGTCAACTTATGTTCTACAGTTCTTAGGCACAGATGTTTACTCTTATGTTAAACTACCGGTTTCCCCTGCGTGGGCGGCATACTACTGCATATGTCTTTGATTTTTGGCGATGGCTACAACAATTCAAAATGTCAGTTTTTGGTTTTGAAATGGGCAGCGTCTGTAAGTGCCGAGTCAATCTATTAAGGTCTATGAATTACCTCTGGTCAGTTCACAGTCTCGTTATAGGAGTAAGTTGTATCTCTGAGTCAGAGAAGGTCTTGGTCAACATCCAGGTAATTTTGTTAGTCAATGTTCAGCATTGTAATGTGCGAATGCCGCAACTATGGGCTAGATCTCTTGAGGCCACTGCCTTTCTGTAATTTTATTTTTGTATCAATATAGGAGTAGTCCAATTCAGAAGAAAATAATAATAATAATAATAATAATAAAATAAATAAAATAAAAATAAAAATAAAAATATTAACTATCCATAAAAAAAAATAACTTTTTTTTAGTAGCAAATCTTATAGATAGTCATAAATTTTTTTTAATTACTCACATATAAATATTATATGTCATTATTACATGTCATTTTTTTTTATTAGTATGGAAGAAATTAATTTTCATTATTTCTAAGCACATACTAATAAAATGTTTTAATTATGATATTTTTTTATTTTCAATTGCTACATTCAACGTGTTTATTTTGAAATAAATTTAAAAAAAAAAAAAAATTAATTATCATTAATTATTAGAGATGATAATAATAACAATAATCATGATAAAAGATTGAGATTTATTTTAAAAATAGTTAAATTGATTTCTCTACATATAAAGTGGACATGAAATTATTTCATCAATTTCTCTTATTAAATGTTTACACATTAATATTTCTTTTAATCACAACTCTCATTTTCCTTTAATCAAAACTCTGATTTTATTGTCATGCATAAAAGATATTTGCATATTCTTGTAATATCCATATCAATACATGAAATTTTGAATAATAATTTCCTAGCATCTCTAAATCCATAATTATTTTTCACATTTAATTGTATAATTATAAATTTGACTATGCAGCATGTTGATAACCACTTATACAAGGAAATGAGAAGTGAACTGAGAGAAGAAAATTAATATTATATTTAAAAATAAGCGTACACATTCATTACATCAATAAAAAAATGGCCAATATTAAATCTTTATTGCACTATGCAATATTAGGTTTTTATATTAATAATCGAAGTAAATGTTAAATTATGGTTAATGATAATATTAAATTATTATAATATTATTTTAGTAATAATATTAGGTCATAGTATAATTAAATATTATTATTATAAAAACAGTTGATATTCATTTATATAAATCATATTTATTAATGTGATTGTGTTAGTTTTAGTGTTACTTTATATAAACATTGAAATATTTTATTTATGGATAATCTCTCTATATATATTAACATTTTTTTTCTAAAATATTATATGTTGACCATAAAATGAATTACATATCTTCTTCATTTTGGATTGTAATATCAATATAATATTACATGTTAGCTCCATATTGAATAGTAAAAGAATTACAAATTTTCAAGTAAAAAATTGTTATAAGTAAAATTTCAATTTTTTATTTTTAATATTTTATCTCTCATAGTATTCATGTAAAATTAAAGTGAATATAAAAATATTTCACTTATGCCAAACATTAAAATAGTTTTTTTTTAATGTGCCCGCACACATGTACTAGCTACATTCCCGGTCTTAATATATCGCAGTAAAGATTTGATCATGTGACCTCCCAATCTGGGAGTACTTCCAAGCGGGGACTCAACCAATTGAGCTAACCCTTGGAGCTCTATTTTATTATTTTTAAATATATATATATATATATATATATATATATATATATATATATATATATATATATATATATACACAAAGACATAGTATTCTTTGTTTGCCAAAATTAGCAATCTTTCTAATCTTTTATTATAACCCAAATATATATATATATATTTTACATAATTTAAAATCAACATATATTTTTCAATTTAATTATATTTAAATCTTTTAAAAATATAAAATTATCCAATATCTCTTCAAACTAAAATATGAAAGAGTAAAAATTTATATTGAAATATAATCTCAATAACCTTCTTATATTTTTTTTAAAAATAATTAAAATAAAAATAAAATATCTGCCATATATCCATGGGTTTTTTGGGAAGAGAATAAGTGCCTTTATCCATCAAATATAGTTTATCATGAAATAACAATAGTATAACTCTAAATATTCTTTTATTATTATTATCTGAATACAAATGCCAAAGCAAAGTATATTTATTTTATAACTAGACATAATATTGAAGTTTGCAACAAGAAATAGTAAAATTGGCATGCTGAAACAACATCCATGATCCTAGTGAAAATTAAGCACCTACACTAGGGTGGGTCCCACACACATTATTTTTGGGTGCATGTCTATTTATAGATGCATGTCTAGTGCAGTGGTGCATTAGTTAATGCAAATATTTTTTTTATTATTGGTTAGGATAATTGACATGTAGTGATCTCACATGCAACTGATGTTTTTTTTATTATTAGCTGCAATAATTGACATGTAGTGATCTCACATGCAACTCATGTTTTTATTATTATTATTTGCATGCATGTCAGATCCAATGGAGACTTGAGACAAGGTGAAAGGGAAGTGTAACTATTAGTTGCAATATTAGCAGGCTACCTAGGTGTACTTAAAACACCACAGGATGCCCATGATACTCAACCAAGTTGAGGAACTCTGGAATTCTTTGTGATTAATGATTGCATTCATCAAAACTGGGTGAGCAAGGCAGGTTGTCTGGAGGCAGTAAATTGGTTGTGTATTGGCCCAATTTTTGTATGAATACAGGAGGATTCTTGTGAGAAGAATTGTATGTAAATGTTTCATGATTCCTTGTGGAATATAGAATATATGATAGAGGAGTTTTGAGCAGTAAGCTTTCCTTAGGAATATATGGTGTTGTTGTTTTGATCTATTCTTCTTTGCTTCATGTGATTGGCAATTGTGTTGTTTTTAATTCGGCAAAATATTTGTAAAAGTGATTCAGTATTTAACTTTAGTACATTTTTAGATCGGGTAAATCCAAAATATACATTCTTTTTGTATAATTTCTACACATAAGACATTGTGGTTAGGTGCTATTTTGCTTCGAAAAATGCATTCCCATAGTGATTAGATGAAAAATATTAAAGCTTCATGAAATTGAAAAATTAAAATAATAATAGTTATTATTATTATTATTAAAAATTATTTTATTAAATAAGAATTTAAAATATAAATGAAAATTTATATTAAATATGATAAATTATAGTTATATTAGAATTGAGAGGAATTGTGATTTTTATATAAATAAGTCGAAGAGATTTGATTTTAAGAGAATATTGTGCTTTTGAAAATCAAAGAATAAGAAATTTAATTTAAGTTATTTTTAGGTTTTCATTTATTTATATTTTCTGTATTATCTTTTAGGTTTTCATTTATTTGAATGACACATATTTGCCGAACATGGAATTGTAGTTGCATGTTTGAAATTCTTGTGTGTGCTATGAAATCTTGCCATGTTGATTTGTAGTCGGTTTAATTTTTTTCTAAACGAACATTTATTCTGTGGTTGATGCATGAGGTACTCTAATTTTAATTTTTGTGTGGGTTATGAAATCTTGCCACTATGGTTTGTGGTGGGTTTACTTTTTGTGTCAATGAACCTTTACTCTGTGGTTGACGCATGAGCGACTCTATGGGTGAAACTGGTCCTCGCTATTACAAAATAAGGGTTTTAAAACAACTTTCTAACACACATTGAGATGAATATGAATGATGAATACGTACAAAATAAGGGTTTTCTTTTAATTGCAATTCATTGGTCACTGCCGCAGCAAATCAAACTAGAAAGCCACAGATGAAATCAAGGGTTACAAAGGTGAAGTATTGAAGTGGCTATGATGAATTCTTAATCTGAATAATCATATCAAAGATTATATCATATTAAATAATAGTTTATTTAATTTTTGCAATAATTGAACGTGCAATAACGTTGATTTTTGAATTAATTATTTAGTTTTGGATTAACAATAATTATAATTATAAGGATGATATTTTTAATAAAAAATTCATTAAAGTTAATAATTTTTTTGTCTCAATTAATCATATACATATAAAAATATATAAAAATATTTATTGATTAATATTTCAGTATGGTTGAATGAATCTTTTGTGCTAATATATGGTAAAGGAAAATATTTAAGTAAAATTTGAAGTTAAAGTGAACTTTGTCATTATACATTCAAACAAGGTGACACCTACTCCCTATATTTATTAATGTGGTTGTGTTAGTAACTAGTCTAATGTGAAACTTGTATATGATATAAATGCTTTTTATAGAAATATGTGTGTACAAAATAGGTACAATTATTTTGTGTCTTTTTTAGGATTGTGTCTTGTGTAGGCTTGGCGAGGTGCAGTTTGTAATTCAAGGTGAGGATCCACTCTTGTCAAGCTTTATAGCCCTATAAAAAAAGAGGAGGATATCTACTGCATCACTCATGATAGAAATAAAGAATGGAGAATTCGTCATTGCTAGCAAGCCTAGAGAAGAAGGTGGATGAAGTAATGTTCATGTTATTACTTCACTTAAGTTGGGTTGTTAATCCTACTTGTAGCCTATTGCTACTAGCCACTTGGAATAAAATTATCTATGAGGATAAGGAGAAAATGAAGAAAACATGAGCATGTATATTAAGCCCAAGGAGGAGAACTAGACTCCAAAATCTAGAGACCAAAATCCACAGGGTAGAGTGGAATTGAATATTAATTAAAATTTGAATAAGTTTTTTCGTCTACTAAACTCCAAGCTCTAACCTTGTTTAGTTTCACCATTCAACAACTTCCTTAGCTAACACCAAAAATTGATGCCATTTCCACCTTTACCTCTCTTCAACTAATTACTTGGTACAACGCTAGATCATAACATATTGGTAATGAATATTGGTGTAGTATTTGTTTATTTATTTTTTGTTTTCTAGTATGTCCATGACATGCGAGACTAGATTGTGGTTTAAGAAACCAACATCCAAGGGAATTTAATCTATCAAAACCATTCTAGGATCACATTGGTTTTGGAAAACACCAACCCTTAATATGATTGAAATAATTTCAGTGTCTCATCTAAATTATCATCAATTTTAACACTTGGCTTCTTTGAAGAAGAAACCTTCAAAATATAATCTAACTAGTGATATTTAACATTATATCATATTTATTTTTACAGAAACGGTTATGAGATATATTAACTGCTGGGTCTAAATGCCAGATTTCGGGTTACAATGAGAGGGAGAAGGGCCCAGGAAGTATCAATAGCCAGAAGTGCTATGAGACTTGTGGACAACTTCCAGCTCTTTTTGACTACAATTATGCACTCGATTTTTGTGATTTCCCCTAGCTTAAAAATACAAACAAACTGATTCAATAGCAAGCAGTAAAACATTTAAGCTGGTAGATTATGGAATTGGATCCCATGTTTCGTCCTCGTCTCGAATTATTGCTCCAGCAGAGATGAGGACAACTTTATTTGCTTCAAGGTCTGCTTCTTTGTTGTTGTCTCTCAACACATGATAGTAGCTCAACTTTTTAAACAATTTCCCCAAAATTCTGATTTTGGATATCAGCCTTGCCAATCTAAGATCCCGGGGGGAGGAGTTTGTCACCATAATTTTGATTATCACTTGGGAATCCCCAAAAACATTAACCTCCTTGATTTCTAGATTCAAGAGTGATTTAAGGCCTTGAAGGAGGGCCAGAGCCTCTGCTTGAATGTTGGAGTTGATCCCCAGACCCCATGCAAAGTTGTGGATCAAAACACCTTCAGCATTTTTTACAATACCTCCTGCTCCAGCCCTTCCTGGGTTACCCTTTGATGCCCCATCAAAGAAGAAAGAGTGCACCTATTGCTTGGAGATCCATTCTTGAAACTCAGCATTGTTCTTCCCCCTTATTTGCCAATCTTCAATGAGGGAAATGTTGCTGGTGGCTTGAAGAAATTGCAGGCTTAGGGAGGTACCCCAGACTGAATCTAATTGAGTGAGATTTGAGGCATCTTTTTTATTATCCAAGCTCTCCTTTAACTGGAATTTTATCTTGGCCGCCACCACCTTGACATCATGCTTAGTATCTCTAAAGATTCTGTTGTTTCGCTCAAGCCAGATCTGCCAGCAGCAGATTTTGGGGAGGGCAGACCACACCTTTTTTATCACTTTGTTTTTGGGTGGAGGACCGGGGTAACTGTTCTGCCAATTTGCAAAAAGATTAGAAATAGAGGAGGGAAGGACAAAATTGGGGTTCCAGTAATCCATCAGCTCGCTCCAAACCTGCACAGTGACTTTACAATTCAAGATCAAGTGTGTGGCACATTCCACATTTTCTCTGCACAATGAGCACCTGGACGGACCATGGAAACCTCGTTTTTGCAGTTTGTCATCTGTAAGAATTTTCTTGTGGCAAAGAAGCCAACAGAACATGTCGATTTTAGGCAGAGAGTGCAGACGCCAGATCGCAGTCCAAGGGGCAGGGTCCGGGGGGACGTGAGGCCTCAAGGTGAGCTTTGCGTAGCCTTGGGCTACCGTGTAACCTGCAGCGAGTAAACCCCAGCCACGCGAATCTCTTCTGCGCGGATGAATGGGGGCAATACCGTTCAGCATGGAGCGAAGACAATTGCAATCATGAAGGAGCTCCGGAGGCACGTTAAAGAAATTCCAGCCTGCCCAATGCGTCCCATCCCACGTGGAGATATCCCACAGCGTAGTTTTCCCAGCAGAAGTCAACCAGCAACGAATCGCGTTCAAAGAGGAACAGTCACCAATTGGATCACGACCCAGAATACGATCTGTCCAGATATTTATCTTCTTACCGTTTCCAGGAATCCAATAGGCGTTGGAGCTGATCAGGGGGGCAGCTTTGGAGCAGAGTCTAGCAAAGGGAGAGACGCCTTGGGGGAGAGGACCATCTAGGCATCTGAGTCTCTTGCCTTTAAAATATTTCTTCCAGAGTGCTAATTGGGCCCAGCAAGGCGTGGGCGCAATGATTCTCCAGAGCAGCTTGGCTCCCATGGCTATGTTCTGAAGAGAGAGATTCTTGAAGTTTAGCCCCCCCTCCCTCAGCGGTTTGGAGATAGTCTCCCAGTTAACCAGTGGGAATTTCCTCTCATTATGTTTGCCCCCCTTCCAAAAGAAGTTTCGAATATGTTGTTCCATTTTCTGAAGGATGCCAATTGGGGCCAATAGAACAGAGAACTGAAATAGGGGAAGACTGCAAAGGACAACTTTGATGAGGACAGACTTGCCCGCAATATTGAACCAGGTGAGCCCCCAAGCCTGGAGCTTATTTTTGAATTTTTCCACTTGGGGGAGCCAATCCTTACTATAGGCCCTCTTGAGGAAGATAGGAAGCCCAAGGTATTTGAAAGAAGTCCAAGCTGGAGAGGCTGCAAAGCCAAAACACCTTGCAATGGAACTGAGCAAGCTGGGAGGAGTATTCCAACTGTAAATATGGCATTTCCCCTTGTTGAGGCTACTTCCCAACACCATACAATATTCGTCTATAGCTTCTTTAAAGCTGTTGGCTGAATGTAGTGTTGCAGCCCCCAGCAGCAAAGTATCATCGGCGAAGAGGGTGTCGTTGATGCTTTTAACTCCTCTAGCAATGCAAAGCCCTGTGATCTCCTGCTCTTGCATTTTCTTGTTTAGATAGAAACTGATAATGGAGGCCTGGAGGACAAACAGAAGGGGAGAAAGAGGGCAACCCTGTATTAGTCCTCTTGAGGCTTTGAAGAATTCCGCTACTCTACCATTAACAAGGGGAGAAATCCAAGGCTCTGAGATACAGGCCCGAATCCAGTTTATAAAGTTCTCCCCAAATCCAAATTTTTTCAGAACATTCAAAAGGAAACAATGCCTGACTCGATCGAAGGCATTAGCTAAGTCCAGTTTGACAACCATACCTCTTTCCTTACGTTGCTGGCTTGAGAGAATTGCCTCTTGAACCAAAATAAAATTGTCCACTAGCTGTCTACCGTGAATAAAGCCCCCTTGATTTTCAGGAATGATTGTGGGGAGAAGATATTTCAGCCTGTTTGCTATTACTTTGGTGATCAACTTATAACCAATATTACAGAGAGAGATGGGGCGAAATCTGTTGAAGGAATTGGCGCCTTTCTCCTTGGGGATGAGAGCAAGGAACGCAGAGTTTGTGCTACCTCCTAATTTCTGACAGTCTTGGGATTTTTGAACCATTTTGTAGAGATCTTTTTCCACAATGTGCCAACAAGATTGCAGAAATCTGGCGGTGAATCCATCCGGTCCTGGTGCTTTGTCAGGATCCATGGCAAAGAGAGCATTCTTGACCTCAGTCTTGGTGACTTTTGCTTCTAGAAGATGGTTCATCTCAGCAGAGATTGAAGGGGGGACCCAGTCCAGAAGATCAGAATTTTGAATCAGATTCGCATCCTCACTGTACAACTTCTGGAAGTGAAGAAAAGCTGCTCGTTTAATGCTTGCAAAATCTTTATGATTGGAATTGTCATCCTTAATCTCGGATATGGTGTTGAAGCATTTTATGGCTTAAGTTTGCTTGTGAAAGAAAGAGGAATTTCTGTCTCCCGCTTTAAGCCATAGGCAACGAGACTTAATCCTCCAAAACTCTTCTTCTGCCAGGCAGGCTTTGTGGAAGTGCTGTTGGAGTTGAATCTCCTTATCGAGGATTTCTCTAGTTACATATGCCTCTTCCGAAAGCAAGTGGTGTGCTTCCAGTTGACTTTGGAGATTTTTCCTTTCAGCTGCTGGGTTAGAAAGAGTTTTGGCCCAACATTTTAAGGCAACTTTCGTTCTTCTGAGTTTTTCTTCCCACACGAAGAAGGGTGATCCATTGACTGGCTGAGACCAACTTTCTTTGACAATCTGCATGAAATTGGATTCCTTGACCCAGAGGGGGCTAAATCTGAACGGAATGGGGCCGAGGTCGGGGTGAGCCCGGAGATCAAGCTTGATAGGCTTATGATCAGATATGATGCAAGGAAGGATTTGCATACTAGCATCTAAACCAAGCAATAGAAAGGAACTTTGTACAAAAAATCTATCCAGTCTTGCTGCTATGTGACCAGGGCCTACTCTTTTGTTTGACCAAGTGAACTTACCTGAAGAGGGCTTGATGTCCAGCAAATCCCAATCTTGCAGAAGATCCTCTACCCATTCCCTCGCCGGATCTCGCACAATGCAGCCTCCTCTCTTTTCAGAGGAATGCAACGTGAGATTGAGGTCACCTGCAATAATGATGTTGTCAAGGTTCCCTAGTTCTGCCTGGCTTCTTATAGAGTCCCAACAGGCCTTTTTTTCTCCAGCATTGACCGGTACATATACATTAAAGAGAAAAAAGTATTCTTTAGTGACAAGATGCTGCATTTTTAGGAGCAGCCAGTGAGTGTTTGAAATTTCAGAAATTAACGAGAACTTGCTATCATTCCAAAGAGTGCCTAACCCTCCAGAGGCTCCTCGGGCTGAGACAGCTTTTGCTTTGCTTTTACTCCAGATTCTTTTACTTGTTTGGAGGAAGACTGCTTCCTCCATCTTAGTCTCCTGGATAAGGAATATGTCCGGGGCTTCTATTCTTATTAAGTTTCTTGTTGCCTCTTCCTTGATCTTGCTCCCCATACCCTTACAATTCCAGGAGACTATTTTCATTATTTACCTTTGTTCTGCTGGGCTCCCTTGGAGCCTTGGGGCTGGTTTCTCACCATCTTTGGCTTTTTTGCTAGTAGCTTCTCCAGAGTTGGTTGGCTTCCCTGTAACTTGTCCTTGTACGTTTCCTGCTCTCTTTTCTCCCGATCTGTTTTGCGACCTCTTGTGGATCTCCTAACAGAGGCCTGAGAGTCGCCTATTTCTCCTTCCTCCTCCGAATCTTCCGACTCCTGGTCCTCTTCCTCGACGTCAACAGGTATTCCTTTTGAGCTTTCTGCAACACTTGCGTCTTTGGAAGACATAGAGGGAGTCCCTTTGACCGGGGATGCTGTCTTTTGAACCTCCACCTCCTGGGTGTCCTCTTGGTGCGAGCTTAGGAGTTCAAACTTGTTTTCAGGAGCGGACTTAGACGGGATCTGCTGAGAAGAGGCCTGTTGGGGACCTTTGTCACTAGGGCCTCCCGGCTTTTGAGCCTTATGGGAGGTTTTGGAGCGCTTGACTTGATTCCATCCGTCCTCCTTCCCTTGCACAACCTCATTGTTGGATGGATAGCCTCTGGCGAAGTGGCCATAGACATGGCATTTCCGGCATTTGAAGGGCAGCTGCTCATAGTCCAGTTTCTGCACATGCGTCCAGCTTCCGACTTTGATTTTGATGGCCTCTGGTAGCCCAACCTCCAGATCTACTTCCACGCAGATCCTAGCGCAGTCATATTGGTCCTTGTTGTTTGCTCGATCGATGAACTTCCCAAGGGCATTTCCAATATGCATCAGAGAATCCCAATTCCAGCAGTGGACTGGCAGATTTGGGAGTCTTACCCACACCGGGACTGCTTTGGGAACATCCACAGCAGGGTCGAAGTCTGGAGTCCACTTATTTAGATACAAACCCTAGGGGCCCATGAAGTAGGGGCCGTTCTGGAAGATCAGATCTTTGTCATCTTTTGAAGTGAACTCGAAGAGAAAGTAACCTCTCCCCAAAAAATAAGAAGTAATGCTTTCTTTGATCAGAGGCGCCCAGTTTCTGTTGACCCAGCTCTCAGTGGTTTTGGGAGATGGCCAAAGCCCTGTGAACTGGCCTATGAGAGCTCGTTCAGCCAGTGATAAAGCAACCTGAATCGGAGTCTCTGCTGGAAGAGAGATCTCGGGTATTTCATCAATTTTCTTAACAAATTTCGCAGCTTCAACATTCTTCTTCTTAGGAAGCCCTGCCAATAAGCGATCGAAAGCCTCAGCAGAAGAGGGCGGGGGAGGGGGACGAGGCCCCTGGGGAGAGCCCAGCCCCTCCATGGGCGCAAGCCCTAGCAAGAACGCGGCTCGGATCAAGATGCGCAGGCAGCAACGCGTTCGCT